>CM031240.1:137659476-138159476 GCA_018340775.1 Taxus wallichiana var. yunnanensis | reverse complement strand
CTTCTCTATTTATAAATGCACTAATTAATATTGATTAGGTCATATGAACTTGTAACACATTATTATTTACCATAATCAGCTTCTCATACTCTTATTTTTATGTTTTATATCCCTTATAGCTCTCTCAAACACCTAACACCTACTCTAGCTCACTTAACTCTCCATGCATCCAACCACAACTACTACTTCAAATGAGCAAATAAGAATCCTTTATACCAACTACTTGCCACAAAACCATATAGGTCAGCAATAGAGACCATATGACCATGCAAGGTCGACCATAGAAAACATAAAAATACATTATATAACTTTACATATTCTATTTCAAGACCCATATAGGATTCCATATGCCTAAACAATACAAACTTCTCAACTAGGCCTAAAAGCAAGATAAAGCTCTAACAGTCATATTTTTGAATTTCAAATGCATAAGAATCTCCATAGGACATATTATAAACAACTCTAATACACCTTCTCCATGTATAAGAACCTCTGCAACCTCCATCTTCATCATGACTCTCTTAAGTAGGCAAGCAACACCTACTAGGTCCGAGGCAACCAAAAATGTGTCTTCAAAAAATGAGAAATATATCATACCAAATCACCTCAGCATGGAATAAATGACACGTCAATGGAAATATATCATCATCAGTTATTTAGAAAAAATCATGGCAACCATAAAATCATAGAACAAGACCCCAAAACCTATCCATCTCTGAAACTTCTAAAACTAGATTTTAGTTCTCAAAAACCAGTGTTGAGCTCAATATGCACTAACAACTCCAAAGATAACTTCCAATAACTCTCATCACTTGGAGCACATCACGGAAATCCTAACACACCACTACAGCCATTCAAATTCATAGGTTACATGAAGAAATCTAATCTTGCATGCCTATTCCATGAGCCTTCTTTGCATCCCTAATAGGGTAGTCTAGGCCATTAGGTCTCTAACAAAGAAACACCTAAAATGATCTAATAAGGAGGTCCAACATATCATACAAGACCTATAAAAATATTCATGCTCACAAACCACATATCCAACATCTAAATCTATCAAACTCCTCTCAAACCTCCATGACTAGTTTTGCACCTTCATGTCCTTAAGCAATAGGCGTAATTTGAAAACCTGTTACACCAATTTACTCGATGGAAACTATATAAATTTTTCCATGATCACTTAGAAAACACCCCAAGGTACTGTAACAATTGGTTTCACTCCAAGAAACCTCTAAATCATGTCTATACATGTAAAACTCCACAAAACTAGGGTTTATTTGTACACTTACCAATAGGCTGGATCAAGAAATCACCACCAAAAGGATATCTAAAGATTCATATACTAAGTCATCATATTATCTCCCCCAAGTCATTTTATGCATGTACCGATCAAATCTTTTATATTTCTCTAAAACTATGGTTTTAAAGGGGTTTAAACCCACTTGCCTTCCTAATAATGGGTCATAAATGTCTAATGTCCATTTTCCCTCATTCTTCTTACTAAGTATTCCTAACTCCATGCCTCATCATTCATAAAAGGATTATATTTCCATGAAAATCCCAGGACATATGTGCGAGCATTCATACTTTTCTATCAAGGTGGGAAATACAATTATGAGATCTCGATCTGACCAAAAACAAATTTATATGCTCAGTAAACATCCTCCTGACCTAAAACTTGATGCACACATATATAACAACCTCCTTGATGACCTACAATACTCATTCATACTTGGAAACCTTTGGAACTCTACATGTCATCTCATTTTCCCATGTTTTCTTGACTTTTCCTCTAGGACATGCCTCCAAAGGACCTTAAACATGCATTATACTATTGAATTAGGACCTTTTAAAACATCCACTCATACCCCCGCAACCTTTAAAACTTAGCACATGCTCATATTAGCCTAATATTATTCATGTTTCATGCTACCAACTCATCCTACTTGCACTAGGCCTAGAAAGGCTTGTTCCAACACATGTCAAACTGAAATTGACCTTTAATTCATCTTACATACTCATTAACACCTTCAACGCACCTCAGTAAACATGGTAGGGAACCTAACAACCTTTTACCATCTTTGGAGCTCACTCCTAACTCCCATTTTCTAGAATCGTGCACCAAGAACATGCATGTACACCTAGTTATCATGCTTCTTCACCAAAATAAATCACCATAGTAACAAATCACTTCACTACCAATTAACCTTCATCCTACATTTGATTTACACCTCATACTAACATCAATGCCACTTGTAAATCATTTTTCATCGATGCAAATTGACATAAATGACCACACATAAGGAATAATTTCCAATACATAGTGATGATGGGGATGATGGTAATGATCAGAAAGGGCCATGACCCATGGGAATAGTAAAACATATGCCCAAGTGGTATAACAATATGATTTGAGATGATAAGTTGGATGATCCTCTGGATACATCCACCACTAGACCAAAGACTCGAGTAAATCTTGAAAAGAGGTAAATTTTTTTGAAGAGTAGTGTTATTGAAAATGTTGAAAATCTGTATTGTCAAGCTATCCATATAGTTTAAATATTAGAATGATACCATGGATGCTTTGAGTATCGGTCAATGATGAAAAATAACACTTGGAATCTTATTGATCTTCCACTAGGTAAGAATCCCATTGGTTGCACATAAATATTCAAAACAAAGCACAAAGTGATACTGGTACAAAATAGGTATGTATAAAAGGAAGGAGTGGACTATGAGGATAAATTTTCTCCCAAAGCTAATATCAACATGATAAGGATAATACTTTCTTTAACTACTCAATATAGTTAGAAAGTGCATCGATGGACATATAGAGTTCCTTTCTAAATGGATATCTATAGAAGGAAGCATACATGACTCAAGCTGAGGGTCTTTTCATACATGAATTAGAAACAAAGGAATGTATATCCCTAATATCTCTCTATGGCCTTGAACAGAACCCTAAGCTTGAGTACAGGAAAATTTATGAGCACATCATTCAACATGGATTTGTTTGAAATACATATGATCCCAATATGTACCTTAAGAGGAAAGGAGGAGAGATTGTGATAGTTGTATATGTCAATGATATAGTCATCATTGGTAGTAAAGTAAAGATGATCGATGCTATGAAGAAATATCTTAATTGATCTTTCGACATGACTAATCTTAGGCTCATGCACTACTGTCTTGGATTGGAAGTATGGAAAAAGGATAATCATTTCTTTGTTTCTCAGTTTAAATATGAAAATAAAATTCTTGAAAAATTAAGGATGATGGATTGCACACCGATTAATACACCCATGGAGACAAGGCTTCAGTTATCTCGTATAGATTCATCACCTATGATAAATTAAACTATCTATCTATAGTTTATTAGGAGTCTCTTTTACCTCCCATATACTAGACCAAATATCATCTTTGTAGTTATCTATCTTTCTCATTTCATATAGGAAACCAAAGTTTGTAATTGTAAAGAATAAATGAATATCTTGAGATATCTCAAGGGTTCTATGGATATTGGTCTAGAGTATAAGAAGAATGATCATTTCTTCTTGACTGGATATTTGAATTCAGATCATGTAAGTAATATTGATGACAAGAAATGAAATTTTGGATTTATATTCTTTTTTGGATCCAGACCGATATCATGGGGAAGAAAGAAACATAATTTTATTTTTCACTTTTCCACAAAGGCCAACTATCGTGTGCTTTGCATGTGGAGCTATCTGTGAAGTGATATGAATAAGTTGCATACTTGAGGGTCTTGGAGTACCACAGGAGAAATCCACTACCTTGTATGTTTAAAATGAGGGTGTTCTCAAACTTGTTCACAATCTAGTGTTTCATGAGAGAAAATGAATATTGAGGTACATGTTCATTTCATTCATGAGCATGTTTTGAAACACAATATATAACTTCAATATTTTCCAACAAATAAATAGTGAGTATATACTTTCACAAATTCACTTGACGTGAAAAATTTGAGTTATTCAGAAATTTCCTCTCCTCATCCCTTGAGGAAATGTAAAATTAAGGGGGAAATGTTAGGTAAAACCTTCTTATATAGATAATTTAGCATTGTTATATTACCTTATTCATTTTTACCATAGGTAAATCAATATTTACTATGGTCATTAGTTCTTACCTTCTTACTATGGTAACTAGTT
Source organism: Taxus wallichiana var. yunnanensis (assembly GCA_018340775.1). NCBI lineage: Eukaryota > Viridiplantae > Streptophyta > Pinopsida > Cupressales > Taxaceae > Taxus > Taxus wallichiana. Next base: position 138,155,307 of record CM031240.1, on the reverse strand, counting down.
GGTTACTTAGGTAATTAGGTGGTTTTATATTAATTTTATGGTAATATGGTTCAAACCATATATTTATCTATATTACATTTTTATTATGCTTCCCAAATGTATTTTGGAAGCTATTGTAACCATGTTGGTTAATTGTGTGTTTTCTAATACCTATAAGTATTGCAACACTCCATTCATTTTGTAATCTTCTTATTTCCATATCAATAAAATATACAAAGGATAGCTCCTTGTTTCTTTAGTTCCTCAACAGATTGACATGTTTAAAAAGATGATAAAATTTGTGGCTTGCAGGATTACTAGTGATGCAACTAACATTACAAATTATTTTTCAAAGAGATTGTGAGGCTGCACATTTTACCACATAGTATTGTATCATAAAAGGATGTAATATTTGATGGAAATTGTTTGAAACCACTAAATAATAAATTGAAAACCAAATTTTAGTTTAGATAAAAATGTCATCTATAAACAAACAAATAGATGTTGTTAAGAGAAGTCTAGGAATTATTTTGAGATGTTTGGTTGAAGGGAAATCCATGTACATGGGATGGTGTTATTACACTATTTCAGTAAAATTATATTAATTTAGTTACTAATAAAACATGAAATATACCATTTCAAATTTTATACGATTAAAGTGTAACAAGATTTTAATTTTTATGAAAAATGATAAACACATAAATAATAAGTGTACATGTAAGGGAATTTACAAAACATATGAGTTATGTACATGAAGATGTAAAAATTAAACTAAAGAAGAGTATAACATAATACATAATTCACATAGAAATCAAATGAAGAGAAGTTGAATTTAAATCTAGAGATGCATTGTTAATACATTTGTGAAAACAAAGATATCTAAAAAGGACATATAAAAATTTGAAGTTGAAGAAGATTGGACTATGTAGAGTGTTGTGAAAATTTGCAAAGAAAACATATGAAAATGATACAATATGATTATATATGTCACCCATATTTAATGTGAATGAATAACCACATGTTCATATTAAGATTCAAATTATGAGGTTGATATGAGAATTCAATTGCTATAAATGAAAAATGAAAAATTTGAACATGAGCATTGTTTATACACTTTTAAGATGTATTAGGTTTGTTATATAATAAACAAAAATAAAAATGAATGTAAGGTATGGAGGCTATAACTATTATAATAAATTAACTTCCGACATTAATTGTAAAAATATCAATATAACATATTGGTTATTTTAATAAATAAGTATAAGCTCAAAATACATAAGATAGGGAAAAACTTAGCTCTATGTATTTGTACAAGAAGAATCCGAGAATAAAAATTAGGGAAAGACAAAGTGCAAATCCTAGCAAAGCTTCTCTATTGGAAATGGGATCTAGAAATATCTATATGTAGGATTGTATGATCTAGCAAGGATGTGTAATTTTTCTTGCCACTTTTTTACAAAGATTTGACACCTTTAGAATTAGGATTTGTGAATTTACAGTCCTTCAAAGTAATGGAATGGTGTTTTGTTCCTAAACCCTAGTTATTGTACCATATCAATATTGTCTATAATCATCCAAATCACTCCAAAACCCGACCGTTGGTAGAATACCGTGCAAGAAGGTTAGTGTTTGGGTGGTAGTTCATCTTGTGCACCACTTATGTCAACACTACTATGAAGAGGCCTAAAAAAATGTGTAGTTATCCACCTAGCATGTGATCTCTATATGGATGCAACTAGTTGAAAACTTAAACCCATTTGATCATTATTGATTGTATTTTTATCTTGCTAAGACTTGGAGATAAAAACTTGGTGTTCTCAAATGTGAAGGAAGCTACACTCCTTGACTTGGTTCAGTGCTTTATAACTATATTAGAGTTTTCCTAATGGATTTTCATCAACTTTAGGAAGATTTAGGGATTCTTTGAGTGAATTTTTATTGTTGCAAGAGAGTATGTCAATATAATTCCATATGATTTCCAAGTATGTAAATGAGGTACTATTAAAAAATTTATATGGGGTTTTAATGGTAAGATATTGTCAATGCATAATCACACATTTTGGGTAATTATATAGTCCCGATTGCATACTACTATTCATATGATTCCTAAGTAAGAAAAGTACTAATCAACCCATGTCTTTGGACATCTTTTCTTTCTTTTTTGTTTCAACTTTTTGTCTTGTAGAACTTATTTCTCCTCGACCCATGACCCTTTAGTTTCTTTGAGTCCGGACACCAATGCCTAGCCAGGATGCCAACACTAGGCACCTCTATCCTCTCTTGCACCCCGAACTCTTTATACTTTACTCACATCTTTTGGGTAATTTATAGTAGTTTAGGAATCTTATCTTTTGGTAGTTGGATTTTTGGGGTTAATTATGAAATTAAAGAAGAGGAATCATATAAATATAAAGTTATGTGATCATAATAAGGGACCAAACACTAAGCGTTATCTATCACCACCTAAGGTTGCATCCAAAGGCTATTCAAGAGCATTCAAGCATCCATTCTAGAATACATTCAAGGAAAGGGACTGTATTATTTTGCATACACTTCATAGGAGGGGAAGTTCATTCTATTTCATGCACACATCTACTACATTTTCTTACATCTAGCTATTTTCTCGCTATCAAGTGTGACATACACAAGAGCCACCTAGGGGATGATTCTACACACACATAGTTAGAACTACATTGCTTATGAAATGTAGTGCAACAATCATTCGTAAGATCACTCATTTGATAGATGAGGATAGTCCAACCCCTCATTTGCATTCTTTTCTTTTTGGGATTTGATGCACTTTGGAAGGTTTTGTAGTTTATTTCTTTATTACATGTTATCAGTGACATCAAATATCATTGTGTGACATACTAGTGATAAGAAGTGAAGGAAAATGAACATCTTGTGACCCTATGAAGGAGGTTTCCTAATGGTTTGAGAATTCACAAGCACCTAGAGTAAGTCTGTGGCACCCACGGTGCTCTGTTCTCCATTCAAAGTGCCCAAGTCTAGACAAATTTTCTAGTCGGACATTTTTCTGAGGCTCTGTGTGACACTTATCCCTTTATGTTCATTAGTTCATCATTGTGAATTCTCCATATTTTTTTGTGAAACAACTAATTATTGGGCCCCTAAAATATCAACTAAGTGCACAAAGGTGCATAAGCACGCAAGTCGTGGGTTGAAGGATGAGTGCGCAAGAAGAAGGTGTGCAAGGCCTAACGAAGAAGGGTGCGTAGGATAAGGCGTGCAAGACAGGGGGTTAAGAAAGGGTTTAAGGAAACTGTGGCACACGCACGGATAGAGCCTAGGTTTTGAGACTTAGTTGTATTTGGCATCTCAAGAAAGACACAAGGAAAGCAGGGGCCCAACCACACATGTGAAGTGAATAAGGTGTCATTCTGACCACATGGGGCCCAAAAATGAATATGCTTAGTGATGGAGGTGCACATGGGAGACCATCATGTCAAAATGTATAAAGCCTATGCTGGAGGAGTAGGTGCACCTAGGATACCATCATGGAAAAATGAGGAGAGCCCATACCTGAAGGAACATGTCCCCATGGATAGCCCATACAGATGCTTGGCAACATATTTGAGGCCACAAAAGGAGGCGTTGGCACTTTAGGATGCCTATATATACAAGCACTGCGAAGAGCTAGAGGAGATGAGAGGTGACAACACGCAAAAGAGGGACATAGTTTTAGAATAGAGATAGAAAAGTTCGTAGATATACTTTGGAAGTACTCTATGGGATCGGGTAGAGGCTATATGATGGATTAATGTATTAAGGGGATAGGATATAATTTCTTTTTGTATGGATGAAGGACATGATCCTTGTTGTGATGTATGACTTCGGTTTGATCAAGCTGTGGTAGTCTAAATGGATCCATTGATTGTAATGAGTATGAATGTAATGAGGTTACAAACATAAATGAGTATGAATGCAATTGATTCAATCCATATATATATCATTTCATTTCTATTCATGGAAGTTATGAAGTAGATGTAAGCTCTTATGTAGTTTCCTTTCTACTATAGTTATCTGATATTTCCAAATATTCTGGCTTGGAATGAACACATTTGTCTAGAGGCCACTTGTTGGTCCGAAAATCTATCGCTTGGGTAGATCTATGGATAGATGAGCCAACAGTGTGTAGGGAAAAGCCCCTCTTTGAGTCAGCAAAGTGAAACTGGTTTATTGCTATTCTACAAGGAATCTTGCACAAGTCTCACAATATTTTGCCTTCGAGGGTTTGGGATCTCATCCCAGTTGGGGTATTTTCGATTGTGAAAAGAAGGGAAAGAAGCGAGGTGAGGAGATAGGATAAATCTAAAGGGAGAAAAGAAATGAATTCCAAAGCAGAAAGGTTAGAGGGTCTATGTTTTGGAATGGTAGTAAACAGAGCCAAACCTACTTACATAGACAAACAAAGCAATACTGATGAATAAATGACAAAAAAAAGTAGAGATACATCCAACAGATAAACATATAGATCTCGACATAAGAAAGATTAAATACTCATAACACACATATTCAACACAAAGTCTTAATATTTTGTATTAATATTTTCTCCTTTACAAAAAAGTACAAAGCCTTTTATTCGTACTTCTATTTTTTCATCTAAAAAGTATCCACACTCGAATACAACAAGTATCCATGTATATATAGAAGAAGGATAAGAGAGAAGGCAAAAAGAAACCAACAACTAATTACAAAATATCTACAAAATATCTAAAAGTCAATGTTGACTTTGGGCAACTTGGTGGATGACAACATCCTATGGTGCAACATGGATGATGTCATCATTTGTGCCAACATACTCTTAGATATTTACAAAAAGAAGCCAAGAGGAAGAAGGCTATTCATCGTCGTCTCACGGCTAAAAGGGGGTATCTTGATTTTGTTACTATTCGGGAGAGGTGATATGCTACTGGGTCTGATATTCCATGAACTTACTGACCATTAGATGAAGCGATCCCGGGCAAGACCCTTTGTATGATCACCGATAACCTCACAAGTCTCTCGTTCATCTCTGAGTTTTTCAGGGAGCTTGAAATACTCATTACTTGCCTCCATCATGTACCCCACAAAATCACGGCAAGCCAGAAGGTTATTGATGCATTCGGTGTCAAAAGTGGCTTCTGGCCCTAGCCCTTGCGAGATGATCTCCTTGAAGATCCGAGATAGTTTCATCTACCTTCCTCAAGGCGAAAGAAGGAGTAAGTAAGCTTGGAGACATTCTTAGAACAATTTTCTCCATTTGATGCATTGCATCCAGGGCTTCCTCCTTGACCTTGTCAATCTTCTCTAGGATGAATTCCATTTGATCAACCCGGTAGTCCAACACAGCAAGGATTTTGTTGGGTACCCTGGGGTGATAAAAATGCCGAACTTTACCAAATCATTGACTGAGAAATCGAGCATTTTCTAGAACATCTTGTGTTGCAACCTAGCATGGTCCAACTCTTCAAGATAGGTCCCATGATCACCTAGAGATATTTGTTCACCCGACTAATGTTCTGATACAACTCGGTGAACTTGACAATTACCTCCTCGCTGTCTTTGAGGATCTGATCTCTCTAGGCGGAAATTGCCATACCTTGTTTGCCAATTTTGGCGTATTCATTAATCTTATCCCGGCTTATGACCTCCGGAGTTTTGGTGGCGGCAACAGTAGGAGGTGCACCGCCCATTTTTGTAGGGCATGGAGAAGATTTTTTTTGTTCTTTTAGTAACCTCTTCTCTTCCTTTGCTTTCTCGATGTTTCTTGTAAAGGGAATCTACTACGAGATAGGGCCTCCCTTGAAGGCTTTCGAAGACGTTCCCATTATGACCTACGCACTATGTAATCTATAGGGGGACAGATCCTTTTTATCTTTGGAGGGGTTGGGATATGCGATCTCCATTACTCTTTCTCCCGATGCACTCTGAGAGAAGCGGGTTATAGGATTTTGCTTCTTAGCCCCTTTTTGCTGGGATGATGGAGAAGTCCATTGGTGCAATAGGGACTTTCCTCTTCTACTGGCTCAGATGTTGGGAGATCCATGCTGGACTTAAGGGAACGGGACCAAAGGTGGAAGAGGGAGCAGCTGCAGTGGATGAGGGGAAATGGGTAGAGACACTCGGTGGTGGCGGCATCGAGAGGGAGGCCGAGAAAGTGCTCACAGGAGGAAGGGATACTACAGGGGAGGTAGTCATGGGGATGGAAGGGAGCTGAGAGATGAGAGAAGAAATAGTGGGGGATAGCTCCGCGAGAGAAGAGAAGATGGAGGACGAGGAAGGGGGAACAATAGAAGATGGGGGAGAGGATACAACCAAAGGAATGGTCGCTTGAGTCACACGGGGAGGGGAAGGAGGAGAGGGAGAAGGAATAGAAGGGACCTCAGTAATTGTAGTTGTGGCAACACCATGAGTGGATGTGCCTCGGAACACCTTCCGCTACTTCTTTCTCTGGGGATACCAGACTCACAACCTGTTCTTGTGTGGCAGAAGGAGGGTTTTCAGGAGCTTCTTCTTGAGCAGAGCTTGATTCGCCCTCTTTATCCTTGCCTTTGCCCTTTGGCAGATGCTTTGACCTGACAGGTGCGTTGCCCAATGGGGACATAGTGAAATCTACTCCAAGGTAGATAAGGCCATTCATTCTCGCACTAGTGTTCTGTCTCCATCCGTAATGTTTCCTTAACCCTTTCTTCGATGGTCCAGGGTGCCTTTGTCCTCACAATTTTATCAAACGGCCAATTGTCCCCATCTATGTCTAGATACACTTGATCAACTTCTTGATCAGATGTTTGATAACCTTTTGTTACAATGGCCACACCATACTGAATAATCTCTGCTAGGGCCAGGTGAGAGTGATCCTTCCTTCTAAGTTTTACCTCATGATACAGGTCGATATAGATGTCCTCGATATGTGGGATGTGGATTGGATCGAGTTTTTCCTTGGGAAGGCAATTTATTGATTAAGGTAGGCCTTTCTAGGAAGTTGTGCTTTAGATTGAGTAGTTCTAGCTCTGCAAACATCTCTCGGGCCTTGGTGTGAGAAGTGCAGGTATACCTACCCACTGTGAGGGGGAAAGGGGTTCCACCTTTCTTTCTCTTCAAAAACTTCTCATTGTAGGTTATGAGCTATCTGGACAGCTCTAACAGGATCAACTTAGGGCCAGTATAGCTTGGCAATTTAGTGGGCTCCCCCAAGAAGTTAGCTGCTTTGAGATAGGTGAAGGTGGGGAATTGGGTAAATAGTGCTCCCCACTTCTTAGTTGTTGTGACTATGCTCTTGGTCGTCCGACCATGAGTCATATTTGGCCTTAAAAGGCAGACGATGCCATAGAAGAAAGCATCGTTGATCTTGGAAAACTGCGAGATGTTGTTCTCCAACTTCAGCTCTAGGTATTATTCATATATCTTCACCTGAGGCCAAACTCGCATCGGCTCAGTCTTTGGATAATCCCTCTCTGAGGCTGCAACGTAGACTACGTAGGAGTTCATGTAGAACCTCCCCATCGTGGTGAGTTGTTGGAGCTGCTCAGATATGGTGCTACTTATTATCTCTTCCCATTCAAAATGCTGATCAGGTACATTCTTATTCATGGTCTCTAAGTACCTGAGCATCCATTTGTGAAAGTAATGGGCGTCAGAAAGCCCAAAAACTCTACTTAGGAACGTGATGGTATCACTCAGTTCCTCGGAGAAGTCGCTACGGTGAATAACCTATGGCCACCTAGTTATCACCTTCTTGTTCTTTAAGTACACTTCATTCATTAGTTGCATGCATTTGTCCTCGTTATCCTCCCACACCTTGGTGCAGTCTTCTTGGCTTATAGCCACAAAATGTCGGTGGTGGGGAATGCCTAGCATGATTTCAAAGTGTCGGGTAGTGAGGTTGATTATGACCTCGCCCTTTTCATTTTCGACACACCTTGTGTCTTTGTTGTAACAGCGGGCCACCACCATCATAAACTCATTGTTTACTGCACTGACGGGGATTCCCCCAGCAAAATGTAGACCACTGCCCACCAGCTTGTCCATCCAAGGACTTCCTGTGACTCTCCTGGTTCTGGGCCAGAAATCTTCCATGTCAATGTGGCCAAGTTCAAAATCCCTAATATCCAGGTCACATTCTACCTGGGACTCGGGCATTCTGACCCTCTGATACTTGTATTTCATCTCTTCCTCTATAAGCTTAGCTTTACCCTTTGACTTGGTTGGCTTTTTGCTTGATGTAGACATATATGGATCTGAGTTTAGTTGCTGATCTGCAAGAAAAGGAGTGAAGTCCAATGCGAAGAAGAGCCATGTTAGCTATCAGATCTTCCATTAAAGCACTACAGAATGAGGAGTTAGCAATTTTAAGGCCTCAGGCGCAGGGCGCAGGAACACTGTAGGCTGCAGAGTTAATAGAATGGCACACTGAATCAGAGTGTTACAAGGAATAAATCAGCACCAAAGGGTGCAGGGCACAAGGATTTTGCATATGACATTATTGTTATTGTAAGCGGGGATGCGCCTGCACCATTTATGTGCGTTTTATACTGGGCACAAATAATTTTGGTGTTGCACGGGGGCAGGGTGTGCCAATGGCGCAAGTATTTTGCATGCAACATGGAATTTTGGTGCGCCAAAGGCGTAGAGATTATTTTGTGTAGCACTTACTTTATGTGCGCAAATGGGGCTTTTGGCGCGCGTAAAGAAAATATTACATAACATGTTTGTTGTTGTAGAAGGGGTTGTGCCAGCACCGGGTTTAGGTTTTACTTGGTTTATGCATGGCGCAGGATTTTACATGTTGCAATCAAGGTCAATGTGCCCTCATGGTGCAACTGTGTTTCCTGTAATAAGGGTGGCGATTGTGCAAAGGGAAAAACGAGGCCCAAACAACTCTTAAGTTTTCTTGCCTCTTTAGTTCGTGATTTTCATGTTTTCTTGACATGATTTGATAGTGGGAGGAACACAGCAAAGAGGTCTAGGTCCATTTTTGAGGCAGAACCCTCTTGGCCAGCAGATCTAGAAAGAGGGTGAAAATGGCTTGGGAGGGAAGATTTGCAAAATGGGCAGGAGGGGTTTAAAGCTTCTCAGTCCAAATGCATCCTACCTCACAAACAACCAACAAAACAAAACACAAGAGGAGTAAGAACCACTTATCCGAATATATAGAATGTGAGAGACGAAGTGGGGTCCACGAACGCGATACGAGAATGATGGGCGCGATGACAGGTGCAGAGGAATAAAGTGTTTCATGTGTTTTCTGATTGTGAAAGTGACAGGGCGGATGCGCCTATATATAGGAAAAGGTGTAATAAATGCGCCAACCAATTTTTAAAGGGGTGCACCAAAACACGTGTCGACACATAAAACTTTTCACCCTTTGCGCGGATATGGTTATGTCAACATGAAGTTTTTTGCGCACTTGGCACAATTTAGGGTACTGTCGACACTAGATTTCGAGCGCCTTGGCACACCAAAATATGGTGCAACATCTTTGTTGTTGATAGGAAGGTGCATGCACCTTAGCACATGCAAGAAAGGCGCATCATGGGAAGGCGCAATAATTGATGTGTCAACACTTCAAAGGGTGCACCAAAGGAAATGAAGGGGGCGTAGGTTTAGTCTATGCAGCATAGATAAAAGGTGTGCCCACCAAAAAGGACTGTAATGACTAAGTCCGTAGAACTTAGATTTCATGGAAAGGGATTTTATAACATTTCCAATGCTTTGAGGGGCCCTTGATGAGGGAGTAGGACAAAATTTTTGTATAGTTACCTATAAAATTTCCCTCGTCAATTTTACAGGATAATAGCTGGCTCTTTCTCGGGGATTATCTTTGAGCGAAGCTCAAGGTAGAGAACCCCAGATCAACATGTACCTATCCATTGGGCTAGAGAGTCAAAAACAAGGGTGATGACGAAATCAAACACACGACAAAAGCAAACACACAACATAAAGAAAACTGTACAAAGAAGAGAGCAAGCTCTACTTCCTAAATATTTTTAGATGTTTCCTGCTATAGGGAAGCGGGAGATCAGTTCTGTCTAGGTACGAGAGATAGAAACTATTCTTTCCATTGAGTTGCTTGATCTTGAAAGGCCCTCTCCATAGAGAATCAAATTTCTCATGCATGCCCTTTGGCTCTCTTCGTTTGTCCCACAAAAGGACGAGATCTCCCACTTGGAAATCTCTTTGCTTAGCCTTTTTATCGAACAATCTCTTAACTTGATTCTGATGTTTGGTGATCTTTTCGACCACTCTTACTCTTTTTTCTTTGAGCTCTGACAGATACATGATCCTCTTTTCAAGAGAATTTTGGAAAGTCTCATCTTCAACTGCTCGTGCCAAGCGCAGAGCAGGAAGTTCTATAGAAATGGGAAGCTCGGTGTCAATCCCATATAACACTTGAAAAGGTGACATACCGAGAGACCTCTTGGGAGTAATGCGGTCCACCCACAAAGCTTCGTACAATGACTTGTGCCACGTTCGACGACTCTCGTTTACTAGCTTCCATATGATGGTCACTAAGTTTTTATTACTGGACTTTCCCCGACCATTTCCCTAGGGGTAATAATCCAAGGCGTGGGCCAAGATTATCTCGTGTTCATAGCAAAAACCAACAATTTCCCGTGAGGAGAAATTAGAAGCATTATCAGCAACAATATTGCTTTGAATGCCAAACCTGACAATGATATTCTCTTTGATGAAATTGCAAACAACTTCAGAGGTGGCATTCTTGACAGGCATGGCCTCCACCCATTTGGTGAAGTAATCTGCTTTGAGACATAACTATGTTCAGCACTCGATTGGGGATGGAGTGCTCCGATAAAGTCAATTCCCCACTACCTGAATGGTTCATCAATAATGACCGGTCTGAGGGGAAAAGCAGCCAATTTTGGTTTGCCAACAAATTGTTGGCAAAGCTCACACTTTGCTACCCAGTGGCTATATCCTCAAAAGCGCCGGCCAATAGTACTGCCCGATGATCTTGTGTGCCATCAAGGAAGAGGAGAAATGGCCACCGCAAGCTGAATCATGAAAATTCTTAAGTAACTTTATCTACTGTTGTTTGTCAACACATCGCAAGAAGATGCCATCTATTCCGTGTTTGTATAAATAGTCATCCCAGATGACATATCTCGCTTTTTGAGCTTTATAGCATGTTTCTCCTTTGAAGTTAGATGAGCTGGACACTCACCATAAGTGAGAAAGAAATAAATATCATAATACCATTTGTTGCTGGTAGCGAAAAATAGGACCATGGGTAGAGAATCAGCTTTCTCCAGCTGGCTTTGTGCTCCATTGGTGCAATCATCCTTTTCCTCAGGGTCTTCTGAATCTCGGTTTTCAGCCATGAGCTGACATAGGCCCTTGCCTCTCACCAACTTGGTTGGTTTTATATCTAGATCGTACTCTTGAACCTTTGTAATCCAATTTCCTCGCAAACTTCCTAACTCTTGTTGAGTTAAAATTGACTTGACTACCGTGTCAGGGACCAACACCACTGTGTGGGAATTTAGAATATAATACCTAAAGTTCTTGATGGATTTGACAACGATGAAGGCATGCTTTTCCAACTGAGACATTTTTAATTCATGAGGCTTAAGAGGAGAGCTCATGAATGCAATTGGGGATTCAACCTCTTCAGAGTTCTTTTGCATTAGGATGGCCGATACGGTATGTTCAGATGCATAGCTATACATGATAAAATCCTTGGAGAAGTCGGGACATACCAGAACTAGTGCACGAGTGACGGAGGCTTTTATATCCTCGAATGACACCTTTCCTTCTTCGCTCCACCGGAAATTTGGTGACCCTTTCATCATGTTTGATATGTGGCAAGTCTTTTCAACAAATTTGGGAACAAAATGCCTGAGAAAGTTCACTTTCCGAAGGAGTGAACGCTCGGTCTTGCTTGTGGGTAAAGTAAGGCTTTGAATATCCCTAACCCTTTCGGCATCTATCTTCATCCCTTCCTTGCTTACAATGTGTCCCAGCAACTTTCCTTTGTGACTCCAAAAATAGACTTTTTCAGATTTAGGGAGATCCCATGTTCTTGGCATCTAATCAATACTTGTTCCAAATGATCACAATGATCATTTCACTATTTAGAGAACACAATCAAGTCATTCAAGTAGACCACGATGACCCTCCCCATCATGCCTTTGAATGTGAAGTCCATTGCCTGCTAGAAGGTGGCACCAGCATTGGTTAGACCAAAAGGCATCCTGCTATAGGCGAATGTGCCCTAGGGGGTAGTGAATGCTGTTTTGAATTGGTCTTTAGGTGAGACTTCAATCTGATTATAGCCTGAAAAACCATCAAGCATGGACAACATTTCCGAACCAGTTACTGCCTGTAGAACCTGATCCATTATGGGAAGGGGGTAGTTGTCCTTCAAGGACGCTTGATTCAAGTTATGAAAATCCACACATATGTGTATTTCACCATTCTTCTTGCGTATTGGCACAATGTTCATGACCCGAACTCGTGATGGATAGGAAAAATGATCCTTGCATCCAGCATCTTCTGAATTTCAGCCTGGATAGTACCTGAGATCTTAGGATTATAGTGCCTCTGTTTCTGGTGAAAGGGTTTGACACCCTCTTTCAATGGGATGTCATGCTGGACGTCTTTTGGCTTGAAAGACTTTAGATCAGCATAGGACCATGCCAATACATCCATGTATTTCTTCAGCAATTTGACAAACTTTTTCTTTTCTTCGGGTGTGCAACATTTTCCGATGTTCACAAACTGCAGATGTTCTACCGAACCTAAATTGACCGGTTCGGTTTCTGGGGAGGAGTTAGGATCATCTTGCCTTTTCTTCCTAACAAAATGATCGTGTCTGTCGAACAAACGTTCCAGAGAAACCAAACCTTTTGGAATTTTATTTCCTTTGAGCTGACATATGCCATCACTTCCATGTATTCCTTCGTCTTGATCAGTAACAGATTCATGACATGTGGAAGTAGATCCTTCAAAATGAAGCTCACTAAAATTTTCCACCTTTTCCAGAAAGGCAATAAGTTGATTGTCATCATTGAATACCTTCGAGTGCTGAGAATTGTCTGGCACGCTTGGGCGAAAACTACCTCAATGGTATATGTGTCTGTTTTCAAACCTAGGTGAGGGAGCATGAGGGATGCTGAGATGGCTAATGAGTTGGCCATGTCATTCTGAGCTCTCGGGATGACTTTTATTGAAAAAGCATCAAAATCTTCAATATTGTCCCATACTGCGTTGCGGTAATGTCTGAGCCTTTCATTTTTCACTTGATATATCCTTTTAACTTGATTTACGACCAGCTCTGCATCACCCTGTACTTTTAGGTTCTTGATTCCTCTTTCCTTTGCGGTTTGCATGCCAAGAAACAAAGATTCATACTTAGCAGTATTATTCGTGTTGAAAAACTGCAACTTGAAAGAGAGAGGAATAATAGCCTCCTCGGGAGATATTAAGCACGGCTCCAAAGATCGCACCTGCACCCACTAATCGTGCAAATGCCATCAAACCGAAAGTCCAGATCTTGTTAAATCCTCTTTGGATGAGGACATCCATTATTTCGACTCATTAGACAAGAAATAGTTCCCCATCCCTGATGATTTGAAGAGGATTTGGGCTTTGGGGTCATCCAAATTGGTAACCAAGTATTTCTTTTGTGATTCCGGCTCCAATGTTTACATTATACCTTTGATGGGGATTTTAGCCTTAGACCAGTCCATATGAATCTCTCCACCAACCTCACTGCAAAAACTCCTTCCCAATAGAATTCCATATGCTGCCGGAATATCAGCAACGAGGATGGTCATCTTTACTCTTTTCTCTGGGAACGCCGCAAATGCAAACTACGCATCTTTGATTTGACCGATCAACGGAACCTGTTTGGTTTCCAAGGAGTAACATCTACCAAAAGGCTTGGTAAGGGTGAGGCCCAGAGCATGGGCGACCTTTTCCCATGACATGACGTTATCGAAGCCCTAGAATTAATTATGCGATTGCTTTCGGTTGTAACCATTGATTAGGAGGGAGAGATAAAGGTTCTATTTCACCTAATGCGAAGTAGAGGAAACATTTATGTGGGATGCGAGAGGAGCATAAAGGATTCCTTTGGGGAAACCTAAGTAGTTATGATGAGCTTGACTGGATGTATTTGGTCAACCTTACAAGTCTGCTCAAGATTGGATCAAGATACTCAAATTTCGACATTTGGATCTTGGTCTTTTTAGCATGATCAATTATGTCAAATGCAGCCAAGGGTTGCATTGATGAAGGAATGAGTCCCTCATTTCGCGATGGTAGGGTAAGATTACTGGTCTTGATAGGAATATGAGAGGGCTGATTCGAAGGGGAGATAGGGGAAAAAAATTTCTTCGAAAAATACTTAATAATAGGTTAAATAGGAAGGGAACTAACTCTTTTAGCGATGGTTGGAGGCATGTTTGACACGGCCTTTTCTTTCTGCATCTTGGTAGCAACTTCTGCTTCTTTTCCTCCTTGTGAGCGGTGAAAACAACATATGATTGCCTGCTTGCATACCCTTGGGTACCCTCTTCTTTTTAAGATTCCTCCTCATCAAATTCCATATACCTAATAGTAGATTCGCTAGTTGGTTTGCCGACGCGCCTCTTGATCATCTTCACCGCGATGAAGGTTCTTCACAATTTTGCTCCTCTTCTTCGATTTCGCTAAAGCATTGACCGGAGGGGCCTCAAGTGCCAACCATGGAGCAGCTACAGGTAGGCACGGCCTTTGTGAGATGTTATTGGAAGCGAAATTTCTTCATGGGATATCCCGCATGAAGATCCAAGAGAATACCGAGCTAGTTGTTTTTTTAACGCGAGAAAATCATTCACCATCTTTTGAAATACCGATCGATGAAGTGGCAGGAGAAGGAGTTGAAACTTTCAGATTGATGGCTCTCGCTTTAATTCGCTAGATATTAGCAAGTTATCTTCAATCCGTATGGCAACAGCTTGGGCGAGAACCAAAGTAGTGACCTGTTCTTGCAAGAGTAAGAAACTTACTTTTGAGCTCATGGCATTCACGAAGAAACATTTCTGATTTTCTGGCGTTGGCAAAGATAACAGCAAAGCTTGGTTGATTAGTGAGTTGAAATGGGTGATGAAATTGTGCATGGTTTCATTGACCTCCTTCTTTAGGTGAGTGATCTTGGATAGTAATGTGAACGCGTCCTCTGAAGGCTTATATCTTTCTTCAAATGCAGTCGTAAGGTGGCCCAACTAGTGATAGATCCGGCCGGCAAATGCTGAAACCATTCCACTGCTGCGAGTCCTTGCAAGGTCTCTAGAAAGAGGCAAACTGACACATCTTCATGGGTCACATCCAGATACTACATGACATGATGAACATGGATATGTGTGAATCCATGCTTTGGTTCCCGCTCCCATCAAATTTGGGAAAATTCTTCCGATTTCCGTGAGGGAGCACATGAACAGGATGTGGCAAAGTGAGTGGGCCCATAGCATTTCCCCATGGCACTACCATTTGAATGGCTGGAAAAAGGATGTGAGCTGGAAGCACAGTTCCACTGAGCAGCAAGGCACTGCAAAGAGATGAGGATGTTCCTTGTGAGAGATGCTTCCTTCGTGGAGGTGAGACACTTCGGATGACCGCCAACCAAACTTAGCGATGGGAAGCGTGCTAGGTGTAACACTGAAGTTGTGCCTTTGAAGTAGATCAAAAGTAGGATCGATTACTCCACGAGCTCTTCTGCTACAAGTAAATGGTTCACCCGCCAGTGTACCTTCCAGATCTGTAATATTTTGGAGCAAATTTTAAAAACTCTTTTTGGTTGTACTTGCTGATTTTCTGAATTTTCTGACAAAAATTAGTAGCATGTACTTTTCTAAATATTTAATTTTATCCCTCTTTTGAAAACCGATTGCGGTTTAATGGAAAATGTTAACGAGGGTAAAATAATGGCCAACTTAGTAGGCAGATTTTTGAATTTTAGAGTTGACTTTTGGTAAGGGTTTGAAATTTTACAAAACAACCAAAAACTCGATCTACGGAAAAATACAGGTTTTAGTAAAAACTCAGCCAATTAAAGATCTCTAACTAGTCCCGATCTATGGATACTTGAAGAAAAAATTTCAGTTTGGATCACTTTTGCAAAAATTTTGGATTTTTGAAAAAGTTAAAATTTACAAACAGGTAGTGACTTTTTGATTTTTTACTAATTTTCTAACATACCACTACCATAGATCTGTTCGATCCCCAGCGGAGTCGTCAAAAACTGTTGGTCCAAAAATCTGTCGCTTGGGTAGATCTATGGATAGATGAGCCAACAGTGTGGATGGCAAAGCCCCTCTTTGAGTTAGCAAAGCAAAACTGGTTTATTGCTATTCTACTAGCAGGAATCTTGCACAAGTCTCACAATATTCTGCCTTCGGGGGTTTGGGATCTCATCCCAGTTGGGGTATTTCTGACTATGAAAAGAAGGGAAAGAAGCAAGGTGAGGAGATAGGATAAATCCGAAGGGAGAAAAGAAATGAATTCCAAAGCGAAAAGGTCGAGGGTCTATGTTTTGGGATGGTAGTAATGAGCCAAACCTACTTGCATAGACAAACAAATCAATATTGATGAATAAATGACAAAAAAAGTAGAGATACATCCAACAGGATAAACACATAGATCTCGACATAAGAAAGATTAAATGCTCATAACACACATATTCAACACAAAGTCTTAATATTTGTATTAATATTTCCTCCTGTTATAAAAGTACAAAGCATTTTCTTCTTACTTCTATTTTTTCATCTAAAAAGTATCCACACCGAATATAACAAGTATCCATGTATATATAGAAGAAGGAGAAGAGAGAAGGAAAAAGAAACTAACAACTAATTACAAAATATCTACAAAATATCTAAAAGTCAATGTTGACTTTGGGCAACTTGGATGGCAACATCCCATGGTGTAACATGGATGATGTCATCATTTGTGCCAACATACTCTTAGATATTTACAAAAAGAAGCTAAGAGGAAGAAGGCTATTCATCATCGTCTCACGGCCGAAAGGGGGTATCTTGCTTTTGTTCTTCGTTCGGGAGAGGTGATATGGTCTGGTCCGATATTCCATGAACTTACTAACCATTGGCTAAAAAGCCGATCCTAGGCAGACCCTTTGTATGATCGCCGATAACCTCACAAGTCTCCTGCTCATCTTTGAGTTTTTAGGGATCTTGAAATACTCATTACCCGCTCCATCAGTACCCCACAAAATCACTAAGCAAGCCGTAAGGTTATTGATGCATTCGGTGTCAAAAGTGGCTTTTGGCCCTAGCCCTTGCGAGATGATCTCCTTGAAGATCCGGATAGTTTCATCTACCTTCCTTAAGGCGAAAGAAGGAGTAAGCAATCCTAGAGACATTCTTAGAACAATTTGCTCCATTTGATGCATTGCATCTAGGGCTTCCTCCTTGACCTTGTCAATCTTCTCCAGGATGAATTCCATCTGATCGACCCGGTAGTCCAACACAGCAAGGATTTTGCTGGGTACCCTGGGGTGATTGAAAATGTCAAACTTTACCAAATCATCGACTGAGCAGTCGAGCATTTTCTGGAACATCTCGTGTTGCAACCTAGCATGGTCCAACTCTTCGGAGATAGGTCCCGCAATCACCTGGAGATCTTTGTTCACCCGACTGATGTTCTGATACAATTCGGTGAACTTGAAAATTACCTCCTTGTTGTCTTTGAGGATCTGATCTCTCCAGGTGGAAACTGCCATACCTTGTTCACCAATTTTGGCGTATTCATTTATCTTATCCTGGCTTAGGACCTTAGGAGTTTCGGCGGCAGTTGTAGGAGGTGCACTGCCCATTTTCTATAGGGCGTGGAGAAGATGTTCATTTTGTTCTTTTAGTAACCTCTTCTCTTCCTTTTCTTCTTGAAGTTTCTTGCAAAGGGCATCTACCGCAGATACCCTCCCCTCAAGGCTTTCGAAGACATTCCCATCAGACTGCGTCACTATGTAATCTGTAGGGGACAGATCCTTTTTATCTTTGGAGGGGCCAGGATATGCGATCTCCATTACTCTTTCTCCCGATGCACTCTAAGAGAAGTGGGTTATAGGCTTTTGCTTCTTAGCCCTCTTTTTGGGATGACGGAGAATTCCATTGGTGCAATAGGGACTTTCCTCTTCTCGCCGGATCGATGTTTGGGAGATCCATACATTGGACTTAAGGGAACGGGACCGAGGTGGAAGAGGATGCAGCCAGTAGTGGATGAGGGGAAATGGGTAGAGACACTCGGTGGTGGCATCGAGAGGGAGGTCGAGAAAGTGCTCACAGGAGGAAGGGATACTGCAGGGGAGGTAGTTGTGGGGATGGAAGGGAATTGAGAGATGAGAGAAGAAATAGTGGGGACAGCTCCATGCAAGAGAAGAGAACATGAAGGACAAGCAAGGGGGAACATTAGAAGATGGGGGAGAGGATACGACCAAAGGAATGGTCACTTGAGTCACACGAGGAGGAGGAGGAGAGGGAGAAGGAATAGAAGGGACCTCAGTAATTGTAGCTGTGGCAACACCCTGAGTGGATGTTCCTGTCGAAACACCTTCCACCGCTTCTTTCTAGGGATACTAGACTCATAACCTGTTCTTGTGTGGCGAAAGGAGGGTTTTCAGGAGCTTCTTCTTGAGCAGAGCTTGATTCACACTCTTTATCCTTGCCTTTTCCCTTTGGCAGATGCTTTGGCCTGACAGGTGCATTGCCCAATGGGGATTTAGTGAAATCTACTCCGAGGTAGATGATGCCATTCATTCTGAACCAGTGTTCTGCTCGCCGTAATGTATCCTTGACCCTTTCTTTGATGGTCTGGGGTGCCTTTGTTCACAATCAATTGTAGCAAATGGCCAGTTGTCCCCATCTGTGTCTGGATACACTTGATCAGCTGTTGATAACCTTTGATAACCTTTTGGAACAATGGCCACACCATATTGAATAATCTCAGCCAGGGCCAGGGGAGAGTGATCATTCCTTCTAAGTTCAACCTCATGATAGAGGTCGATATAGATGTCCTCGATCTGTGGAATTTGGATTAGATCAAGTTTTTCCTTGAGAAGGTAATTTCTTGGATCGAAGGTAGGCCTTGTCGGGAAGTTGTGCTTTAGATTGAGCAGTTCTAGCTCTGCAAACATCTCCCGGGCCTTAGTGTGAGAAGTGCAGATATACCTGCCCACTGTGAGGGGGAAAGGGGTTCCAACCTTCTTCTGTTCAAACACTTCTCATGGTAGGTTATGAGCTGTCTGGACATCTATAACAAGATCAGCTTAGGGCCAGCATACCTTGGCAATTTAGTGGGCTCCCCAAGAAGTTAGCTACTCTGAGATAAATGAAGGTGGGGAATTGGGTAAATAGTGCTCCCCACTTCTTAGTTGTTGTGACTATGCTCTTGGTCATCCGATCATGAGTCATATTTGGCCTCAAAAGGTAGACGATGCCATAGAAGAAAGCATCGTTGATCTTGGTAAACTGCAAGATGTTGTTCTCTAGCTTCAGCTTTGGGTAGTATTCATATATCTTCACCTGAGGCCAAACTCCGCATCGGCTCAGGGCCGCTAGATAATCCCTCTGTCTCGAGGCTACAACATAGATTATGTAGGAGTTCATTTAGAAGCTCCCCGTCATGGTGAGTTGTTGAGCTACTCGATATGGTGTTGGTTATTATCTCTTCCCATTCAAAATGCTTTGATCAAGTACATTATTATTCATGGTCTCTAAGTACTTGAGCATCCATTTGTGAAAGTAATGGGCGTCAGAAAGCCCAAAAACTCTACTTAGGAATGTGATGGTATCACTCAGTTCCTCAAAGAAGTCACTATGGTGAATAACCTGTGGCCACCTGGTTATCACCTTCTTGTTCTTTAAGTACACTTCATTCATTAGTTGCATGCATTTGTCCTCGTTATCCTCCCACGCCTTGGTGCAGTCTTCTTGGCTTATAGCCACAAAATGTCGGTGGTGGGAATGCCTAGCATGATTTTGAAGTGTCGGGCAATGAGGTTGATTATGACCTCACCCTTTTCATTTTCGACACACCTTGTGTCTTTGTTGTAACAAGGCCACCACCATCATAAACTCATTGTTTACTACACTGAAGGGGATTTCCCCAGCAAAATGTAGACCACTGCCCACCAGCTTGTCCATCCAAGGACTTCCTGTGACTCTCCTGGTTCTAGCCTAGAAATCTTCCATGTCAATGTGGCCAAGTTCAGAATCCTTGATATCCAGGTCACATTCCGTCCCGGGACTCGGACATTCGACCCTCCGTAAGCTTAGCTTTACCCTTTGACTTGGTTGGATTTTTTCTTGATGTAGACATATATGGATCTAAGTTTAATTGCTGATCTGCAAGAAGGAGTGAAGTCCAATGCAGAAGAGCCATGTTAGCTGTCAGATCTTCCATTAAAGCACTACAGAATCAGGAGTTAGCAATTTTAAGGCCTCATGTAGCGCAGGGCGTAGGAAGACCGCAGTCTGCGAGTTAATAGAATGGCGCATTGAATCGAGTGTTACAAGGAATAAATTAGCACCAAAGGGGCGGGCGCGGGCGCAAGGATTTTGCATATGACATTATTGTTATCAGAAGCGGGGATGCGCCTGCGCCATTTATGTGCATTTTATACTGGGCGCAAATAATTTTTGTGTTGCACGGGGAAGGATGTGCTTGATGGTGTAAGTATTTCGTATGCAACATGGGATTTTGGTGTGCCAAAGGGCACAAGATTATTGCGTGTAGCACTTACTTTATGTGCACAAATGGGGCTTTTGGCGTGGCGCAAGAAAAGATTACATAACATGTTTGTTGTTGTAGAAGGGGTTGCACCAGTGCCAGGTTTAGGTTTTACTTGGTTTATGCATGGCGCAGGGATTTTACATGTTGCAATCAAGGTCAGTGTGCCCTCATGGCGCAACTGTGTTTCCTGTAACAAGGGTGGCGATTGTGCCAAGGGAAAAATGAGGCCCGGAACAACTCTTAAGTTTTCTTGCCTCTTTAGTTCATGATTTTCAGGTTTTCTTGACATGATTTGACAGTGGGAGGAACACAACAAAGAGGTCTAGGTCCATTTTTGAGGTAGAGCCCTCTTGGCCAGCAGATCTGGAAAGAGGGTGAAAATGGCTTGGGAGGGAAGATTTGTAAAATGGGTAGGAGGGGTTTAAAGCTTCTCAGGTCCAATGCATCCTACCTCACAAACAACCAACAAAACAAAACACAAGAGGAGTAAGAACCACTTACCCAGAATATATAGAATGTGAGAGATGAAGTGGGGTCCATGAACGTGATACGAGAATGACGGGTGCGCTGACAGGTGTAGAGGAATAAAGTGTTTCACGTGTTTTCTGATTGTGAAAGTGACAGGGCGGATGCACCTATATATAGGCAAAGGTGTAATAAATGTGCCAACCACTTTTTAAAGGGGTGCACCAAAACACGTGTCGACACGTAAAACTTTGTGCCCTTTGGCGTGGATATGGTTATGTCAACATGAAGTTATTTGCGCCCTTGGCACAATTTTAGGATCTGCCACTTAGATTTTGAGTGCCTTGCGCACCAAAATATGGTGCAACATCTTTGTTGCTAACAGGAAGGTGCATGCGCCTTGGTGCATGCAAGAAAGGCGCATCACAGGAAGGCACAATAATTGATGTGTCAACACTTCAAAGGGTGTGCCAAAGGAAATGAAGGGGGTACAGATTTAGTCTGTGTTGCATAGATAAAAGGTGCGCCCAACCAAAAAGGACTAGAATGACTAAGTCCTGGAGAACTTAGATTTCTTGAAAGGGATTTTATAACATTCCGAATCTTTGAGGGCCCCGATGAGGACCAAGACAAAATTTTTGTATAGTTACCTGTAAAATTGCCCTCGTCGAATTTTACGGGATACATCACTCTAAGTTCTATAATGAATGTACGTCTCATTTCCACCATTATTCATTAAGTTCCTAATCTAGATGATGGTTTCCCACTTAACTCACATAAAAGAGAGACTCGTCACCCACGCGTGCCTTGGGTGAGCACCTAATTCCCTCTAGGTGATAGGCCGGTGCATATGAGATTTCCTTGTTCTTATGGTGGGTGTAAAAATGACTACATCTTGGTTCCATTGCTAGGACCTCTTTTCAAAGTTGTAGTGGGAAATGGCATGCATCTTGATCTATGTAATGAGTAATGATAAAGCGTTTAACTTTGGAAAGTGTTGAATCATGGTTCAAGAGCACGGAGGATGAATTTGCTTAGAGATTCAACACTGGGTCTAAGTTTGATGCATGTAGATGGGTAGAAGATAACCTCTACCATGAGTTGTATGAAACATTTTTTTGTTGCTTCCTAGTAGAACTGTATGGATGGCTCTCAGCATATGCATCTAGATCAAGCTAGTATTATAGATCACATGTGTGGACCTAAGAAGAATACCAGAGACTACAAGATGCAGATTTGACGTGGACTCATGCTGTGGATCATTGGTGGAAAGGTGTGTTGGCTAGCTACACCCTAGAGTATGCTATTTCTACATACTCTTGTCCGGAAGTTACTTATTTTGAGTTTCTACAGGAGCCTAGAGAATCATTTCTATGTGCTATCCCTTTGGAAATGAATATTTTGATTGTTACCTTGGGTTTAGAGGCATTTCCAATGGCCGGATAAACCATTTCGAGCACTGGGCGAGGAAGCTAGGTTGGGGAAGATGGCAGATTTTGTGGCAGCAAAGGAAAGGCAGGAGAGATAACTCAGGTATAGTGAAGCGCGTGAAAGGGAGATTGCTAGACAAAGAAAGGTTACAGGTATGATGGATCTATAGAGGCAGACATTGCAGGGAAGGATTTGAGGTTCACACAGAGGACATGGAACCTGAGCAGTCTATGCTACCCCATCTTGGAAAGCATGTAAGAGAGACCCCTTCAGCTTCTAATGAGAGTTCGTCATGTGGAGATAGAAGAGCTATTGGCACGTATCTGAACCCACCTAGTGACCAAACCTTGGCACTTGGCTTTCCAGATCAAGGGGAGAATATTGTTAGCCAAGTTGGTATCGGTGGGAGTGACCGATCTGCACCCAGGAGATATAATTTCTCATTTGGAACTTCTATGGCTATGCATATTCTAGTTTTGGAGGGATTTTTGGACAAGGAGCAAGCACACCAGCCTTCGGTCTTGCATCTAGGAGTGGCACAGGGGGTACACTATTGGTAGTGGGGCATCATCACGAGACCATCGGCAGCGCAGCTTCAAGAGGAATGTGGGGACCCTTGGCATGACTAATACAAGACCTAGTGGACCTCGTGGATCTAGTGGATCTGGTGGAATAGCACACAGGTGGACCCGGTGGATCAAGTGGATCGAAGGAACTAGACTTGGTGGGCTGGTGGATCTAGCGATGGAGGAAACATCAGAGGAAACCAAGGATCTGGCTCAGGAGGACAAGGACCCCAACGAACCCCCTCAAGTCTTCTTTGAGATGTCATTACATTTTCCAGACATGAGGTATTGAAGATGTTGTAGAGCATGTTCACAAGTGTGAGTTGCTATGGGCTAGGAACGGGATCACTAGCCCGTAACGGAAGGTAAGTTAGTTTGTAATGACGTTGCAGGGGTGCGTGTATAGCTGGTATAAGAAATTTGACCCTCATCAGATGGTGGTGGATTATACTTCTTTAAAGAATGCCTTCCGAGTAGAATTCCACATTCCCGAGTTTGAACAGAAGAGCATCACCACCTTGAAGGAGATTCAACAAGGAATGGCAAAGAGTGTGCAGGAGTATGATGTGTAGTTTAAGACTCTCCTGTCAAAATTTTCATATGACATTCACCCTTCAAAGTATTCTCAATGGTTTGTTGGAGGGTTGACGACACCTTTCAGAAGGGCTTTATCTCATAAAACGTTCCTAAACCCACACAAAGCGTTAGAGGTAGCTCTACGCACTGAGGTTGTTGGAAGTGTTGATACTATTGTGAGCCCATTTTTGGAGGCTCAAATCACTGCGCTATGGCTAAGGAATCGAGAATTTTTCTGCAAACTCAACACATGAGATTTACAATGGGTTATGGTGTCACAGACATGAAATAGAGGGGCATGTCAATGATAATTTCCCCAAAGGATAAGATACGCTACTGTAGTAGTAGATTGTGAGATTTGTCATGGGGACCATGTTGTGAGTAGATGCCCCTGTTGCAGCGTGTGATGTAGAAAAATGTGTCTAGCTACTGTAATATTTATACCTCTACAACCCATGATATTAAGGATTTTAGAATCATTGACTAGATCCATGAGGC
This sequence comes from Taxus wallichiana var. yunnanensis, assembly GCA_018340775.1. NCBI lineage: Eukaryota > Viridiplantae > Streptophyta > Pinopsida > Cupressales > Taxaceae > Taxus > Taxus wallichiana. The sequence goes on along the minus strand of CM031240.1, from coordinate 138,131,041 downwards.
CTTTTATCATGGGGTGAACTAGATCAAGATTTTCCGTAGTTCTAAAGTTGATGATCGAAGTTATGAGGAGTGCGCATATGGAGGCACACATAGAAGGGGATTTTGTGGGGGATTTCGTGGTCATGGTAACCATAGAGGAGGAAGAAGTTAGTTCCCGTGTGGAACCTATTTCAATTTTGGGTCTACTGCACCACTACAAGCACGAGTGCCTAGACTTATTGCGCTTCTCATGGTGCGGAAAGAAGCACAAGTATAAAGAGTGTCCCGAGTTGTTTGAGCATATGAGTTAGCAAAGACCTTTGGAAAGACAAGGGCGTTGTAATGGTAAGAATTAAGAAGGTGGACACCCAATGGATGCCACGAGTAGCATGCGATGTAGGCTTAGAACCTATTTTGGTAACCACAAGAGTAGAGGCCACGCACATAAAGGAAATGCCAAGGCAGAAGAACCTAGTTTCAAGGGAAGAAGTGGTACATGGAAGGTACCCAGACCCTGCACATCAAAAAGAGGTATATCAAGATACCATGGACGTGATTTAGAGTTTACAAGGAGAAATCTAGTGTCTAAAGGAGCAATCCAGGAGAGAACAAAAAGAAGGACAATTGAGGCACCAAAATATGACCTGGATGAGGTCAAGGAGGTATGTAAGATGCTAAGGAAAGAGAATATTATTCCCTTTCTAGGAGCATGGTTGAGAGAGAAGGTACCACGCATGGGGAAGAGTGTGAGAGGAAAGTCTTGCATGCAAACCTTCCCCCTCACAACCTCGACTATGATAGGGAGATCACATTAAATGCGGTCGTGGATGGATGGATCCTTAGCAATATCCTCATCGACACAGGCCACGAGGTCAATGTTCTCACTTTGGATGCTTGGCATCAGATGGGAAGGCTGCATTATAGCCATCTTCAAATGTGTTGTATATGGAAAACAAAACAAAGGTAATGCCCATAGGTGTCTTAAAGGATGTAGCTATCACCATTCAGGGAGCCAAGTTTACTAGGGACTTCAAAGTCTTAGTGCTCACTGAGGTAGAAAATTTCCCAGCACTACTTGGGCACCCATGGTGTTATAAGAATAATGCAAATCTTTGGTTCAACAAGGGGTACATCATATTTGAAAATGAGGAGGAACGTGTCATCATACCCCTGGCTGATGGGAAGTTAACACCCTATACTGAACCTTTGGGAGAAGAGGTCCTAGATAGGATATATGTGTGCTTGAATCAGGGACCTAGAGATAATCCATCCTACTAATGGAGTTATCTAGTTTGAGGATGCTTAGTTGGTGAGTGACACCACAAGTATAGTATGTGATAATTGGGCACATATAACCTACGAATTAATTGGATGAAACTTAAGAGGATCAAAGAAAAAGTAACAAAGGCACGCACTATCCAGCGCTAGGAGGAAAGGAGATACCTAAGTACTCAGGAGGAGCCTTCCCTGAGATCTTTTTATAGAAGATGGAAGCTCAATGGAAGGAGGAAAAGGAACAAAGAGGGATGCTAAGTTACGTCCTACTAGGAACTATTGCACGTTGGTGGGAAACGCATTGAGATAACCTTCTGGAGTGGCACGAGGTGAGAATTTCCCTCTCTATCTGGTTCTCTAGAAGCAACGTGCCCACCACCATCAAAGATTACCATGGTAGTGAGCCCACCTCTTTCCACATCCAAGCCTGTGAGAGGGCATGGAGAGAAGGTGCGAAGCTTTTCCACCATCCCTTTGGATCCACAAACTGTATTCTACACTGTAGGGTTGCACGTGCATATGGTACATCCACTCTGAGACACGCCACCAAATAGGGAATTGCGGAACTAGTGGCTAATCTCGTCCAAGGATTTGAGTATCAAAGCACCAAACCATTAGTGGATAAGGCATTGCAGGAGGTCAAGCACCTTATGATGGGGGATAGTGCCAAGGTAGAGGATAGGCTTGTAGAATTGCTAGAGAGCTATGTTTGAGTGGATAATTTGATAAAGATGAATCGATGAGGTACAATTGGAGTGCGTGTGTGCAGAGAAAGAAAAAGGCAAGATGGTCTATGTCATAGATGGTGAAGAGATGGAAAATTTAGAGGTTAACCATTCTATAGGATCACATGAAGTAATGGATAGTGCTGATGAGATGGCGTGTGCCTATCATAAGCCTTTAAAGACAAATAAGGTTAATATTGGGTTGGAGGTAGAACCCAAGGAAGCTATCATTGGAGATTATTGGTTAGAGAAGGAAGTCTCTAAGATCATTGATCTTTTATGTGAGTTTGAGGATTTATTCCCACGTGGGTATCATGAGCTCAAAGGTGTTCACCACTCCTTAGGGGAGATGAGGATAAATTTGAAGGAAGGTGTGCACCGATCAGAAAAGACCCTACCAAATGAATCCTAATCAGTGCATAAAGGTCAAGGAGGAAATAGACAAGATGATAGCATCGGGAATCATAGAAGCTATGGAGGAGTTAGAATGGATAAGTCTGATGGTGATTAGTATCAAAAAGGATGGGAGGATAAGGATATGTGTTGATTATAGGGATTTGAATGTAGTATGTATCATTGATCCTTTTCCAACCCCATTTACTAAAGAAATCTTGGAAGGAGTGGTAGGGCGCGAAGTCTACTCTTTCACGGATGGGTTCTTAGGCTATCACCAGGTGAGGATTGTAAAGGAAGACTAGAGAAAGACAAATTTTGCCACCGAGTGGGGAATTTTTTCCTATATGGTCATGCCTTTTGGATTGAAGAATGTGCCTGTTGTGTTCTCGCACATTGTAGTACAGGCTTTCTAGGACTTCATCCACAAGTTTCTCCAAGTATACCTTGATGATTGGACTGTGTATGGACTAGTCAAGGACCATTGTGACAACCTACGGTTGATGTTTGAAAGGTGTCGGTAGTTGAGGATATCCCTCAACATCAAGAAGTGTGTATTTTCTACCCCATTTGGGACCTGTTGGGCACATCATATGCAAAGAAGGCTTGTTGGTGGATCCTGCCAAAATTGCAGTGATTGTGGGATTAGGGGAGCCAACTAGTCAAAGTGCAGTGCACAAATTTCTTGGACACACGGGCTACTATCGGAAGTTCATCAAGGGGTATGCCAAGATCACCTTTAGAAGAGTTTCTCAGGCATAAAAGTGCCTTTCACTAGGGAGAAGCGCAGTAGAAGGTATTTGACACATTGAAGGATAAGCTTGTCACCGCACCTATATTACATTTTCCTTCTTGGGACAAGCCCTTCCATGTTCATGTGGATGCCTCTGGAATGGCCATTGGGGCAGTGTTTGCACAACCTAGTGAAGGAATTGTTGATCACCCCCTATGCTTTGCAAGCAGGAAGTTGACACCAACAGAATAGAATTATACTATGACCGAGCGTGAGGCATTGTCTATGATCTACATGCTTCATAAGTTTAGGAAGTATCTACTTGGAAACTCCCTTTATCTTCTACACTGACCACATGACATTAAAATATTTGGTGAACAAGCCCATCCTACAAGGGTGCATATGCTGGTGGGTGTTTCTATTCCAAGAATTTGAGTTCACCGTAGTGGTCAAACTAGGCAAGAGTAATTCCGGACCTGACCATTTGTCTAGGATTGATTCAGGGGAGGACGCGTAGAGCATTGAAGATACCATGCCAGATGCATAGTTTTTTAGGTTGTGGTGCATGCCCTCAGACTTGGAGGATATTTTTATGTTCCTTAAGATGGGTATGGCACCGAAGGGATGAAGACATTAGAGAGAAAGAAACTAGCCATACGCGTCATGCCCTACATGTTGATTAGTGGGGACTTATACAAACTAAGGCGTGATGAAGTTTTGTGTAGGTGTGTACTAGAGCATGAGTGCCTCGCCATCATAGAAGAAGCGCACGGAGGAAGTGTAGGTGGGAATTATGTAGGTGACGCCACCGCGCATAAGATATTAATGGTAAGATTGTGGTGGGAGACCTTGTTTAAGGATTATAAGGAGTATTGTAAAGCATGTGACCATTTTCAGTGCATTGGAAAGCTAGGACGAAGAGATGAAATGCCTTTGTTCCCTATCCCTAGCGCTGAACCTTTTGAGAAATGGGCAATAGACTTTGTAGGCCCTATTGCACTAGCAGTGTGTAGGACTGGATCACACTATATGATCACTTGTATGGACTATTTGACAAGGTGGGAAGAGGTATCCCCAACTAAAGACTGTACAACAACTACAATAGCAAGATTTTTATGGGAGAACATTATCACGAGGTATGGATGCCCTTTAATTTTAACCAGTGATAGGGGTACACATTTCTTGAATGAGACCGTGAGGATCCTATTAGCAGAGTTCATGGTAGATCATCACAAAACTACTCCCTATCACCCTAAGGAAAATGGAATTGCTGAGGCATTTAAAAAAAAAAAAATAGTCACACATTGACTAAGATCCGTGATGTCGGGAGACAAGATTGGGATGACAAGGTATCACCTATGTTATGGGTGTATAGGACAACTTATAAGAGGTTGAACAAAGCCACACCATTTTAATTGGTATTTGGCGTAGAAGCTGTCCCCGCCGGTTGAATCCATGCTACCTTCTCTATGTATAACGCGTGCATGAGGACTGGATGATGAGCAAGTGCTTTGGAAGAAATAATTGGTGAACCGATGAAGTTGGATGAAATATTTATCACTATCCGAGATGGAGCCAAACAACGAGAAAAGCAAAATAGAAAGCATGGCTTGATCGCCACATCGTGAAAAAGAAGTTTGAGGTTGGGTGGATGATCTTACTATTTGATTCTAAGTTTTTGTGCCATCCTGGGAAGTTGAAAGTGCATTGGTTGGGTCCTTACACCATCTCATACATCCTTGATTCAGGCACGTTCCAGTTACAAGCGTTGGATGGGACGAGATTTCCAGGACACTTCAATGGGAGTAGGCTAAAGCCCTACTATAAATAAGTCTTCTTGGTGTTTATCAATAAGGCAATATTGCCAATTAGTTTAGGATTTTCTCTAAAGTAGTTTTCCTTTATTGTGTTTCCCTTTCTCATTGTTGTTTTTTTTTGCGCCTTGGGTGCCGGTAATCTCATTACTCTCTAGTGAAGTTGTATATGCGCAGAGGACCACACATCATTTTAGTGTGGGGTGGAGTAAGGTGGAAGAAATTGAAGTGTGAAACATCAGGAAGGACTACACTGCAAAGCCCGGATGGAATGGCCCCAGTGAAAGAAAGTACATGCAAGGAAAAGGTGAAAAATAATGGTGGGTGTCAGGAAAATGCTACATTGGGGATCCACGTACAAGATAAGAAGAAGTACATAAGCAACATGAGGTAGGCGAGAGCAAAAATCATGACAGAAGAAGTGCCTTCGGGCTGCGGGGTATGTGCGTGCAAGAGTCTCCTGTCTAGATGGTTTGGTTGCATGCCAGAAGGTTAGAGAATTGTCCGCACAAGGTTGTGCATGTGAGTGAAAGTGTGAAAGTCGATTTGTGCCGAAGGTTAGAAAATGTCCGCACAAGGTTAGGCACGTGAGTGAAAGTGCAAAAGTTGGGTTTGTTTGAAAAATCCACATTAAGTGTTAATGTACGGTGGTAGGTAAGGTAGCATTTAATGTTACAAAGTGGGAAAAGCTATAAATAAAGGGTCGAGGCATTTTCATTTTCACTTTGTGAATAAGGAGAAAGAACCATTTTGCATCTTTGCAAACTAGGGCTCCCAAAAATTGATCCATGTGAATTTTTTTTTGAGAGGTTAAAGCATGAGTAACTAGTTTCGATATGTGAAATAGAAGGAAGGGATTTCATGGGTGTAAGGAAAGTTGTGAGAAGGCACCGTCTTGTGAATGAAGTATCCCAGTTAGGGTTTGAAAAACTAGGGCACAGGTTTAAGAGGTTTTCTTCACAGGTTTGAGATCTAAAGCTGGAAGAAGTGGAAAAGCAGAGTAACAAGGAGTGATTAAAGTGATAAGAGGACCTAGACAATGGCACCCAAGAAACTAGTTAGCACACCTAAGAAAGGAAAGGGCAAGGGCGAGAAAAAGCAACGAGAAACTGACACAAGTACAAACAAAGAGTGGTATGCAGAAATGTAGTACCCAGATGGAGTATTTCTAGGAAAGGAGTTGGAGTCCCATCTAAGAAACATGTCTGTAAATGACTACAATCATTGTAAAAGCACTATTGAGAAGGAGATGGTGCTGGAGTTAGTGCGCCCAAAAATAAAAGGACACTAGAGGGCTTGCCCATCTATAATGATGATGTGAAGGTCAAGATGGAGAAGGCACAATTATTATAACTCTTTGAGTTTCCCTACTTTGGGAAGCCTGAGCACCTATATTAGTGGTTGATGTCATGCATGCATGAAGAATACTTCAACTTCGGAGGACGCAAGATGTGCATTACTCCTTGTCTCATTTCACATTTCAGAGGCCTCATATGTGAAGACAATAGTTTAGAGGATGATTTAGGTGACAAAGAGGTAGTCAATGAAAATATCACCGCCTATGCATACAAAAAGGGGTCAAGGTAATATGATATTGCAAAAACATCAAGGACCTAGAAATGAAGATGGCCGCACATCCGGTGAAAAAGTTAAATGGCCAGAGAGATGGACCCAGTCAATAAGCCATGCTTACATGTTTGCGCAGGAAAATTTGAGAGGCACCATCTACAATTTGTCTCGCATTCATTGTGGAGGAGATTGTCAGTTGCATGAAGGAAGGTGACAGAATCCTTTTCGATAATGTCCTACTACCATTATGTTTTCATAGATTGGAGTACCTAATGCATCAGACAAATTCGTGTGGGAGTACCCTATCGAGGACCCTTCACCTGTGAAGCGATTTGAAAAATATGCTTGTGACACTATGACGACCGTGCACAAGGCGCACCTAGAGAAATGGTATACGCACCTAAGGAACATGTTCGGGGAGGAATGGAGGATTCCCGAACAATTGCCAATGACCACCAAGGGAGAATTTGAATTTTCTATGTACCAACATTTTTTCTTGGGTAGATTCAAACTAACAGATGAGACATAGAGCCCATGGTGCAAGATCCCCTTCACCTTCATAGCTTAATACTTCTAAGAGGGAGTAAATAGGTTCAAAGAATCCAAGAAGTTGAAGTTGGACCTTGGTAATCTAGACCGGGACCATAGGGAAATGTGCAAAGGGTTGATCTACCCTGGCAGTAAGTGCACGTACGTAGAGAGGTATGTGTCACATGAAGTTCAAATGACAGGGCCCATGAATTTTCCCATTGCAGGAGGATCCAAGACACGCGTATACCTTCGCATAAGACCCAAGTTTGAGAAAGGTGCATACCTGGAGAATGATGTCTCCATACCTGAAGATCCCATGGGTAGAAAGAAGCCCATGCCCAAGAAGAGGGAAAGAGAAGAAGAAGAAGCACCAAGTGTGTAGATTTCTCAGACAAAGTAAGCACACCAGTGGCACATGCCAAACCTAGCACATATACACGTAGGAAGAAATCCCAGTAAAGGAGAAGACACCAAAAGAAGAGGCACCAGAGAAACCCCTCACCAAAGAGAAGTCACCAGAGGAAGTAGAGAAGGCTGAATCCCCTACCAAAGAGTCACCTCTCAGGAAGAAGTAGAGGATAGAAGAGGAAGTTGACTCGGAGGAGACCGATAGCTTGGAGAAATACATAGGTGGAAAGGATGATGACAAGTGAAGAAGATGACAATGAGGAGGATGAGCCTGAAAGAGATCAAGAGCCACCTGTCTTCAGCATGTATGATTTAGGAGAAGAGAGTGGAGAAGAGGAATAGGATTTTGTGTTCATGTGACACAAGGATAGCTAGGGTGAGGAAGGCACCTAGGACATGAGAAGAAGTGAGGAGGTTGTCACACAAGAGAAGGAACCTATAAGCTTTATGGAGGAGCATGTAATTGAAGTGATAGAAAGAGAGGTGATGAAAATAATCGAGGCCTTAGTAGAACAAGAATTGGAGCACAGTGTTGACCTAGTAATGGAAGAAGGTAAGGAGGAAAACATTGAGAAAGAGAAAGACAATATGGGAGGAGGTCCTAGTCTAATGGTGAGTTTCCCCAAAGGCGTGTGCTCGGGAAGGAGGATCCTTGATGCAGAATGAGGATAGGTCATGAACTATGTTGATGACCAAAAGAAGGTGTTACGCGTGTGCTTCCAGTGCACTGTACCCATGGAAAGGCTCCTAGCCATGGAGTCATTTGACAAGAAGGGCATGTACCCAAGAAAAGGAAGATGCTCTCTTGGGCATTTGAGTCCCATATTGACGAGCTAGACTTCAAAGTATGCAGAGGGGGTAATCATGACAGTGCTAGAGTCTAAGGGAGCCAATCCCTTGGTAAATGCCTAGTAACTCTCGGATGAGCAGCTCTGTAATGTGCTCAACAAGGTCACGGTCAAGACTAAGGCTAGGCTCTTTGCAAGAAATGATAGAATAAGAGCTCTAGAGGAAAATCTAGAAAAGAAGGAAGAGGAGCTGATGAGAAGACTAAAGGCTTGAAATAGGAAGAGTTGATCAAAGATGTAGTTGAATCGCAAGCTAAGGGATGAGAAGGCAAAGGTGTAAGAGGTATACAAAAAGGTGGAGTCTATCAAGAGTGCCATTATATTGAAGCATCCAGACCTAGCGTCACCCGCGCAGAAGTATGAGTCCACTCTTGAATGCTTAGAAGATCTGACGTGCATCCTCACCATGGAGAGACAACTATTGGCCCTGGATTCCGTAGAAGGCAATGTGCTTGGAGAAAGACGATAAATTGAATGTGGTAGCACTCATCACCGAGTATAGCAAGGTGCTGGCGGATGTTAAGGTTCTTGCCCAATCTGCTGAGGCTGCATACGATAATTGTGTAGATAGGGATAGGGTATAAATCACCTTGGTTGCACGACTCACGAAGCAGAGCTAAAGGAGTTCCAGGAGAAGAATAAAGGAAATAGGGTGGAGAGGGATAGAGTCCTTGCAGAGGTTGAAAAAAGTCTGAGGCCATTTAAACCTTAAGGGGTTCAATCAAAAACCGGTTAAAGGAACTATACCCACAGATCACTAGGAGGATGGATGTGCTTGAAGACCTAGGAAAGGAGTTGGAGAAGGTTGTTGACACTTTGGGTGCCTAGGGAAATGGACTAAGTTTTGAGGAGGTAAGCACCCTATTCGGTGACCTCTATCGAAAGCACATAGATAAGTCAATGCCTGGAACAAGTTGGAGGCCGACTTGTAAAGGGATTTTCCTAGCTTGTTGAGTTAATGCCATCCCCTCCCCATTCTTTCTTCTCTCCCACATTTCTCATTCCCTTATTCTTTTTGCAAAATATTAGACTACATCTTGGTTCCCTTATCCATTGGAAAAGTTCTCCGTGGATGGAGAACAAGTGTAGTGTGGGGTGATGTTAGGCCCCTAAAATATCAACTAAGTACACCAAGGCGCGTAAGCACGCAAGTCTTGGGTTGAAGGATGAGCATGAAAGAAGAAGGTGTGTAAGGCCTAGTAGAAGAATGACACACGTGATAAGGTGCGCAGAACAAGGGTTAAGCAAGGGTTTAAGGAAACCCATGGTGCGCATACGAACAAAGCCTAGGTTTCAAGACTTAGCTATATTTGGTGTCTCGGGCAGACACAAGGAAAGTAGGGCCCGACCATGCATGTGAAGTGAATAAGGTGTCAGTTTGACCACGTGGGGCCCACAAAAGGAATATTCTTAGCGATGGAGGTGCACATGGGAGACCATCATGTCGAATGTATAGAGCCCATGCTGGAGGAGTAGGTGCACCTAGGAGACCATCATGGCAGAATGTGGAGAGCCCATACCTGAAGGAACATGTCCCCATGGAGAGCCCATATAGATGCTTGGCAACAGATCTGAGGCCGCAAAGGAGGTGTTGGCACTTCAATATGCCTATATATACAAGTTCTGTAGAAAAACTAGAGGATTCGAGAGGCTTTCGAGCTAGCGAGAAGAGGGACATAGTTTTAGAATAGAGAGAGCAGAGTTCTGCAGATATACTACAAGGAATCTATGGGATTGGGTAGAGGTTATATGATGGATTAATGTATTAAGGGGCTGGGATATAAATTTTCTTTGTATGGATGAAGGACATGATCCCTGCTATGATGTATGACTTCAGTCTGATCAAGATGTTACATTCTAAATAGATTCATTGATTGTAATGAGTATGAATGTAATGAGGTTACAAACATAAATGATCATGAATGCAATTGATTTGATCCATATATATATCATTTCATTTATGTTCATGGAAGTAATGAAGTAGATGTAAGCTCTTATGTAGTTTCCTTTCTATTGTATTTATCTGATATTTGCAAAAACTCTATTTGGAATGAACACATTTTTCTAGAGACCACTTTGAGTCCTATGATGAATGTATGTCTCATTTCCACCATTATTCATTAAGTTCCTGATCTAGATGATGGTTTCCTACTTAACTCACGTAAAAGAGAGACTCAGCACCTGCGTGTGCCTCAGGTGAGTGCCCAGTTCCCATTGGGTGATAGGCTAGTGTGCATGGGATTCCCTTATTCTTCTGGTGTGTTTAAAAATGACTACACTAAATATTCCTATATCTTATTTGCAACTAGGGTTTTATAATCTTCTAGCTAATTTACTTGGGTCTAATTCTATAATTAATTTCTTATTCATTTATTGTTACATTGCAATAAGATTTAGGAATTTATAAATCTTGTATTTTGTTAATCATTTGGTGAATCCCACTCATGGTCGGTCATCTAGATCCTTCTTTGGAACATCATTTTTATCTATCATGGCTCCTCAAATTCCTCAAATTTATTAGTATGAGTTACTTCAATTGCATCTCAATTAAAAGGTTGTTATGAAAAAATCCCTATACACCATGTATCTCCCTAGAGATACACCACCACATCAAGTGATTTCTCTTTTCAATCATCTATCTGACAACCCTAGTCTTCATGATACTCCATCTAATCAACCCATGTTTGGATTCAATTCAATCTTTAAATTCTTTACTTCAATTTTTTTTTTTAAGATATGGAATCCATGATTATATCTCTTAAATATGAAATCCAACATCTTAAGGACACTTCTCAGGCTTATTTTTTTCTCCTTCTACATCCCATCTTCATTCTATGTCTTCTACATGTGTTCATATTAGTTAACCTCAAATATTTCTGCTCCCCTTGCCTCTCAAGTTTGTATTCAATGTTAAGCAACAAGATTTTCTTCCATAGCTCATAATTCATCAATTAATCAGCTTGCAATATACTCATTGTTATCCTCCTTATCGGATTGCAAAGTATCAAGGTATTCCATAGTGCAATTATCATCAAATTAATGGACATAATGACAGTGATTTTTATCCTTTACAATGAAGAATCAAGCATCTTGAGTGTTAATGCTTTATCTCATTCATTACAAAGTGTTTGTTTACATGGTCCTCTCCACTTGTTACATCTCAATGGGTTCCTAAATCTAATTCATTTATGTCTAATGAGCATCATGTCATCACTTCTAATGTTTCTTCTTCCATCACTCAAGCACTACCTATGTAATCCACTCAAACTAAGAAACTACCTCTCAAAATTAGTCTCACTCTGCCTCCTCTCAAGTCATCTACAACGCTATCAATTCAACCTAAGAAACCTCCTCTAAAAATCAATTCAACACCTCCATCACCTCCTAAGTCTCATGCACATTTACCAATGAATAATTTTTCGATACATCATTATTCTTAGAGTAGGGTCACATGCCTTTATCACAGCAAGCATTAGATGGAGGACCCTCATATTTCAGTTTCATCAGATAGTACATTAACCACCATTCACCGAGGGGCATCATGTTTGTTCTCTCCCTTCTTTAGCACTACAATTCACATCTAGTCTTCATATACACTACACACACTTTGATATACTCATGTATCATCATTACTCGATGATGGACTCTTTCTCTATGGTTCATTATTGACTAATGAGGGGTATGTATAAATGAACCTCACCTCATACATACACATCCAATAGGGGAATTTAGCTCCTATCATTCACTCTACATTCCATTCCATCTCAACCACAACATACCGTATATATTGGTTACATTTAGTCTTGCCTACATTTACTTGTTAGATATGCACTTTTAAACATGCTAGATAGATATCTTGTATGTCATTATCTTTCCTTACACACATGCACATTCAGTGATTTCTAGTTATGATCATAAATTATATAGATCAATACATGTAACTTGGATTCTTGGAGCAATACCTATTACCAAATTCCCACAAAGGATCGTTTGGCATACACTTTTGTACACTATAGGTGTTATTGTTTTAATTTTCATAAGAACATTAATTTATCGGATTATACATGCCTTAACATACTTTTTACTTTTCTAACATGCTAACGGGTGATTCATGTGCAACATTTATCTTACAAGTCTATTTGATTCCATGGTTGTCTCATTACATTGCTTGCATTTATTTTTATTATTTGCCAATGTTTGCGGGATTTTCCCTTTTTCTTGTGTGCACACTTGTATACTTTTGGCCTTATCAGTCTTGATTTTATCGCGACATTGTGATTGATGTCCTATGTTTGCAAACCACTTTTACGTGGTCTACATTCTCTTCATGCATATTGTCTTCTTGCATCTTAACTTACACATTTTCTTCTCATCCGATAGCTTATAATTTATATGTGTATTTGTATTTTCTTGCACTAGCACTTATTTTCCTAGCCACTTTGTTTACATGTGTCTTGATTTCTACCAACCACACTCCCTCCCTCCTTGCGAAAATTTTAGCACAACTTTCGGTCCTCCTTTGGGACACATAATCCTCAATGACGTCATATTCACACCAAATAGAGGGAATCATTAGGGTGAACTATTCACCCCATAAAGTGTCCTATAGTCACAGCTTCAACACATTTTAGTATTGGTACAACATAGTCATGAGCATCGATAGGGCTCGAATCGACTTGAGTCATTATTAAAACACGTATACCAATTCCCAAACTAGGATAATAGCACATGGGTGCCTCCGACCCTTCTTAGATGCCTTTGACTAGAGGGAAGTTACATAACATTCTTCAGTGTAACACAGTCTACAAAACTTCACAAAACAACATTTATCGGGCATACATTCCTTAGCACATAACATACAACATTTTATTTTTCATCATTTGGTCGAACTAGATTGGATTTTTACACACCATTTATAGTGGTGTTCCATAAATTGAGAAATAGTTAAAGGTTGGAGGATGACACCAGACTTTTCTCCCTACACTTCTTCAAGTTCTTGGTGTGAGATCACCCAAAACTTCACAGCCTGAACAACTGGCATGAGATCGTCCAAAAAACTCGGTCTTCTACAACATCTACAAAATCCTTTATACACTCTTTTCATCTTCACACATCAGGAACACATGTTAATTTTTTCACATTTTCACAATTTACATGCTTTCTTACATACTTTTTATACATTTTTGATCATATACACACTACTTGATCATTTTTCTCTTTTGAAGGTCTGTTCTTATGGGAAGTGGTAGGCAACATCATTCAACATTAGGTACAATGGTGACATCTACACATGCATTTCCACCCTAGGGTCATCATCATTCATCATCACTTTTTGCACTTTCTCCTCTCTAGTTTCCATGCTTCACATTTTTATCACTCCACATTTTTCCTTGTCTATAGGAACACTTTCACCATCAATCTACATGTTTATCAAATACACATCTCTTATCTACTTTATGTTATCGAGATTTCACTCAACAACATAAAATGGGGGCAAGTGAAGACCCAAAATCACACACTTTGGGAAATTATCTAGTATTTATTACATACTACTATTCATATGATTCCTAAGTAAGAAAAGTACTAACTAACCCATGTTTTTGGCCATATTTACTTTCTTTGTGTTGCCACTTTTAGTCTTTCTCAAGTATGACCTACGACCCTTTAGTTTCCTTGATTCTCGACACCAAAGACTCCAACTAGGATGCTAGCGCTAAGTGCCCTCGTCCTCTTTAGGTGCCCTTGACATTTTTGTACTTTAATAAGATCTTTTGGGTCCTTTCTAGTGGTTTGACCATCTTACATTTTTGGTAGTCGGCCTTTTCGGGGGTTATTTACAAAATTCAAGAAAATAAATCATATAAATATAAAGTTATGTGATCATAATAAGTTACCAAGCACTAAGCATTGGCTATCACCACCAAAGGTTGCATCTAAAGAATATTCAAGAGCATTCAATCATCCCTTCTAGCATCCATTCAATGGTAAGGGACTACATTCTTCTCGTATACACTTCATAGGAGGGTAAGTTCATTTTATTCCATGCACACATCTACTACACTTTCTTAATTCTATCTATTTTCTTGTTCTCAAGTGTGACATGCATAAGAGCCACTTAGGGCATGATTCTACACACATAAACTTAGAACTACATTGGTCCTGAAATGTGGTGTAGTTATTAGTCATAAGATCACTTGTTTAACATCTGAGGATAGTCTGACCTCTCATTTTAATTCTTTTCTTTTTAGTATTTGATCCGCTTTTGAAGGTTATTTCTTTATCATAGGTTATCATCGACATCGGAAATAATTGTGTGACATCATAATGACAAGAAGAAAAGGAAAAGAACATCTTTCAAACCCATGAAGGTGGTTTCCCGAGGGTTTGAGAAGTCACTAGTTCCCTATGTAGGTATATGACACCCACAGTACCCCGACCCATTCCAAGTGCCACAATCGAGGAAAATATTCTAGCCATACATTTTTTTAAGGATATGTGTGACACTTCTCCCTCTCTATTCATCATTTTATCTCTATGACACACTCCAAATTTTGTTGCAAACCAGCTAAGTCTTCCCATATCTTCTTTGCAACTAAGGTTTTGTATTCTTCTAGCTTAATTTTCTCGAGTCTAGTTCTATACTTAAATTTTTATTCATTGATTTCTACATTGAAATCAAATTTAGAAATTTAGAAATCCTATATTTTCTTAATTAGATATTATGATAAGTCTAAACTAGGGGATAAAGATGCCCAATAAATGATATTGCATCGAAAAAAGTTGGAGAATGTGTCAAGTGCATGACTTTATAGATCTAGGACTAGATTATATAATTTAACCAAACTATATACTTTTAGACAGGGAGAAGGTGAGTCAAATATGAAAGTTATATGATGATGGTAAGAACCAAAGAATTGATTTTATGGACTTATATTTATAATATATTCACACATCAATGTGTAGGAATAAGAAATTTAGGAAAGAGATGGAAGGATAGTCATAATGATAACAAGATGTGGGGGTTGTTCTTAGCCAATAATTATAATTGTAATAAGTGGTGTGAAAAGGTTGAATTATAAAATTTGAGTGTCTACAATCACCCCCTTTAGTATGGAATGAACATTACATGTGCTTAAAGGAAAAGATACCTTAATGTGTAGAAATAATTTTTCTTTTCTTAGAGTTTATGTTGTCCATATGTGTTGGCATTTCCATGCTCCACAATGAAACCTACAACATAGATTGTAGACAATGTTCATAGTATAAAATTAAAATGTAACTCGACTTGGATAAAGTGAAAGAAAGATATGTAAAACATTGAAAGAGTAAACATATTTTATTTTTAAAGGGAAGACCTTCCCATTTCTTGATTGCAATTGTATACTTGGAGAGTCAAATTATTGTTGGACAACTTTGTTGAAGGATTGGGTGTGATTCATTCCAATTGTGCCAAAGGAGATATTATAGTATTGCATGCATGGAACCCAACACTAAATGGGAGAAAGAAGAGGTAAGATTCCACCCTTTGTAGGAAGAATACCATATATCATATTTCTTAGTAACTCGACACCCTCCCCTTTAATATGAGAATAGAAAATAATGTATATGAAGAAATAAGCCTCTTTGATACTTTTCATATCCCCATGGACCACACCATTACAGATGGATCCATGCCCAATTTTTGAGTATACAACATAAGGTGTAATGATAACAAGTTCCCCATGCTTTTCACTCATGTCATAATGCTAAGTAAGAGTATGTAATATACTTAAATATCAATGGAATTGGATATGCATGCCCCAAAACACATGTATTTTAAAACTAATATGGAGTATCGTAGAGGAGTGAAATATTTCACGCCCCTTGTAATATGATCTAAATTTTTCATCTAATTTGATATAGTGCCAAAAATAAATGTACCCTTCCTAAGAAATATGAAAATTTAGAAAAACATGGTGTTTTAACCACAAGGAAAATATATATGGAATGGTCAAAACCTTCCATATAGTCTTGACCATCATGTATGGTTTTGACCCTCTGTGTTTTTTTTTTTTTTCCAAAATAGATGTACAGATTTTTTGTTGAGTACTTTTCCATATGGAAACATGTGTCTATGCTTGCTTGTGATTATTCCTATAAGTGAAAAATATACCTGATGAATTCCCTCTTTTGCGGTGCATGCAAAAATCATGTTGACCACATGGATGAAAATAATAGATGAGCTATCATGTAATACATGTATGAACATCAAAATAAAAGTGCAAGATGCTAATGCGAACAACCTTAGAGAACCTACACCTGCAAGATGGGGTTGTGCATGGTGGAAACCATAGTAGTAACAATAACACAAATTTAAGAGAGCTAGAATAGATCCAAATTAATAATAAACTATGCAAACACACAAAATCACATGTAACAATAGATTCATATCAAGCCATAAAGAGAAAATCATGGGACACCCACAATATCACAAGCCAATCAAGGAACTTAGGTTATATATAACAGAAGAAATATCACATAATAAGGCATAAATCCAAAAACATGGGACACCCATGGTGTTTCAAGATAATTAAGGAACATATGCCTCATACAATTTAGAAAACAAGTAGTAACACATACAACTAGTAAGTATGAATAATGATGATGAAAGAAATATAAGTAAGAAAATATAATATGAAGTAAGATATGTCATCATTGTATAAGAAACTTTTGTTAGTCCCTTTAATTTGAAAAAAAAGGAATAAAAAAATATAAAAATCATGAGTAATGAGGAAGTAGAAAGGAACTATAATGAAATAATATCACCTATATAGGGTGGATGGATAACTCCGAATAGAGGAATGTAAGGAACCATGATAGCTTCTATTAGCATCTAGAAATTTGTGTGTCTTGCATCAAGCTCAATATACCTCATGAATACATGTGTTTAAAGAGGATAAAATACATGATATCAATCAAACTATAATGATTAACAACATATGTAATTTGAAGTGCTAACAATGCAAGTTATGTTTACATGTCTTGGTTTTCTATTTTTCAAAATATAGGAATATTTTTGTATTATTGAATATATCTATATATAAATAGAGAGGGATAAAAATATATATACGCAATGATATTGTTATGAAGGGGTATAATTGACCCATTAGAAACAAGATGTGTGGGTATCAAGTGTTCCAATAAATAATGACGATATCCAAGTGTTTCCATAGTAGTATCATGTGCCATATAAACACTAGAAGGAGAGAAATGTCGACTAGATCCATGATAGAAAGTGTGAGGAGGGGGTATATCTATGAGGAAGGATCAAAGAGAGAGAACCACAAGAGATGAGTTGTAAATGGGAATACTTTTAGGAATCTTAGGGGGAAAGATCAATTAGATGTAACATGTGTGGGAGGATATTTTTGGGATGACCTAGGAGGGAGAGATCTTATAGAGATAACATGTGTGTTAAATGGACTACAAAGAGAAGCAGGAGGGAAATAGATGCTAGAGACAATACATGAAAAAAATTCTTCTCAATATACCTAGAAGGAGAAATTGTATAGTGATGATGAGTTAATCTTAGAAGATCAGCCTTGAAAGGAATATTGTGGATTACGACAAGCTTCTACTTGTGAATGAGCTTAAAACATTGGTGTAAAATAGACGAGACAATCCTATGAGTATGTAACCAATGAAAACCTAAATTAATGTCATATGAACTAAGAGTGGAAGCCATTAGAAATGAAACTTGAGTAGTAATAAGATCAATAATGATAGGTAGAATAATATGATCACAAGCATAGTTAGCATTATAAGTGTAATGTGTTTATTAGAATAACCAACATAATGAAGCAACTTCAAAGTACATAGATTATCTTTATTTTTGCAAATAAATCAAAAATATATTAAAAATAATTTCATTGATAAATGCTCGAATGTATAGAGTATACAAAATAAGGGTATCATCCCAATCGAGTTGTCAAGGTAATGACCAAGATAGAAAGTTTATGTATGCACACTAGATGACGGAGTATTGAGATCAGTTGTAGAAGATATAACAATATTTTTCACTTGATCAAAGGAAACTTACAAAGAATAATGTGAATTTATCAAAATTTAATTTTAAAAATGTGTAAAATGTTGTGCCCCATCATCCAATAAAACATGATTTGTAAATAATTCATGAGACACTTCACTTTGTGTAATATCAAGAAGGAATGTGAACATGGAATGAGAAAAATATCAGTAGTAGAATTTACATGCTCATGAGATGATAAAGAAATAGAGAACAATTACAAGTAGCTAGTTAACATATAGTTAATTTTGTATTCAATTTTAAATCGGTGATATGTTCTTATGAGATTGGTTTCTTCTCACAAACATCTTTAGTGACATGTTAGGTTACTAAAAGAATTATTAACAAGGTGGAGAAGTTATTGTTAGTACAAAATCACAAAGACACCCCCAAATGGCCTTCAGTTTGCTTTTCTAAGGTAGGTTCATTTGGTGTGATTTGCATAACATCGGATCATTCCCAAAGCCGTGGACTTGCAAATGGGAATGATCCTCCGAGAAGGCTAGTTCCTCTTCCTAATCCACCTACCACAAGCTATTCCAGTGTAGACAAGCTAATCTAATCCTAATCAAACTTCTAAGGAGACAAGGAGAGAAAGGAAACAAGAAAAAACAGAGCCTACACTAAAACGGTGATACACCAGAGAAGGAAAGTGCTGATCATCTACCAAAACTGCCATGAAACAAGGAGAGGTGAGTAATGGAAAGGATGGACAAGTGCATCACAGACCAGAGATGTATTTCACATAGAATATGTTCCAAAATCCATGAACACAGCTCCCAGATATGTAAATAAACATTCAAAACATACACATATACCCTGCAAATGAAGAGAGGCAAGAAGATACAATAAAAACGAGAAAAGGATGGACAAATGCATCACAAAAACACATTTTATTACTTCATACGTTTTCATACAACATCATTCATGAGTAAGGAAAAAAATTCCATTTACAAAGTGTTGGAAGAGGTTTGAAATCTATTTTGACCACAGGGAAAAAAAAGAAGGGAGAGGCAGAGAAGAAAAATGAACCTTTTTGAAATGATGCCTCTGTTACATTATATACAAAAACATGAGAAGAGAGGGAAAAACATGTGATTTTTTCCAACCACCTTTAAAAATGTGTTTTAATTCTTCATCTATTGATGGGCTCGATGCAAAAGCTCATATTTCCATGTATCTACTTCACAGACCAAAGAAAATGACCCATACTTCATTAAATCTGGTAGTTGGAAACTGGTCTTTTTGTCTTTTACTCGTGTCAAAACACGTTTTGCAATTTTCTCCCAAAATCTTTACAAAAATCCAAAATTGAAGAATCCATGATGAAGAGAATCTCTAGATATTTCCATTGGTACTAACATTGTAGAAAATGGAGCTCTAAATCGAAAGATATGGCTCTCTCGAGTGCTTCCTTAACATTTCCTGCAAAAATGGCTCAGAAAATTTTGGACATTTATCCCACAAATCTGTTGATGATGTGGTACCCATTGGGGTTAGCAGAGGTAGGGATTCCCTTTTTCCATTTTACACTTTTTGGCAAAAATGTAAAAATTCACATTTACCTCCAAAGTCCCGCATCCCTGCATTAGCTTTTTGATGGAACCACGAGTCACATTTTGATTTTATGCGTTTTGGAAGAAAAGGAAATTTTTCACTTTTTCCTCCAATGCTCCGCTGGTCCGCTTTTTGTTGACTCGGGCTCAAATGCTAACTTTTTCCCTTTGGGCGGAGTTGTGAGCCATGTTGTGACTTTTGAATTTTTTGGAACAAAGGGGAAAAAATACAACTTTTCCCCCAATGGCCCGCTTCCCCGCTTTGGTTTGGGCCTGACACATGGCACTTCTAGGATCCTTCGAGATGTAGGAAAAATTTTGACTTAGAAACCTTTTTAACAAAAATTTTAAAGTCCCTAAAGTCTTTCAACACCGTCTTAGCACCTTTTCATAAAATGTTGCCACGTGTCCCTTTCGGGACTTAGGCAAATTTTCATTTGTTTCCTATTGTGGGCTTGCAGAAGTGCAAATGAATTTTGTGCTTTTAGCCAAATTTTCTAAGTTCTCAAATTCTTCATCTCCTCTGCTGGCCTGAGTTTCCTTGGCAAAAATCTCTCTCAAGCTCCACAGGCCCGCCTTGGTGAAATTTTCCTCCATAACTCCGCCGAGCCATAACTTAAAAAATATAATGAGTTAAGAGGAGTTCTTTACCTTTCTAGAAAGGGGAAGAAATTATCTATCTGATGGAGCATTTTCCAGAGTCCATTGAATTCTTGAAACTTGTGAAATTATGATTGAAGAAAAATGTGATAAGTTAACCCAAAATAAGAGGGAGCTTATTTTGGTTAACAACTTTGGTGACTCACAGGGGTCATCTGCCTGCTAGATGAATGATCAATGGCCTTTGTTGCATCCATTGGGCATAGATTCAAGCTTGATAACCAATTCTTTGATCCAAATTTGAAAAAGCTCGACCTCTCGAATCACTTGGAAACCCACTGAACTAGGAGTTGATCTTCACCAAAATGCCACTGAATGAACTGTGTAAGAGCAATACAACAACACCAAAACTATATACAAACTGAAAAATATCATACATGTCCCAAATGGAACATGAAAATTGTGCAAAATCACTTCTTTTGCTGAAAAACAACCTACCTACTCTACTCTAAGAAAGAGGAATGGGCAATCAAACAAAGCCTACAAATGGAAGGGAGAAATAGCTACCCTTCCTCAAAATGGCAGCCATGCAACTGATTTGGCACCGAACATGGCTGGTTGGATGAGTGAAAATAAACAAGAAGCTAGCCTTCCATCTAAATCATCAAGGTATAAGTGGAGACAAAATCAATACCTCTCGTTAGTTGCTCTGCATTTGAATTGAAGAGGCATTGCAGGTGATCCTTGGCACTTTATAGCTCACCTCATGCCCCGAAGTGGACATAACTATATTTGGCTTCTCCTTTGGCTCCAATGAAGCCAAATACATGATTGGGAAAGGTCTAGTCCTATAAATTTACCCATTGTTCTGATTTTCCATTCCAATAATGGAGTCTTATTGTAGACCATATTGGGTGAATGATGTGGAAGAAGTGGTGGAACTCTTCTGCTCTTTCTATTCTTCCTCCTGTGAAGAACATGGAAGATTTGAGTCTCCCAAACTTGATTCCAAAAGGCTTCTATAAAGTACATACTTGTTGTAAGTGAGTTTTCTCCTTCATGACAGGTAGGTTCACAAGTTTTAAAGGTGGATGATGGAGGATAAAGTGATAGAAAATTAACCGGTTCCTTTACATCAAAACAGTCTTCCAAATCAGAAAAATACATTGTCTCATTGTTGTTCTGCTGCAAGTGCTCAACCTTCTCCATGGTGTTCTCTTGATCAGAAAATTTTTCACCATGCTTTCCCTCATCCTCAATCATTGAGTTTGAAAAATCAAACTCTTCTTCAACATTGGAGCTCGAGGGAGATGAAGTAGAAGGAAGAATTGAAGGTTCTTCTATAGCTGTTTGTGTTTGGAGCTTTTGGAATTGCATTTTCCTCCTCCACAAATTGGAATTTTCTCCTCTTCTTTTAGATTTGGAGCAGATTCTCCTTCCTCTTCTACTTGAAGACCATCTTTCTCTTGAGTAACTTCTTCCTCTAGCATGAAGTTTTCCAAATCAAACTCTTCAATCTACTACTCTAGAGGACTAGTTGGGACTGCAAGATCTCTTTGACAACTCTCCTTCATGATGGATTCATTAACCAAATCAGAACCTTTGAATGAAAGCAAAAAAACATCAATGATGCCTTCTTCTTCTAGCTACTACAAAATCTGATTTGGTTTCTTCCATTTGCTCCTCTCTAATGGGACTTTGAGTTGATTGTTCTTTCTCTTCCATGACTGATTGTGCAACTTGAATTGGATCAGCATTTACTTCAAGTAGAGTGCCAACATGGACACTACATTATGAGAAAATTGATGACTGATCTTCTTGTTCCACTTTACTATAAAATCAGCCTTGACCACCTCTAGTTTTTCAAAAAAATCTCCTCTGTAGGCTTAACCAACAAAGGAATTTTTTCAATTCCATACCTAAGAGCCAAAGTTACCAGGTTTCTAATCATTTCATCTTCTCTATTTGGCTCTTCTTCCTACTTGTCCTTGACTGATTTTTGGAAATTCTTCTTCCCCACATGGAATTGGCAAGGCAAGAGGAGAAGTAGATTGGGATTCAATCATTTGTGCCTTTTTTTTTTTGGTCGTGGGAAGGATGGAACTTCTTGTTTCTTTGGAGGGAATTTAGATTTGGAAGAGAAGAGAGAAGAAAATTTGAAATGGGATGGAAGGATGGTTTTCACAACTGAGCAGCATTGGTTGGGTTTACAATTTGACATTCAAATTGAGATGGTTCTCGCTTTGAGGAATGGAAAGAGAAATACCATATGATGGTGTAGAACTTACCCATTGACAAGGTTATTTAGCACCAAATTCATAGGCCTCTATCTCTTCAGTCCATTGTGCAAGTTGGGGCAGCATTCCAATCATGAAGTCTAGCTTCTTCTCGAGGGTCAGTATTGTCTTGGAAAAGTACCATGCTAATATCCATTTTTGGATCTTCTCCAACAGACCAACATCTTGCATTTGATTGTCTTCGTTGTTTGCATACCCCGCTCTCGGAAGGCTCCATAGCTAAACTAATTTTGGCATTGCTTCTCATAAGGGTATACATGCTGATTTTGAATTTTCTCCTAATGCTGATTTGAAGGATTTGTAAAACATGTTGCGGTGGATGGAGTGCATTCTATTGTAAATGTGAATTCCATGATGGAAATGAAGTCATGATTGCATAACTTCATGGAATGAAAAAGAATGAAAGATATGGAAAGAAAAATGGATGAAAGTGGATGGAAAATAGGTCTATAACTCAAAGAATAGGTTGTAAACCAGATGGAGTCTCCAGATGTGCAAACCGAAGCTTCTCATAAGATGGAAATTGCAACAAGTGCACATCAATATTGCTGCAATGAAGTGGAGACCTCTAAGGTCCCACAGGGCATGCCAAAACTTTTAGTGCAAAATCATAGCACCCCCAAATGGCCTTCAAGTATGCTTTTCTAAGGTAGGGTAATTTGGTGTGATTTGCATACCATTAGATCATTCCCAAGTGTGGGACTTGCAAATGGAAATGATCCTCCGAGAGAAGGCTAGTTCCTCTTCCTAATCTACCTCGCCACAAGATATTCCAGTGCAGGAAAGATAATATAATCCTAATCTAACTTCCAAGGAGACAAGGAGAGAAAGGAACCAAGAAAAAATAGAGCCTACACTAAAACGGTGATACACCAGAGAAGGAAAGTGCTGATCATCTACCAAAACTGCTATGAAACAAGGAGAGGTGAGTAATGGAAAGGATGGACAAGTGCATCGAGACCGAGAGATGGATTTCACACAGAATATTTTCCAAACTCCATGAACATAGCTCCCAGATCTGTAAATAAACATTCAAAACATACACATATACCTTGCAAATGAAGAGAGGCAAGAAGATGCAATAAAAAACGAGTAAAGGATGGACAAATGCATCACAAAAACACATTTTATTACTTCATACATTTGCATAGAACATCATTCATGAGCAAGAGGAAAAAAATTCCATTTACAGAGTGTGGGAAGAGGTTCGAACTCCATTTTGACCCTGGGGAAGAAAAGAAGGGAGAGGCAGAGAAGAACAATGAACAACCTTTTTGAAATGATGCCTCTGTTACATTATATAGAAAAAATGTGAGAAGAGAGGGAAAATGTGGGATTTTTTCCAACCACCTTTAAAAACATGTTTTAATTCTTCATTTGTTGATGGGCTCGATGCAAAAGCTCATATTTCCATGTATCTACTTCGCAGACCAAAGAAAATGACCCATACTTCATTAAATTTGGTAGTTGGAAACTGGGCTTTTGTCTTTTCCATGCCAAAACACATTTTGTAATTTTCTCCCACAAATCTTTACCAAAATCCAAAATTGAAGACTCCATGATGAAGAGAATCTCCAGATATTTCCATTGGTACCAACATTGTAGAAAATGGAGCTTTAAATTGAAAGATATGGCTCTTTGAGTGCTTCCTTAACATTTCCTACAAAAAATGGCTCGGGTGAATTTTGCACATTTCTCCCACAAATCCACTAATGACGTGGCACCCATTGGGGTTGGCAGAGGTAGGGATTCCCTTTTTTCCATTTTACACTTTTTGGCAAAAATGTAAAAATTCATATTTACCTCAAGTCCCACATCCCACATTAGCTTTTTGATGGGGCTGCGGGTCGCATTTCGATTTTATGCCTTTTGGAAGAAAAGAGAATTTTTCAATTTTTCCTCCGATGCTCCACCTGTCCACTTTGTCATTAACTTGGGCTCAAATGTTGACTTTTTCCCTTTGGGTGGAGTTGTGAGCCATTTTGTGACTTTTAAATTTTGTAGAACAAAGGGGAAAAATACAAATTTTCCCCCGATGGCCCACTTCCCATTCTGGTTTGGGCTTGACATGTGGCACTTCCGGGGCTCCTTTAGAGATGCGGCCAAAATTTTGAGTTAGAATTTTTTTAAAAAAAAGTGTAAAGTCCCCAAACTCCTCCGCTGACCCACCTTAGCGCCTTTGCATAAAATGTTGCCACGTGTCCCTTTCGAGACTTAGGCAAATTTTCATTTGTTTCCTTTTGCAGGCTCGCGGGAGCGCAAATGACTTTTGTGCTTTTAACCAAAAGTGCTAAGTTCTCAAATTCTTCATCTGCTCCACCGGCCCAAGTTTCCCTGGAAAAAATCTCTCCCAAGCTCCGCAGGCCCGCCTTGGTGAAATTTTCCTCCATAACTCCGCCAAGCCATAACTCAAAAAATATAAGGAGTTAAGAGGAGTTCTTTACCTTTCTAGAAAGGGGAAGAAATTCTCCATCTGATGGAGCATTTTCCAGAATTCCTTGAATGCTTGAAACTTGTGAAATTCTGATTGAAGCACAAAAGGAGGTAAGTTAAACCAAAATGAGAGGGAGCTTATTTTGGTTAACTGATTATATCCAATTTTTATTTAATAATATTTCTTATTATTTGGATTAATTTAATCCTCTATTTTTAACATGTTGTACTTATATGTATTCCCTAAATAAATGTTTCTTTTGGAAAATTTTGTGGATTTATTTTGGGTATTACACTATCATTTGGGTTTGGCTGAAATATTGTAGCTATGTGCATATTTTATATTATTGAACATACTATTTCTTGTGGATCTTTGTTCTCATCAATAAAATCCTTTTTTGACTTTATAGTCATGGTTTTGTCATATGACCACCTACATAATTTATATAATATTATTTTCCAATTTTATAGATCACATTTTACTCTATGAGATCATTAATAAAATCCATATTTTCAATAAAATACAACACGTGTTGATGAAGTATTGTAATTATTTTTTTGTCATATTCAGTTTTATCAATATTTTTTTGAAAATAGTGGCATATATTATGAATAAAATATGGATTATTTAAGAGAAATAAATTTTCTAATTGTCTTATTTTTATTAAAAAAACCTCTTTGATTTAATGTTTTAATAATACATTTGTCAATATCTTTGGTATTATCGATCATAAATAATGTAGTTTAGATTCTACATCTATTATTATTCCATGAAGAGGTTATCTTCTTATAGAATTCACTCTATCATATTAGTTTAATAATAGTGTAGATTACTTATCCATGTTTGATTTGTATCTATTTTATTGTCTTTTTTCTTTGATTTATTTTATTCTTTTTTTTCTTTTTAATTATTTTCCTTTATTTAATTATTTTTGTTTTTAAAATGATTCACATGATGGTTTTCCTCTTAATCTCATTAGGTTTCTTTATTTTGAGTTATCTTTAATAACCTAAAATTGAAATTATCCTTTGCATGCTTAAACATAGCCTTAAGCCCTATCGATTAAATTGGTCCAATTACATCTTAACATCGGCATAGGATGGAAGATTGATTAGTTGATGGTGAATTTTTATCATAAACAAATATGGTGACTCTCTTGGGAATTCATTTTATTTCATTCTAAATCAATTCTTTTTGGGTACATATTTCTCTCACTATTTATACATATTTATTGGTTTCACTCATAATAATCATGGGAATTTCATCTTTTCATCAACCCAATATCCACCTCGAACTTGAACAATATGATTTAGGTTCTAATATCAACTATTTTAATTTTTTGAACATGAAAACATTGCTCAATTACTAAGAAAATAGAGTAGGAAAACATTGACCAAGAAAACGCTTTCAAACATCGTATCGAAATGGTTTCTCAAACCCAAACATGACAAGATATTGTTATGGAAAACAAGAATATCTCATAAGATAAAAATGCATCGAGAGATACTTCATATCACTAAACATAACTTGTTGAATCTTGTTAATGAGAGAAACACTTAAAGCATTTTTGTTAAATATTTCATCTTCTATAATGATTTTATTGTATAACTATTTTCCTCATCTAACTTAATTTTTAATTATAGATTTTGGTGAAGGAAATGTTAAAAAACAATGAAAATATAGCTCGGAGGAATATAATTCCTAAGTTTTACAATGTTAGAGATTTTGGTGATGTCCCATATGATGAATCGAGATAATGATGATGATAATGTTGGTGTGAGGCATGTTGCCACCTCACCAGGTGAGTCATCACACTTAGGTGTCAACATGGATCATAGGTGTCATGTTAGTTATGATAGATTCCATCATGGAATCTATCACATGTGTAGGTATGTTTCATAAGAGTTACATTCCCCTTTCGAGAAAAGTAACTCATATTCTCCATCATGGATGTATCATTCTTTGCATGGAGTTACTCAACACTCCCCTATATGTACACCTTCTCTTCTTGATCTATGAACATGGGGATTGGGCCTTTTTCCTTTAATGCATGCAAATTGTCTCCATGGTTGATTTATTGCTTGAATCTTGAAGCGACTTCATCTCTATTGAGTGCACTCTTTGATGTGCATATATTCCCTCTAGGTCTTCATCCTTCCTCCCTCCATCATGGTATCGATCTCAAGGATTACAATAATTTTTATCACTTTAGTTGCTTACTACTCATTTCCTCATAGTTTCATGTGCAATTTATCAAATCTGTCTTGTTCTTTACTTGAATTTTTAAAGGATTTGTGTCTTTGGTGTGTTTCTATTTGGTGTTTAAAGTGTTCGGTTTATTAAAAATTTAGAGTTTGAAGGTGCAAAGGTTTCATTTTAAAGGGTTGAAAGAGCCATTTAAGGGCCCAACTCGGCCCCAACTCGCTAATCTAGGAACCGTTGTCCCACAACTTTCCCTACATTAACTACTCATCAAACACACCAGACGTTGACTCGATATCTCGATTTTGGCTCAAATGTGTGTGTATTAGCCTATGCTTGTTGGCTAGTGTATTGTTTGGGCATTCCTCATTTGATTCTTCTTGAATCATTGACCATCCTTTTAGTATTGTTTGAAGGTGAAAAAAATCCCATTTTAATGTTTTAAGGTGAAAAAATTCATTTCTTGGCATTGTAATAATTTTGGATTCCTTTTTCTTGTTAATCTATGCCTTTCCTATGAGCATCAAAGACAGAGGGTGAGGTCTAGGGTTGGAAAGAGGTCAAACCCCCATAAGAAAAACAAACCCTATCTGAAATTTGATGTTGTTTCCAAAAAGTACACATATGATGCCCTTTGCATGTCTTTCAAACATTTTTAAAATCATTTATAGGGATTATTATATTTTTCCATCGATTGCTTGGAACCGATTTTTGGCTATAAATTTTGACTAGTTTCTCGATTTGAGCACTTATCTATTCAAAATTTCACACTACATGATGTGATTGTCATTTTACTAAACACACTACATTATAAAGTGCCACATTCGGGGGTCATTACACTACTTATTTGGGCTTGTAATTTTTACACTAAGTTATAAAGTTTCATCTAGGATATTTTTGGGGGTTTATCCACACTATGGATTTCCATCATTTTATTGTTATTCTTGATTAGAAATATTTGACATTGAAGGAAGGCGTCATCGACACCACATTGTTTATATTTTTGCCATACCTCCATGGTCTCATTCTTGAGCCTCTCGAGCCTCTGTAGAATGATGAGTGGTTTAACTACACTGATGAGGTATATGGCCTTCTCGGACTTACTATATCTAGGGATATCCGAGATTTTTCTAGCAGACCGAGTTCCCTTTCACTACCTAGTCCATTATCCAACAATCACATAGTGATGCTACTTCACCATCTGAGAGAGACTCTTCCCTAGACCACTCTTGTACCACCTTGTATTCTCCCTCTTCTCACATCCCTTCCCCTACTGAGTGTTCCTCTAATCCTGTTGCTTCATGGGAGTCCCTTGTTGATTGTCCACATCATGAACTTGCTTTTGATACCACTCACACTATTGGTACCACTATAGAGCTCATTTTTTTCCATGCTATTTCTTCTATTCAATCTTCACACTTGTGTTCCATAGGAGACCATTTCTCTGATACATATGTGACCATTTCCCCTTGTGCTCCCTTGCATCTTGATTGCTTAGTTGAAGACACTCTCCATAAACATGTTTCTTCTCTTGAGTATCATGTTGCTTGATTTTGACCATCTAGTAGCTCTTTACAACAATCTTCTCCTCCTACTTCATGCGTTACATTGCATGCTCCATTTGATACATCACACATCTTGGAGGACCTATCTATCTCTCACATTGGGATTGATTCCCTAGGGACACTTGTCACTTCCACCATTTCATAGATTCTTCATGATCCACCTCTTCTTGTGGATCCCTTTCTAAGGGTCATTGGGCCCCCACCTTCTTCTCTCTCTAACACACACACTTTGCCATGGCATTACCTTTGTCTCATGTGCACTCTTTTTCTATACTTGACATTACCTTTGTCTCATGTGTGCTTTTTTACGAGAACTATGTCACCTTCTAGTTGTAGATCAAAGTCATATTTTAGAGTACTTGTAAGCTTATTTTTCATTCATGGAGTGGGGAAACTTCCAGTGCTCCTTTTCTGTCCTTCCCAAGGGCAATAATATTGTTTTATATAGGTGGATTCTCTTCATTCTTGGCACGAGGACCACATCATCGACACACTTCTTGGAGGACCTTCTTGTTCTCTCTTATTTCTCTCTCTACTCTGGAGTATGATTGTATTTGGGTACCTTATTAGGCCATGTTGTTGGGACCCATTTCTTCTCCTTATTTTATAGTATTCTTGAGTGAGATTATCTCTCTTTTGGGGAATTTTTCCCATTGGGTTTTCTCCTTTCAGTCCAATTTTTAAGAGTTTCTTGTACATGGGTACCTCAGTAGGCTTAGTTTCAAGGACCCATTTTTCATTCTTTGTGTGTTTGGTTGACTTTCTTTACCTCATCCTAATTCACAAAGGTGAAGGAGGGTGTTGGTGTGATGTGTATTTCCACCTCACCAGGTGAGTTATCTCACTTAGGTGGAAACATGGATCATATGTGTCATGTTAATTATGATAGATTCCATCATGGAATCTGACATATGTGTAGGTATATGTGATAGGAGTGACATTCTCCTTTTGGAAATTAACTCCTCTTCTACATCATGGAGGCACCATTCTCTGCATGGGAGTTTCTCATCACTCCCATATATGTACACCTTATCTTCTTGATCTATGAGAATGGGGATTAACCATTTTTATCTTTAATCCATGCACATTATCTCCATGGTTGAGTTCTTGCTTAAATCTTGAAGCTACTTTATTTCAGATGAGTACAAATCTTTGATGCACATGAATTCCCTCTAGGTTTTCATCCTTCCTCCCTCCACCATACAATGCTTAGATTAGAAACAATCCCATTTATATTAGTATAAATCCTTCTAAGATACCATCCCTCAAGGGTATTGAAGTCCCAAATTTTTTTGAATCATGATAAGATCATCTTGGATATTTAAAAATGACTTGCATTGATGTAGGTATTATGAATGAAAAAAACTTCTTAATATTTTTTCTCAAAAATTAAAGGACAAAGCATGTGGACTCTCTTAGATCAATTTCACATTAGAATGAAATAGAGTGATTATCTCAATATTTTTGGAAGAAAAAGAATATTACCAGTTAGTAAATGATTTGGCTAATGTTTCCATTGATCCTAGTGAAACCATTTATTAGTTTTCTATTTTTTTCATAATGTTCCAATTTATTTTGACCAATATCATACCTCTCAAACATTTATCTAGGTTATATTATTATAATTCATTTCTGTAAAGTATCATATTGATTTAGAAGATAAATATATTACTAGGTTTGATAAAACTATTGAATTAATTCTTTGATATGAAAATCAGTTTAAGAAAATAGGGTATAAGGAAGAAAAATGAAATTTAACTCTCTTCTAAAAAATAATGAGACACTTAGTTCATTAAAAAATAGTTTAATTATCAATTTAAATCATCTTGATCGAGTAAACTAAAAATATTGAATCTAAAACCATATATTGCTGAGTCTATGAATTGAATAATAATAGTGAGACGTGTGGATGTAACCAAATTTAATAAAATAGTGGAAGGTAAAGAAACCATGAAGACACCATTAACCTATGTAGTTTTGAAGAAAACTTTGATATTATAATTTAAAAATAAAACATTTTCCAATAATTTAGAAAAAAATACAATCTACGAATTTAAAGTTTCGGTCTTTGAATTTGTTTTTACTTGAAAATTTGTTATTTTATTGTAATTGAGATAGGATTTTGTTGAGATTTTTAACTCGTGAAAAATGAGCATGTTATTTGAAAATTTCATGAAGGTGTTTTTGGTGGACATTATCTTTACCAATAAATTACACATAATATCCTAAGAGATGGTTATTATTGGCATGTGCTCTTAAAATATTATTAACATTTAATACATGTTTATATTCCATGATAGTTATTTATAGGAAGATATTATTTACCTATCATTCCTCTTAATCTAGTTATTCTAGAGAAAACTTTCTCCAAATGGGCTATTGATTTCATATCATACATTCTTCCACCATCTACCGGTCGACGTATCTTCTTCTTACTACAACTGATTATTTTACTATATGACATTAAGTACTTTCTCTTAAAAGTTATGTCACTTCAAAAGTGTTTAAATTATTTAAAAAGAAAATAATTTATTGTTTTGATGTGTTTTATTAAATTATATTTGATAATGGTCATTAGTTCATTTCATAATGATACCTTGAATTTTTGTCACAATATCATATCAAATCTATTCGTTCATCCAAGTATTATGCCAATGTAATGTGCAAGATGAATCAAATAATAAAAAATATGACTTACAACATGAAAAAGGTTGTTTTTGATATCAAATGTGTTTTCATGCATTTTTTTAAAGGAAAAATTCAATGTTGAAACTTGATAATTATACCCTAGTATCAAATTTTTACATGTAAACCCTCATAAGGACTTCTCTGGATCAATTATCCCTCTATGTCATGCCTATCCCCATCCTAAAATTTATCATATATGTTGTAATAACCTTTCCAAAGTGTTTGAAATATGATAACAATTTCATGATTTTCTTTCGATGAAGTGCTTCTAAAGATAGATTCTTGATAGACCTAGAAAGACTATTTCTAGCTTTTAAGGACAAGTGTACACCCTATGGGACATAGTTGAAGGCCAAAATTCATCGGTAAGTGGTATTAAAAAGATAATAACATAGTGAAAGTTATTTAGGAAAGTTTTAAAGAAGATTTCAATGTTAAGGAATAAGTTCGGTGAAAGTGGGTTTTGAAGGTTAAAGAGCTTGCAGTTGAAAATAGTTCTGAGCTTTAGAAGATGATTCTAGGAGCTCTATAAAGAGATAGATTTCAAAAAATATATCATTGTAAATATAATTCAATTCTATAAATGATGGTTCTTTCATATTTTTAACAATATCCAAATGATTCCTCGCATAACCCATTTTCGGATAACACACACTTCGGCCCTAAGAAAAAAAAGATATTTTTGAGGGATTTGCAGGAAGAATTATATAATGGTACCCATCCCATTCATCTCTGAAGAATTTTTGGAGTCAATCTCATATAGATAAATGCCAAAACATTCCCCGTGGAGCTTCAAAAAAATTGTCTTAAGGAACTCCTCAAGGTAAGCTTTCGAGACTTATAAATTTTAAAAGGTGGACACAAAAATAAACCCAAGCCGTGTTAAGCCCATTGGACCATCATATGACCTCGATGAAGCTATAGTATGCAAGTTAAGCTCATTTTCACCTTTTTCTAACCCTTCCTATCATGTAATAAAAAATTGACACTTTTTAACTCAAGGTGAGGGCACATTTTTCCGCCCCATCCGACTTGTCCCTTTGGAATAGTTGAGACATAAAAATGTTCCCCATGCTTGTCTCAACCCTTGCTTCTCCACATTACCCCGTGAAGGCTATGTAAGAAATTTTTCAGCCCTTTCCACTCTTTACCTAATCAAATCACACCTCACCACTTTTCACTCCCACATGAGGGCACACTTTTATACCCCATCTATCTCGTCCCTTTAGAACAGTTGGGAAAACAAATTTCATCTCTCCATCTCTTTCCATGGTTCTTTATATGACCTGATCCCCACTTTAGTGCCTAAGGTGTAAGAATAAGGCATTCAAAATAGGTACGTAATATTCAGAGAGATGATTTCAAGAGATCCGTAAGGAGTCAAGAGTAAAAAAATATACTCGTTGGAAATATTTTATATTTCTCTACAAGATGAAATGTTCAAATCCTTCAAAAGATATTGACGCTTCTTTCCATAACTCATTTTTGGAAGGTACACCCTATTGTCTTGAAAAATAAAGAGAAATTTAAGGGGGTTTTAAGAATATTTGTATCTCGAAACTTATCCCATTGACTTTAGGAGGATATTGGGAGTAAAAATAATATATGGTTTCATCAAAAATGACCTCCTGGAGCTATGGAAACATCATCTTCAAGGTCTCTCTCAAGGTATGCTTTCACAGTTATAAATTTTCACCTCTTGGTACATGGCGCACTTCTCTACCCCATTTTTCCAATCCCTTTTGGACATCTTGGACACAAAAATTCACCCAACTATAGTTATGCCCTCTGGTCTATCATATGACCTTAGTGAAGCTCTGTGATGCATTTTAAGCTCCTTTTCACCTCATTCCAGCCCTTCTTGTTGACCAATGCAACAACATCACTTGTCAATCCAAGATTGAGTGTAGTCATTATTTTACCCTCAATACCTCTTTCTAACCCCAAACATGTCAGCCTATCACCCAACATACGTTGGGCACTCACCCAAGGTGCGCATGGGTGCCGAAACCCTCATTTATGTGAGCTTTGCAAGATATTTCTGCCATTAATGGAGTATTATTTGTAGAAACAGAAGTACATGCAACTACTTAAAAGGTAGAAGATATAACTAATAGATCTACACATCAATGCATCAAAAAGGAAAATAAACATTATATGAAGCATAAGGAACCAGATTTGAGTCATGACAAGACAAATAACATGAGGGTTTACACCCATAAACAAGATGTATAGAATAGATCCATGTATATTGATTTAATAGAGATTCTAGTAGCCACACTACATACAAGGGTCATCTAAGACCATATACATCAAATGACAGAGATCCAACCCAAGAAACTCATCTGATCAGAGATCATAACTATGCTTTCCCCATTATAACCCTTGTTACAAACCCCAATACCCATACATATGCTTAATGATATCCCTTACAACCCTCTAGCACCAAGAACTCTAAACCCTAGCATCATGAGCTCTAAACCCTTAGTATTTTCTAACATTTCTGCAGCACCTCGTTACCCTCCTTCTCTTAGCACTCGTGTACCATTTAGCGCCTTCATACTACCTTCTCCCTTATCTTCTCTATGTTTCTCGTCCTAATCACTTCTTTAAGTAGGATTAACGGTCACCGCCATGACTTCTCTCATGAGAATATTACGTGCCAAGTGTCAATATGGTCCTCCAATGGTGAATACTTATCCTCTTTACAAAACCTTCCACTAACTATAATGGTGCCTCTGGGAATATACCCTATGTGTAATATCCTTTTCTTGGCCTCCACGGATCTAGAATTCTATACTATCCACTTATCACACCTAGTCTTGTCCTCACATTTTTCTTGAATTGACTCCATGATTCCAAATATGGCTAAGTACTTTAAACCCTTGTTTTTCCTCCCATGCGTGCCCTCATTTCACTTAAACCCTTCTTAACCCTTTTCTTATGTGATTTTCACTGAGTTCCCTTCTATTTATTGGTCTTGTGCACATGCCTCTTGCTACTTAGCCAATATTTGGGGTCTAACATCACCCCACACTACATGTGTTCTCCATCCTTGGAAATATTCTTCTCCTTCAAAGAATAAAGAATAGTGGAACTGAAATAATCTAAATAAATAATGGAAGAATAAATAATATGCTACTATTGCATGAGGAGTGGGAACTCCTTCTTTATGGATGCCTCAATATTCTCCCAGGAATCTACTTCTCCTTGCTTTGTTGAAGTAGGTCACCCACCAATGTGCTTACTTCATCAAAACTTAGTTCATTTCTCTTATCTTTCAACGTATCTACAATTCTTCCCAGATACTTTCTAAGATCGCCTAGCGCATCCATCTTGCAAGTGACTTGGGGGTATAGTTCCTTTAGCTTATTCTTAAACAAACCCTGTAAGGTTTCAATTACTTCCAACTTCTTCTCAACCTTCGGAAGGATCTTATCATGCTCTTCCCTATTGCCTTTGTTATTTTCCTGAAATTATTTCATATCTACCTTATGTGTAGTAACCAATATGCTTGTTACCCTGTCTCTGTCAGCACATTTGTCATACACGACTTTGGCCATCCTGGGCAACATGGTCTTTCTTGCAATAAGGATCTTGAAGTACCGAGTCACTTTGTCTCCCCAATATTCATATTTTCTTCCTCCTTATGGTGTGCCATCTCCTCTTCTACTGACACTAATGCATGTGGTTTCCTTTCCATGGTGAGGATGCAAATCAAGTCTTCCAAGCAGTGCATGGTTGACTCATATTTCTGCTCAAGAGGGGCCAAGTCCGGTGTTTCAGGATAATGGCACGTCAAATGGCCTCTATCCTCTTGTATACTTTACGTACCTTCACATGTTCATCTGTTAGTTCACACCTTAACTATGCACCGATAAAGTCCATATGTTTTATCTCCTTCTACCTCTCAATGATCTCCTCATTATTTTTCTCAAGATCCTCATCCAAGACCCTTATTCTATCATTTTTTCCAAAGATTCTTTCTTTCACCTCCATTGATACTTTGTTGAGTGCATTAAAATCTTCCTCATCTAACAGTTGCTAGGAATTTATAAGAGGGTTTACTCCCTTTACATCTGGTATCTTCATCAATGCATCATGATTTACCTCAAACTCTCGTTCATCAACGTGGGACTCAAAATCCCAAGATAACATTTCCTCATGAATGGGTATGTACCCTCTTCATCAAAATAAGATTAAGAGAGGAGTTGTTCATTGGGAACTATACTTTGGAAATGTGCACATAGTACCTTGCTTGGATCATTAATATAAGTCATATCATGTTCCTCCGTCACTATTGTTCCCTTCCCACTTATGCGCGTTACTTATTGGGAAGCTTACTTTGCTAAGCTAGGGTCTTCACCCATGCTCCCATATCCCTTTCATAAACTTGTGCTCTCTTCATTTACTTTATCATTGCTTCAATGCTTTTCTCTACTTTGTGATTCACTCTACTTTGTGCTTCAAGTGTTGGATAATACCTTCCACCTCCCTCTCTATAGTGTTATCCATCTTCTCGTCGGTCAGGGTCGAGGTCTTCTCATCTTTCATGTTTACTTCCTCACACCACCCTTGTCATGAGCACCTTCCTCATTCTCATCCATCTCTTCATTTCCTTCTAAGCCTCACTACGATCTTCATCATATTCATCACGCTTGTCGACTCCATGCTTTTTATTTATCCTGAGTCCGAACCTTTTATCACCCTTTTCTTTTTCCTTACTGGTGACTCCAATACATGGTACTTCTCTTTTTCTTCTCTCTCAGATGACTTTTCTCTTACCGGAAAATCTACCTTCTATGGTGAATCTTTTCTAATAGGAGACCTCTTCTGGCAGACGTAAGTACTTGTGCCCACACCCAATCCTATGCCCCTACTATCTATACTTTTTACATGCTCATTTCCTTTTTCTCAAGAGCCTCCCCTCTTTCTCTTTTCCTTGGCATATCCTTTTTCCTCATGGTGGGGTCCTCAAGAATGGAGACATCATCTTCAACATAAGTTCCTTTTTCATACTTAGGCCTTAGGCACAAATACACCCTCATTGATGTCCTCCCTAAAATAGGAAATGTTACTAGTTTCAACATGTGTACATCATGGGAGACATACTTCTCCACATAGGTGCATTCTTAGGGTATATTAACTTCCTGCATAACTCGTGGTAATCTTGATCTACTACACTTAGATCAAACTTGAGTTTCTTCACCTCTTTGAATTGATTGACCCCGGCCTAGAAGTATTATGCCATGAAGGAGAAAGGAAACTTACACCAAGGACTCTTGGTGCCATCTATCAAAGTAAATCTGCGATACAAAAATTTTGGTATATAGAAAACTCAGCCTCTCCTTGTACTAATGAAGGAAACTTCTTGGGTATTCTCCATTCATCTCCTAATGTGTTTTGCATCCAATTATACCACTTTACTCGGTACAACTTATGATCGTTCATCATGTTGTCACAAGTATATTGGTCAAAACTCTAGGTGAAGGAGGAGTTCTCATATGGGTATTTGCAAACAAAATTAATCAGCCCCTTAGGCACTCCATCTATGAAAAGAAAATGGTGAGTAGTACATTACCAAACATGATATTCTCTCTCACATGTGTTGTTTATAATATCCTCTGTAATAAAATCTGAGAGGTTATAGATGGTCCCCTCTGAGATCTTGCGGCATACATTCAACTGTGCCTAGTTGATATGTGTCCATATCTCTTTCCCATTGAAATTTTTGACCAAGTGTGTAACCATCCTCATCATAGGGTTGATGATTTCAAAAATGTTAAAGTAGCGTGAATCCCGCTTGTAGTCATAAAATTCAACGGTCTTCTTAATGGATTCTTTGTCTCCCAAATCATCATCTAATGATTCTTCTTCGCAGATAAGGCCAATGAACTTAGAAATCAGATGGGGGGTTATGTGCATCCTCCAATCTATGAAATAAAAGTGGTCTTCATACACATGTGACATCAACCATAGGTATAGTCTCTCAGGCCTTTCAAAATAGGGAAACTCGTAGAGTTGGCACAACCCATATTTCTCCATTTTCACCTTCACATTTTTGTCATAGAAAGTCATTCCATCTGGTGTCCTCTTCTCTGTAGGAAGAACCAACTTGAGTGTCATCTCATTTTCTGTGGTGCTCATTTGATGGTTGTAATCACTTATGGCCATCTTTTTGACATGAGACACCCATTCCTTACCAAGTAATACACTCGTGTCTGGTACTCTGTATTTCCACGTACCATTCAACACTAAAACTGGTAGAAATGGTTTTTTTCCCTTGCCCTTGTCCTTCAAAGTGAAACATTTGCTACTTTATTTTGTGTCATTCCTACGTCAGTCCCTAAAACTTCTTCCTCTCTCCCGTCCTGGCTCTTCTCAAATTCGTGGCTCCACTCTTTTCCAAAAATTCCTCTAAATATCGTTCCCAACTATGTAAACCTAACTTGGAAAATCATTTTTCCACAAGACGACGTAACACTGCGAGATCCTTCCACACAACCTTCTCCGCTTATGCCCGTGTACTCTTTTCCACTTTGGTTCACTCGATCAAAATAGATATGCATGAAAATCATCACCAATCTTCTCGAACTTCTTTACAAGGATGCCCTAGTTCATGAGAGCTCTTCAAGAATAACTTAAAATGCAAGGTAAAGAATAACTCAACTACAATCTTCTATTTATAACTTTTCTTTTCTCTCGTAATAAATTTCATGCCACTTACCAAGGTAATTTTGCAATAAAGGCATATTTTTCAAATGCCAACCTTCAAGTGCTTTTCCTCCATGCTCATTCCTATGTGAAAAACTTCAAAAACTTCAAGCGCTCAAAACCCCTTAGTGACCACAAATATTTACACACGTGCTTACAATGCCGAAGGCATTCTTCCTCTCGTGTCCCGATCCTAGTTCTTGACATCACCTACCTCATGTTGTTCCCGTACTTTTCATTCTCATATGTGGTTTCTATAAAATATTTTAATACCATCCTTCCCTTATGTTCACCTTTTCTACGTGTAATCTTCTAATCCACGTGTTTTTAATTTTTCAACCCACGCCATTAACAACCATAGCTTCTAGTATTGATCACATCACTCCACTCCACACAAAAATAGATGCATGGTCCTCTGTGCATCGAATGATTTTGAAAGAAAAAGTGGCTACTAGAACACAAATGCGCAAAAATAAAACAACAACGATAAAGGAAACACAAAGAAAGGAAACTGCATTAAAGAAAACCCTATGCTAATTGCGATATTGCCTTATTTATAAAAGGAAAGAAGACTTATTTATAGTACGGCTTTAACCTAATCCTATTTAAATGGCCTATCACCTATGTTCCATCCAACTCTTGTAAATGAAAAGTTCCTAAATCAAGTATATAGGATATAATGTATGGGCCCAACCATTAGACTTTGAATTTCCTAGGATGGCATAAAAACTTGGAATCATACAAGAGAACCATTTTCCTAACCTCAATGTTGATCGTGAGAATACTTGTTAGAGATCACACAAGAATTCCACGTAGGAGAGAAGGCCAAGATCAAGGGTGCGGAGGGACAAGAAGAACCCACGTGCGGAGGGCAAGTTCAGATTTCGGGACTTAGCTGATTTTGAGCATGAAGACCTATTTTTAGAAGATGGCATGTGGAACACACCAATGATGTAGAGATGTGCACGCCACACATTTTCTATCTTTAGAGGATTGGATCAAAGTGTTTTACATGGAGATGAGCTAAGAATAGGATTGTCACTTCAGTTAACTACAAGAGGTCTATAGATAACACACTTGCATGTGTGGCTATGCTTGTAAATGGCACATGGCTATTAATAGCATGCGGCCTATTTCTAGAATAGATAAGTGGTGAAGGGCAAGTCCCCACCCTATATATATGATGTGAAGCACATAGTAGAAGATATACACAGGGAGATATGGATGTATGAAGGTATAGAGATACGCGCATATGATTGGATTATTCTATAAGATCCATGCACACATTAGTATAGATTGGCATTATTGTAAGTAGCTTCGTGTTTATTAATAGATGGAAGATATTAGCCAAATATAAGTATCATTCCTATGTGTAATTTAGTAGTGCATGTTATTGATTCAATCATGATTACTTGTTTAAGCTTGTTCTTTCATAGATCTGAATGTAGCATGCATTCTAGAATGGTGGATTAGTTATGGATATATATGTTTCTTCCTTCATCACGCTAACATCCTACTATAAAAACCCTAAAGAGGGACCTGGTACCTTTGCACACTTTAAGTGAGCACTCAGTCTAGGTTGAGTGATGTGCCAACGCGTCTAGGGTGTTATTTGGTAAATTCTAGGTTGCATCATTAGTTCTATTACGGGACATCTTTTTCAATTATTTTCAAGATGGTTCACGATGAAGATGTACCAATTAACTCTAGCAAGTATTGAGGAGTGGATACACGATCTAGAGGAAGAATATGCACGGTGGTTCAGCAGTGGATCTGAGTTTAACACACGCACTTGGGTAGAACAAAATCTATATGACAACCTATATGAGATATTTTTTGCTATCTTTCTAGTAGAACTATACA
The DNA here is from genome assembly GCA_018340775.1 of Taxus wallichiana var. yunnanensis. NCBI lineage: Eukaryota > Viridiplantae > Streptophyta > Pinopsida > Cupressales > Taxaceae > Taxus > Taxus wallichiana. Next base: position 138,090,784 of record CM031240.1, on the reverse strand, counting down.
AGTGGCTTACTGCTTATGCATCTCAGCAGAATTAGAGGTATCACGCACTTGTCTAGACACAGGAATAATTTCAGGCCCTTTATGATGTTGATTTGATCTGGACTCATACTATGGATACGTGGTTTCATGGTGTTCTAAACAATTATATTCTAGAATATTTAATTTTGACATACTCTTTCCCGGAGGTAGCTGAATTCTAGTTTTTACGGTATCCAAGAGGAGCATATTTGCAAGGTATTCCACTGCGATCAAGATCTTGATGGTAACTTTGTAAGCTATTCCACATATTTGCAATGTATTCCGATCGATGGCTAACTAAAATTCACCATGCGTGAGGGCAGGAACAGGTTTGGTGAAAGATGGCAGACTTAGTGATAGAAATGCAAAGAGAGGAAAGGTGGCTTAAGTATAATGAGGCGCACGAGAGGGAGATAGAGAAGCTGTGTTCCATTGTAGAAAGTATGGCATTGAGGAGAGAAATGGCTTGTGAAGGATTTACAACTCACGTAGAAGACATGGAGCTAGAGCATTAGGAAATCCCCCATCTTGGAAAACAAGACAAATATCCCCCCTTGGCCTCACATAGAAGTATGTTAGACTGGGCCGCGGTGCACATCTTAATCCACCTGGTGACCTAGCCTATGCACTTGGTTTTCTCATATCTAGTATGAAAAGTAACCAACAAGCTAACTTGGGAAGTAGGAGAGCAGGAGTAAGTCAGGGAGAAAGTACATCAATGGAAGGATAAATGGCTTCAATGATATTTGGAGGAACATTCTTAGGTGCATCGTTTGCATAGAATGTGAGTGCGCAGAATGTTGGATTCAACTCTGAAAGTGGAACTACCTCATAGGTTCGTAGGGATTCGGTATAGATAGTACTACTATCGAAGCATATGGGAGTACATCTATAGGTCCTATTCTAGCTACAGGTGGAGGATCAGGAGGTATAGGTGGTTCTAGTTCTAGTGGATCTGGTGGTTCTGGAGGCAGAGGGAACACAGGAGGTTCTGGATTAGGTGGTCAAGGCCCGTAACAACCACAAAATATTTATATGGAGATGTCTCTTCGTCTTCCATAGTATAGAGGCATAGAGGATGCTTATGAACATGTGCATATGTGTGAAATCTTCTGGTACACTAAAGGGATCATGGCTTCTGAGCATAAGGTAATACAATTTGTTACTACATTACAGGGGACATGTAGATAGTTGGTACAAGAAGTTTGACCATGATCAAACTTGTATGGATTATGTAGCATTGAAGGATTCTTTCTAAAAGAGTTCCATATCCATGAGTTTGAGTAGAAGATATAGGTGCGCTCAAGGATATCAAGCAAGGAACTACTAAGAGTGTACGTGAGTATGCCCATTTTAAGAAACTTCTATCTAAGCTATCTTATGATATTCATGCAAGCCAAAATGCACAATGGTTCGTTGGTGGATTGATTACACCATTTAGAAGGGAGTTGTAACATAAGACATACACCGATCCATGTAAAGCAATCGGAATTATATTTGCATGATGAGGTAGTTGGGAGTATTGACACTAGCATTAGTAAATTCTTGGAGGCACAAATTGTGGCTATGGAAAAGCAATTAGAGAAGCTATCGGTAGATTCAACCCATGAAACACACTCAAGAAGTTGGTGTACATGATTATGAAGTGGAAGGTCACACGAGGATAGTTACACTTGTAGATCTATTCACTCATTACTATTAGATTGTGAGAACTATCATTTGAATCATGATGCTAGTCACTATCCTTTGTTACAGCATGCGATAAGGAAGAATGTATCTTGCCTTTGCAAGATTTGTAAGTCCATGACTCATGATACTCGAGGATTGTTGGTTGATTGGTCAGATCCAGGATGCTATAGACATTGGGGTACAATAGACAAGTGTAACAGATAATTCTAAGGATAAGAATGAGCACAAGGATCATAATCATAATCAAATGCACTATGACAAGAATGAGGGGCATTTTGAAGGAGTTCATGGAAGGGGACATGGATATCATGGTGGATATGGAGGACGAGGCCATGGTGGAGGAAGAGTTGAGTTCCCTTATGGAACATGTTATACGTGCAGATCTCCTGACCACTATAGGCACGAATGTCCTCAGAATATTACATGTTCTTTATACAAAAAGAACCATAGCTATGAAGAGTGCCTAGACTTATATGAGCATCTGAGTAAGTAGCATAAGCAAGAAAAAAACTTAATGGGATGGTTAGAATCCAGTGCACTGTAAAAGATCAGTGGATGCCCAAGATAGCACTAGGACCTGAGGCATTAATTGTGAAGATTACTACATGATCTGAAGTGGCGTGCATAAGAGATGTATTGCACTAGAAGCCTAAAATCACCAAGGAGGAGGTTTTGCATGCAAGGTACCTAGATCCTACTCATTAGAAGGAATTTTACCAAGATACCATACAAGTGCTAAGGAATCTTTACGGTGAGAAATAGTACCTCAAGGAGAAGAGGAAAGCATCGAGATAATCCAAATTGATATCGATGATCTAAGAGAAGTGTGCAAAATGTTACGCCAGGAGAACATTATTCCACTATTAGGAATTTGGTTAAAAGGGAAGATTCTCATGCGCAAGTATTGAGATCGGATGACAAATCTTGCATGTAAATCTTCCCCATGATAGCGTTGACTATGACAAGGAAATTACTCTAAATGATGTTGTGGATGGATGGTTGCTTGAGTAAGATATTGATTGATACAGTGTCGAAGTAAATGTTCTTAGATTAGATGCATGGGTATAAATGGGGGCCTCCATCACGGGCATCATCTAATGTTTTTTTATGGAAAACCAAAATAAGGCAATCCCCATAGGAGTTTTGAAATTTGCATCTATAACCATACAAGGGGCCAAGTTCACTCGGGATTTTGAGGTATTAGCACTTGCATGAAGTAGACAATTTTCAAGCCCCACTTAGACGCCCTTGGTGTTATGCGAATAATGCTGACTTGAGATTCAATAAGGGGTATATCAACTTTTAGAACAAGGAGGAAAGGGTTATGATACCTTTGACATATGGGAAGTCTACACCATATGTTGAGCCTCTAAGTGAGGAGAACTTAAACAGAATTTATGTATGCGTATTCGGACACAGAGGTCAATGAGCCATAAAAAGAAGGCATCCTACAGTGGGAGGATTCTCATTCTATTAGTGATACTATGAGTATTTATTGTGACAATTGGGCTCATGGTACATATGAACTAGTAGGGTGTGAGGTGAAAAGTGCAGTTGCACACAAGAATGAACTTTGTTTGGTTTGACAGATAGGTAGCACAATACCTTGGTATACAGGGGCAAAAGATCTTCCTGTATTTTTGAAATCCATGGAAACATAGTGGATAGATCAAATTAAGAGGAGAGATATGTTAGTATATACCTTGTGTGGGACAATAATGACGCACTGGTGGGTAGTCCACAGAGATAATCTTATAGAATGGGAAGATATTGGAGTCACCTTATCTATTAGGTTTGTAAGGAACAATGCACCTATGCAGATATACACTTATCATGGTGATCAACCTATTCAGCATCACATTCAGCGGTGTGAGAGACTCTACACAACAGAAAGGAAGCATTAATACCTTCACTCTAGGTGTATAGATTATACGCTACGCTACAAGGATGCACACGTGCTTGGTACATATACGTAAAACTACATCGAGAGACTAGAAACTGGAAAAAACTTACTACAGGAATGATCTAGACCTTTGACTACTTTTTTTCCCAACCTCCCATAGAAGAGGCATTAAAATTTTTCAAGTTCTTAACTATGGGAGATAGTGCAAAAGCAGATGAGCATATTCAAGAATTATTTTGTGAGAAAGAGGCCGGATCTCATTTTGAAAGGGAAGAAGAAAGGAATATGCTTTCCTTGAGAAAGATAAAGGAAAGATGGTTTATATCATGGATGATGAGGAAGTTGAGAACATGGATATTGAACATTCGCAAGGGGTACGCGAGGTCTTGGATAGTGCGAGATAAGGATATGTGTGTCTATCATGAACCCATGAAGACAAATAAGGTGAATATAGGTTTGGAGTCTCGAGCCTAAGGAGGTCATCATTCGAGACTATTGGTTAGATTTAGAGGTAGCAAAGATCATTGAGTTACTTAGGGATTATCGTGACTTATTCCCTCGAGGGTATGATGAACTTAAAGGCGTTCATAAATCACTTAGGGAAATGAATATAAAACCAGGTTAGGAAGTGACCTTATAGAATGAACCCCAATTTACATGAAAAGGTAAAATAATAAGTTGATAAAATGTTGAAATCTGGAATTATCAAACCCCTTAATGAGTTATAATGGGTTAGCCCAATGGTGATTAGTATCAAGAAGGATGGATGAATTAGAATATGTGTGGACTACAGGAGATGAATGTTTCATACATCATTTATCCATTTCCTATGCCATTCATTGAGGAAATACTGGAAGGAGTGGTAGGGTGCGAAATATATTCTTTCATAGATGGGTTTTCCAAGTATCACCAGGTTAGGATTTCTCAAGAGGATCAAGAAAAGACAACATTTACTAATGAATGGGGCTATTTTTCCTATATTGTGATGCCTTTTGGATTGAAAAATGCACCTATTGTATTCTCATGCATAGTTGTTCAGAATTCAAAGATTTTATTCACAACTTCTTACAGGTCTACCTAGATGATTGGACAATATATGGGCTTGTGAAAGATCATTGTGACAATCTGCGCTTAATGTTTGAATGGTGTAGAAAATTGAGTATCTCTTTGAACATCAAGAAGTGCATATTTTCTACACCATTTGGAATATTGTTAGGACATATAATCTGCAAGGAAGGTTTGTTGGTTGATCCAACTAAGGTTGCATTCATTCTAGGCCTAGAAGCACCTACTAGTCAAAGCGAGGTGTGCAAATTTTTAGGTCATACAGGATATTATAGAAAATTCATCAAAGGGTATGCCAAAGTTGTTGCACCCTTGGAAGAGTTATTGAAGGGGAAAGGTACATTTTATTGGGGAGAACCGTATAGCAACGCATGTTTGATATATTAAAGCAGAAACTTACTACCACGCCCACTCGCACTTTCCTCATGGGATAAACCATTTCATTTGCATGTGGAAGCATCTTATATGGATATTGGCACGAGTTAGCTCATCCTGGAGAAGGTATTATAGATCACCCAATTTTTTTGCTAGCGGGAAGATGACTACTACTAAAAAAAATTATACAACTACAGAGTGTGAAGCTTTTTCAATGATCTATGTATTACACAAGTTTCGACAGTACTTGTTAGCAACACCATTTGTGTTTTATACAGATCACATGGCATTGAAGTACTTGGTAAATAAGCCCATCTTATAGGGGCACATATGCAGATGGGTACTCTTATTTCAAGATTTTGACTTCACAGTTGTGGTGAATCCAGGGAAAAGTAATTATGGACCAGAACATTTGTCTAGAATTCACTCAGGAGAAGAAGCACAGAAAATTGAAGAAACCATGCCAGATGCATAGTTATATAGGTTACAATGCATGCCAACAGAATTAGAAGACATTGTTGTCTTTCTATGAACTGGTATGGCACCAAAAGGAATGAAGGAATTAGAAAAGAAACAACTTGCTATACACACGACACCATTTATGTTAATCAGTGGTGACCTTTACAAGTTAGGAAAAGATGAATTATTACACCATTGTGTATTAGAACATGAGCATAAGGATATTATGGAAGAAGCCCATGGTGGTATTGTAGGTGGTGATTATGCAGGTGATGTGACTACTCGGAAGATCCTACTTACTAGATTATGGTGGGATACATTGTATAAAGACTCAAATAATATTGTAAGGTGTTTCATCATTGTTAGTGTCTAGGATAACTAGGGAAAAGAGATGAGATGCCTTTGATACCAATTACTAGTGTTGAACTGTTTGAAAAATGGGCCATTGACTTTGTAGGACCTATTTCTTTGGCCATGCGTAGGACTGGATCATGCTATATTATTACTTGCATAAATTATCTCACACGGTGGGCAGAAGCAGCACCTACGAAGGACTGTACAACAACTACAATAGCTAGGTTTCTATGGGAGAATGTTCTTACAAGATATGGATGTCCTTTAAGCTTGACAAGTGATAGGGGTACACACTTTTTGAATGAGACAATCAGGATCCTATTAGATGAGTTTATGGTTGCACACCATAAAACTACACCCTACCATCCTCAGGAAAATGGAACTGTTGAGGCTTTCAACAATATTTTGAGCCAGAATTTGACAAAAATTGTGATGTTGGAAGAAAGGATTGGGATGAAAAAGTGTCAGCTGTTCTTTGGGCATATAGAACAACTTACAAGAGATTGAACAAAGCCACACCATTTCAGTTGGTGTTTAGTGTAGAAGCCATTCTCCCTATAGAATTTATGTTACCTTCTTTACGCATTGCACACACTTGGAGGTCTAGCTAATGAGTAGGCTTTATAAGAGCATATTGAGAAGATGATTCAACTGGATGAGTGACGAGCCATAGCACGATGGATTCAGAAGCAGGAAAAGGCCAAGAAGAAAGCATGGCATGATAGAAACATAAGGGATAAGAAGTTTGAGATTGGACAAATGGTACTTATTTATGACTCTAAATTCTTATGTCATCTAGGAAAGCTCAAAGTACATTGATTGGGGCTGTATGTCATCACTTACATACTTGAATCAGGTGTTTTCTAGTTAGAAGCACTTGATGGAACATGGCTACCCTTGTTACATTAATTGGGAGTATGATGAAGCCCTAGTATAAATAAGTCTTCCCGGTGTTTTTAATAAGGAATTATTTCCATTTAGATTAGGGTTCCATTATGTATTTCCTTAATGTATTCCCTTCATTTGTCATTATGATTTGTCAATTTAGTTGTTGTTCTTGTGTAATAAGCATGCTTGTGCACATGAAGCTAATTACTATATGAAGCATGTTTATGCGCAGAGGACTGCACATACTTTTAGTGTGGGGTGGTTGTTGATATCTAGGTACAAGACTGTGGGAATTAGGTGTAAGGAATAAGCTAGTACGAGTGTACTTTAAGTCAAAAGAAGATTACTTCTCGAAGTGACCAAACATGGAGATGAATGAAAGGGCGATAATGTGAGGTAAGAAAATGCCATGATAACTACCAGGAGAAGGTACAATGACAAGGTACTCAGGCACAAGTGGGTGTGTGAAGAGAATTCGGTGACAAGAGGGTAGGAAGGCATGTTATAAGGTTATAGCGAGGGCGCGAAGATGTACCACATAGAATGAATGAATTTGGTCAATGAATGAGAGGATATTTGGTAGGTAAAGGATCAATAAATGCATCAAAATTTGAAAAATTATATAAGGATGGGATGTGGATTAATTTTTACTTTGTTGCTGAACTAAGAGAAGTTGAGGAAAGAGCGAAGTGTGAAGAGCTGAGTGATCGGGTTAAGGTACGAAGGGTGTGAAACCAAGTGTGACAAATAAATTTGTGTGAAAAGAAGCTTATGTCCCCGGAGGGGAAGGGGTTGAGCGAAGCAAGGAGATGACAAGAGTTAGGGAAAACATTTCCACCTAGGGCACAATTAAATCAAGCTAGGGTTTGGTTCACAAGTTACATAGTTAAAGAGGAGATGATTGCAAGGTATAAATGGCACCCAAGAAGGTAGTTGTATCGGAGCAAAAGGAAAGAAGAAGGTGGTCATTGAGGAGGAAGAGATGGCACCCGAAAGTGATTATTCAGAAATGCAATATCCAGAAGGAGTCATAATTGGCCAAAAATGGGATTCACCCATCAGAAAGAGAAAAGTAATTGAATATAATCACATGACCTTAGAGAACAAGAAAGAGATCGATTCCTTGCTCACTACTAGGATGAACAAGCGTATGACAGATGACATGCTGATTTATGATGATGTAGGTGAGAATCTTCTAAAGAGAATTGGGGTCTACCAACTATATGAGCTTCCATATTTTGGGAAGTATGAGACCTTGTATCAGTGGCTCATGAGCAGAGTGCATGAGGACTTCTTCTACTTTGCAGGACGCAGAGTTAGAATCTCATTAGTGCTTATCTCATTAGTTATAGGTTTGAAGAACAAAAGAGAGGATATAAAGAATGATATCATAGATAAATCTTTAATCTTAGAGACCATACAGATTTGGGGTACCAAGGGTCCGTGAGGTATGGATATAAAAAAATTGAAGAACTATCTCGGTTGTGTAAGCGAGCACACCACGTTAAAAAGTTGAATGATCAGGAGCGATGGTCATAGGTAAATACTATGTGGTTACATGTTGTGTGTAAGATGTTAGAAGGAGCAATCTACAATATTGTAGGCTACATTATAGAACAAATAGTCGAGGAAGTGTGCACAGAGGGAAGATCAGCTTTGGGGTTGTTCTACTATCACTAGTATTCATGGAAATTGGAGTACCAAACGGGTGAAGGAAAAGGTATGGGAATACCCCATGGAGAATAAGTCACCAGCTGAAAGGTTCAGCAAGTACCTATGTAAAGGGGCCATGAAAAATGACGTCAAGAAAATTGTAGAGAAATTATACGACAGTTCGCAAAGATTTGGAGAAGAGTGACGTGTCCTAAAGGACCTACCATCGTAGTAGTAGGGAAACAAGTTTATTTTTATGTATATCAGCATTTCTACATTGCATGATTCCTAACAAGAGATGGAGTCTAGAGCCCTTGGTGTAAATTTCCCTATGCATACACTGCAAGGTATTTCCAAGCATCTATTCATAGATTTACATACACGCATCGACTAGTGTTCAATGCAGATAAGGTAGACTATGACTACCATACGTTGAGGAAGAAGTATGTGTATCCTGGAAGAAGTGCCTACACCGAGAGGATCATTTCAAAGGTGTTGAATACTAAGCCAATAATTTTAGTCAGTAAGTGCAGATGTAGGGGCAGCATTGGTGAATCTTTAGCTGAATCCCAAAATGGAGAAAAATAAGTATGTAGAGAATGAATTCACACTCCCAGGGCCATTGAAGGGTAAACACACAATAGAAAACATATTGGTACAAATGCCCATAGAAGTTTTTAAAGTAGAGGGTGAAGAAGAGGAGTGTGAAGATAGTGGAGGCTTGGAGCGCAGGAGAAAGTAACCATATGACATAGAAGAGTCATGGCACATGGCCAATCCACCTCAAGGACATGATGAAGATGAAGATACGAGAGGTTGAGAGGGGGACGAGAGGTTTAAGAAAGTGTTTAGATGCACAAGGACTCAAAGTGGAACCCCAAAATGGTCTCGAAAATCATCTCGTCTCTCTCCACACAAGGAGACCGCTTAACCAAAGAAGAGAAGAAAGTTGAAGTGGAATAAAGAAGTGAAGGAATCAAAATAGAGTGAGTGTGCATCTCCTACCCAACTTAAACAAGAAGATGAGCCACATAATGAGGAAGAGCAAAAAGATGAAGAGATGAAGGACGGAGAAGAAAAAGACAAGGAAACCTTCAGATCCATGCATACAACTCAAGATGTAACGGGACAGGCTCCTAACCTTGAAGCTACAATTCCCAAGGGTCCTAGATTAAAGAGGATAAGTGGAGAGAACATTCCACTAGCCATGGGGTATGCAGAGGATGTAGGTAAAATTGTTTGCACCCACTTCTAGAGCATGCTAGCATAGAAGGATTTATTCGGTTGGGAGCTAATGGATGACGATACGACGACTATGCGCACTTGAAAGCAACTATCATGGTTAATATAAACCCACATAGATGAGTATGAATTTTATGTATGTAAAGATTCATGCGTTTTGAGATGGCTGAAGAAGGCACCCCAAGCCGGACATATGACAAGAGAAAGCCTACTTTGTCATGTCGGATGAGTAGGTCAACAATGCATTGGTGAAGTCGGCTGAAGTTGCTAGATTAAATATGGATAAATCTGCAACAATCGAGTGTTGTGCGAGGAGATAAAGACAAACGATGTAGAGATAGTGCACATAACACAAGAGAGGGACTTTGTGCAGAAAGAGGAATGAATTATTTATTAGTATCGCAAAGGAGATTGGGGACAATTTCATTAGAACTAGGCCACACTTAGAGACCAAGGTACCACATACGTTTCCCTCAGTGATCCATTATGTAAGAAAGTTGGTGGACCAGGTGCTTGAAGAGAACCTTTGTGCATGTCAACACCAAGGAATTCAAAGTAAGAGGTAGAATGAGAGAAAGCCTCAGTGATGTGAAAGATTACATCCTATGAAGTGCTACTGTAAGCACTACAAGAAGTATTAAAGAAAGCATACCATACTTTGAACATCTCGCACATCTCGAGAGGTACTTATCAACATAAAAACCCCGGAAGAAAACAATGAGGTCCGTAAAGTAATGAAGGATGAGACATTGGGCAGCGGAAAGATTGTCAATGGTTAAATAGAAGCGCAAGCCCTCGGCACCAACACAAGAGCCACAAAAACTCAGCTAGAAGAGATTAGAAAGCTCATTTCACGTAAGATGGATCTTCTAGAAGGAAGAATGACCTCAATGTCTAGTGTTGTGTTGATTTTGCAAAATGAAAAAGGGGAGATTACGAGAGATGAATTAGAGTCCATTATCGTGGAAATTCCACAAAAAGTAGAACAAACACTCACTAAATGGCAGGCTTTGGAGGGCTAAATAAAGGAAGAGTATCCAAAGTTGATACTTCAAACTAGTACGAAGAGGATACCTCATAGCCTCATAAAACTTATTTATTTATCTACATTCTTTCATTCTTATACTTTTTATTTTTCCATTCTTTACTTCAATCTTTGGAGATAACCATTGTCAAGATGACAATCGATTAGTGTGGGGTAATGTTGATCGATAATACTTGTTAGATATCACACAAGAAGTCCACGTGGGAGAGAAGACCAGGATCAAGGGCACGAGGGACGGAAGAATCCACATGTGGAGGGAAAGTTCAGATTTTAGGACTTAGCTGATTTTGAGTGTGAAGAATTATTTTTAGAAGATGGTGTACGAACACACCAATGATGCGAGAGATGTGCACTCCACACATTGTCTATCTTTAGAGGATTATATCAAAGTGTTTTGCATGGAGATGAGATAAGAATAGAATTATCACTTCAGAGTTAACTACAAGAGGTGTATAGATAACACACTTACATGTCATCAAGCTATGCTCGTAAATGGCACGTGGCTATTAATAGCATGCGGCCTATTTCTGGAATAGATAAGTGGTGAAGGGAAAGTCCCCACCCTATATATGATGTGAAGCACATAGTATCAGATATACATAGGGAGAGATGGATGTATGAAGGTATAGAGATATGCGCATATGATTGCATTACTATATCAAATCCATGCGCGCATTGGTATAGATTACCATTATTGTAAGGAGCTTCTATGTTTATTAATATATGGAAGATATTGGCCAAACCTAAGTGTCATTCCTGTGTGTAATTGAGTAGTGCATAATATTGATTCAATCATGATTATTGTTTAAGCTTGTTCTTTCATAGATCTGAATGTATCATGCATTGTAGAATGGTGGATTAGTTATGGATATATATATATATATATATATATATATATATATATATGTTTCTTCCTTCATCATGCTAACATCTTGGTACCTTTGTGCACTTCGAGTGTGTGCTCGGTCTAGGATGAGTGATGTGCCAACGCGTCTAGGGTGTTATCTAGTAAATTCTAGGCTACATCACTCAAATTACTTGTTCTTTATGTGTCTATCATGCCATGCCTTCTTCCTTGATTTTTATATTTTCTAAATCCAGTGAGCAATAGCCTACCTCTCATCTAATCGCATCAACTCACAACCCTCTACTCACGTGCTTGTTCATTAGCTAACCCTCTAGTGTGCAAAGATACATAGCTATAGTAACATGAATTCAACATGTAACACAACTTCTGTGCTAAACACCAATTGAAAAAGGTGTGTCCTTGATCAAGTATATAATAAGTAATATGATATAACCATAACATAATAGAAACTTTATCATCCTAATCCTTTCTTCCCACATCCCAAATCTTGGTCAACATGCGATTAAATTTTTTTTAAAACCCCTCAAAAGTCCCATTAGCTTGTGGGTGATAAGGGGTAGTCTTGTGATGGGCCACAATGAATTCAACCACTAAAATTCTAACTATCTCATTTAAGAAATGAGTACCCCTATCACTTGTTAAGCTTAGCGGGCAACCATACATGCTGATTATATTTTCCCACAAGGACTTAGTGATGCATCCTAGAATTTACCAAATAACACCCTAGTCATGTTGACACATCACTTATCCTAGACCGAGCTCTCACCCAAAGCACACAAAGGTACCAGGTCCCTCTTTAGGGTTCTTTATAGAAGGATTTTACCATGATGAAGAAATAAACATATATATCCATAGCCAATCGACCATTCTACAATGCATGCTACATTCATATCTATGAAAGAACAAACTTAAATAGTAATCATGATTCAATCAATAACATGCACTACTCAATTACACACAGAATGAAACTTAAATTCAGCCAATATCTTCAATCTATTAATAAACATAGAAGCTTCTTACAATAATGCCAATTTATACAATTGTATGCATAGATCTGATATAATAATTCAGTCATATGCATATATCTCTATACCTTCATGCATCCATCACACATATATCTTTCTCGACACAAACATCCATCTCTCCTCTCTATCTCTTTGTGATTCATATCATATTTATAGGGTGGGGAATTTCCCTTCACCACTTATCTATTCCAGAAATAGGCCGCATGCTATTAATAGCCACGTGCCATTTACAGGCATAGCCACACATACAAGTGTGCTATCTATAGACCTCTTGTAGTTAACTAAAGTGATAATCCTATTCTTAACTCATCTCCATGAAAAATGATTTGATCTAATCCTCCAAAGATAGAGAATGTTTGGTGTGCACATCTCTGCATCGTTGGTGTGTTTTGCATGCCATATTCTAAAAATAGGTCGTCATTCTCAAAATTAGCTAAGTCCCAAAAGTTGAACTTGCCTTCTACGCATGGGTCCTTCCTATCCCTCCGTGCCCTTGATCCTGGCCTTCTCTCCCATGCGGACTTCTTGTTTGATCTCTAATAGAAATTCTCTTATCAACATTACCCCACACTAATCTCATTTTCATCCCAACAATGGGTATCTCCAAAAATTGAAGTAAAGAATAGAATAATGGAAAGAATAAGAATGAAGATAAAGAATTCTTATGAGGCTATGAAACACCCTCCTCTATATCAGGTTTGAAGTATCAAATTTGGATACTCCGCCTTTATATCGGCCTCCAAGGTCTTCCATTCAACACGTGCTTGTTCTACTTTCTCCGGAATTCCCATAGCAATGGATTCTAACTCATCTCTCGCAATCTCCCTTTTTCATTTTACAAAACTAACACAACACTGGACATTGATGTCATTCTTCCTTCTAGTAGATCCATCTTCTTCTTTCCTTTTTTTGCTACATATGCCTTTTTGGGAGTCATTTTTACCTTACAAACGTCTCCTCTTTAACTCTATAGCTTCTGAATCAAACCCTAGCTCGATTCAATCGTTCCCTAGGTGGAAACTTCATGCCCTAACTCCTCTCTACCTCATTGCTTTTTTCAAACCCTTCACCTCTGGGGATGCAAGCTTCTTTTCACATAGATCTATTTGTCACGCTTGGTTTCACACCCTTCGCACCTTAACCCGATCACTCAGCTCTTCACACTTAGCTCTTTCCTCAAATTCTCTTAGTTGTAATGGTAAAAATGAATCCGCATCCCATCCTTATATAATTTTTCTAATTTTGATGCATTTATTACTCCTTCACCTACCAAATATCCTCTCATTTATTGACCAAATTCATTCATTCTCGTGCAGTACATCTTCATGCCCTAGCTATAACCTTCTAGTGTGCCTTCCTACCCTCTGGTCATAGACTTCTCTTCAGGGCACACACTTGCACCCAAGTATATCATCATTGTACCTTCTCCTGGTAGTTATAATGACCTCCTCTTACCTCGTGTTATACTTTGTCCTTTCATCCATCTCCATCCTTGGTCACTTTTGAGAAGTAATCTTCTTTTAACTTTAAAGCACACCCGTAGTAGATTATTCCTTTCACCTTTGAATTCCCAAAGTATTTTACTTGGATAACTATAACCATCCCACACTTAAGGTATGTGCAGTCCTCTACACATAAACATTCTTCATATAGTAATTAGCTTCATGCACGCAAGCATGCTTATTACACAAAAACAACAACTAAATTTATAAATCATAGTGACAATGAATGAAATACATTAAGGAAATACAAATTTGAAAACCTAATCTAAATGGCAATACTACCTTACAAAAACACCGGAAGACTTATTTATTATAGAGATTCACCTACTCCCATTAAAGTAATCCCAGGGTAGCCATGTTCCATCAAGTGCTTATAATCTGAAAGCAATCGATTCAAGTATGTAATTGATGACATACGGTCCCAACCAATGTACTTTGAGCTTGCTTAGATGGCGTAAGACCTTAGAGTCATAAAGAAGTACCATTTGTCCAATCTCAAACTTCTTATCCCTTATGTTTCTATCATGCCATGCTTTTGCACCTGGCCTTTTCGTACTTCGACTCCATTGTGATATGGCTCATCACTCATCTAGTTGAATCATCTTCTCAATATGATCTTTTAAATCCTATTCATTAGCTAGACCTCCAGCGTGCACAATGCGCAAAGAAGGTAAGATAAATTCTATAGGGAGAACAAATTCGCACCAAACACCAACGAAACGGAGTGGATTTATAATTCTTTTCAGCAGAGTCATCTTTCTACTAGCAAAAAAATTGGATGATCAACAATACCTTCGCTAGGTTGAGTTAAAATAGTGCCAATGGCCATGCCAGAGGCATCCACATGCACATGAAATGGTTTATCTCATGAGGAAAGCTCGAATGGGCGCAGGTAGTAAGTTTCTCTTTAATATCTCAAACGTGCGCTATTGTGGTTCTCCCCAATAAAATGTACCTTTCCCCTTCAGTAATTCTTCCAAGGGTGTAGCAATTTTGGCATACCCTTTGATGAATTTTCTATAATATCCTATATGACCTAAAAATCCATGCACCTCACTTTGACTGGTAGGTGCTTCCAAGCCTAAAATGACTACAACCTTAGCTAGATCAACGAGCAAACCTTCCTTGCAGATTATATGTCCTAACAGTATTCCAAATGGTGTAGAAAATATGCACTTCTTGATGTTCAAAGAGATACTCAATTGTCTAAATCGTTCAAAATTTAAGCGCAGATTGTCACAATGATCTTTCAAAAGCCCATATATTTTCCAATCATCTAGGTAGACCTATAAGAAGTTGTGAATAAAGTCTTTGAATTCCTGAACAACTATCTCGTGAGAATACAATAGGCACATTTTTCAATCCAAAAGGCATCACAATATAGGAAAAACTGCCCCATTCAGTAGTAAATGTTGTCTTTTCTTGATCCTCCTAAGCAATCCTAACCTAATGATACCTAGAAACCCATCTGTGAAAGAATATATTTCACACCCTATCAATCCTTATAGTATTTCCTTAGTGAATGGCGTAGGGAATGGATATGTGATACATGCAACATTCATCTCCATGTAGTCCACACATATTCTAATTCGTCTATCCTTCTTGATACTAATCACCATTGGGCTAACCCATTCTGACTCATCAAGGGGCTTGATAATTCCATATTTCAACATTTTATCAATTTCTTCCTTTACCTTTTCGCGCAAATTAGGATTCATTCTATAAGGTCACTTCCTAACTGGTCATGCACCATCCTTAAGTTTTATCTTCATTTCCCCAAGTGATTCATGCATGCCTTTAAGTTCATGATACCCTCAAGGGAATAAGTCTTGATAATCCCTGAGTAACTCAATGATATTTTCTACCTCCAAGTCTAACTAGTAGTCTCCAATGATGGCCTCCTTAAGCTCAGCCTACGAACCTATATTCACCTTCTTTGTCTTCATGGGTTCATGATAAGAACACGTATCCTTATCTCGCACTTTCCAAGATCTCGTGTACCCCTTGCAAATGTTCAATATCCAGGTTCTCAACTTCCTCATCATCTACAATGTAAACCATCTTTCCCTTCTCTTTCTCAAGGAAAGCGCATTCAAGTAGTATGGAGTCCATTTCTTCTTCCTTTTCAAAACGTGCTCCGGACTCTGTCTCACCAAATAATTCCTAAATATGCTCTTCTGCTTTTTCACTATCTCCCATAGTTAAGTGCTTGATAAATTTTAATGCCTCTTCTATTAGAGGTTGGGAAGAAAAGTATTCAAAGGTTTAGATCATTCCTGTAGTCAAATTTTTCCAGTTTCCAATCTCTCGATGTAGTTCTATGTATACATACTAGGCACGTGCACATCCTTGTAGTGTAGAATACAATCTATGCACCCAAAGTGAAGGTGGTAATGCTTCCTATCCTGTTGTCCAAAGTCTCTCACACTTGCTGAATGTGATGTTGAATAGGTTGATCACCATGATAAGTGCAGATCTTCATAGGTACATTGTTCCTTACAAACGTAATAGATAAGGTGATTCCAATCTCTTCCCATTCTATAATCTTATCTATGTGGACTACCCACCAGCACGTTGTTGTCTCGCGCAAGGTATATAATAACATATCTCTTCTCTTAATTTGATTTGTTGTCTCTGGTCTCAATACTTGCGAATGGAGTGTTCTCCTTTAACCAAATTCCTAATAGTGGAATAATGTTCTCATTTCGCAATATTCTACAAACTTCTCTCAGATCATCGATATCCATTTGGACTATCTCTAATGCTTTATTTTGTTCCTTGAGGTACTTGTATCTCACCACTCAAGAGTCCTTACCACTTCCATGGTATCTGGTAAACTTCGTTCGATGAGAATGACGTTGGTACCTTTCATGAAAAACATCCTCCTTGGTGATTGTAGAATTCAGTGCAATGCCTCTCTTATGCATGTCACTTCAACGCATGTAATAATCTTCACCATCAATGCCTCAGTCCTTCACTATCTTGGACATCCATTAATATTCTACCTCGTGCTAGATTCTAACCATCTCGATGCCTTTGTTTTTTCTAGCTTATGTTTCTTACTCGGATACTCATATAAGTCCGAGAACTCTTCATAGCTATGGTTCTTTCTGCAAAATGAACACATAATATTATGAGGATATTCACGCCTATAGTGTTCGGGAGATCTCGCATGTATAACATGTTCCACGAGGGAACTCACCTCTTCCTTCACCATGGTCTTGTCCTCCATATCCACCATGATATCCACGTCCTCTTCCATGAATTCCTTCAATACGACCCTCATTCTCGGTCATAGTGTGTTTGATTATGATCTCAATCCGGTGCTCATTCTTACCCTTAGAATTATCTATCACACTTGTTTGTCGTACCCCAATTTCTATAGCATCCTGGATTTGACCAATCAGCTGAAAATCCTTACTATCATGGGTTGTGGACCTACAAATCTTGTAAAAAAGATACATTCTTTCTTATCACATGCTATAACAAAAGATAGTGACTAACATCATGATTCAAATGACAGATCTCACAATCCAACAATAATGAGCGTATAGATCTACAAGGGAAACTATCCTTGGTGTGACCTTCCACTTCACAATCTGTACACCAAATTTCTAAGCACGTTTCATGGGAAGAATTTGTTGATAGCTTCTCTAATTACTTTTTCATAGTCATTTGTATCGGTTTTTAAGAATGGACTAACACCAATGTTAGTGCTCCCAACTACCTCGACACAAAGCTTCTTCAAGTGTTTCACGCAGATCAGTGTATGTCTTATGTGATAGCACCCTTCTAATTGGTGTAATCAATCCTCCAAAAAACCATTGTGCATGCTAACTTACGTGAATATCATAAGATAAATTAGATAGAAGTGTCTTAAAATGGGCATCATAATAACATACACTCTTAGTAGTTCCTTGCTTGATATGCTTGAGTGCACTTATACTCTTCCGCTCCAACTCGGGGATATGGAGCTCTTTCAAGAAAGCATCCTTCAATGCTTTGCATAATCCACACAAGTTTGATCGGGTCGAGACTTCCTATACCAGATGTGTGCACATCCATGTAATGTAGTAGCAAATTGACTTGCCTTTTGCTCAAAAGCCATGATCCCTTTAGCGCACCACAAGATTTCACACATATGCACATGTTTGGCAGCATCCTCTATACCTCTATACTCTGGGAAGATGGAGATACATCTCCATATAAATATTTTGTGGTTGTTGTGGACCTTGACCACCTGATCCGAACCTCCTATGTTCCCTCTGCCTCCAAAACCACCAGATCCACTGGAACTAGAACCACCTATACGTCTTGATCCTGCACTTGTAGCTGGAATAGGTCCTATAGATCTAGTCCCATGTGCACCAATAGTAGTACTATACTGAACCCCTATAGTATGTGAGGTAGTTCCACTTCCAGAGGTGAATCCAACATTCTGTGCACTCACATTCTATGTAGATGATGCGCCTAAGAATGTTCCTCCAAATATCATTGAAGTCATCTATTCTTCCATTCATGTACTTGCTCCCTAACTTACTCCTAGTTTCCTACTTACCAAGTTAGCTTGTTGGTTACTTGTCATA
Source organism: Taxus wallichiana var. yunnanensis (assembly GCA_018340775.1). NCBI lineage: Eukaryota > Viridiplantae > Streptophyta > Pinopsida > Cupressales > Taxaceae > Taxus > Taxus wallichiana. The sequence continues at coordinate 138,072,112 of CM031240.1, read as the reverse complement.
CTAGATACTAGAAAACCAAGCACAAGGGCTAGGTCACCAGGTGGATTAATATGCACACCCGTGGCCCAGGTAGTCTCTATTGGTGCACTTATATGTGAGGCCGAGGGGGTATCTATGTCATGTTTTCCAAGATGGGGGAGTTCTTGATGCTATGGCTCCACGTCTTCTACGTGAGCCATAATTCCTTCACGAGCCATCTCTCTCCTCAACACCATACATTTTGCAATGGAACCCTACTTCTCTATCTCCCTCTTACTCACCTTATTATACTTAAGCCTAATTTCCTCTCTCTACCTCTCTGCCACTAGGTCTGCCATATTTGACCAAACTTGTTCCTACCTTCACACGTGGTGAAGTTTAGTTAGCCATCACTTTACTCTCCAAGTTCAAAGTTATCATCAAGATCTTGATCGCCAAAAAAATACCTTGCAAATATGCTCCTCTTGGATACTCCAAAAGCTAGAATTCAGCTACCTTTGGGAAAGAATATGTCAAAATTGAATATTCCATAATATTACTTGTTTAGAACACCATAATGCGAGTCTAGATCATATCGGTATCATAAAGGGCTGAAATTATTCCCCGTGTCCGAAAAGTTTGCGATACCCCCAATTCCACTGAGATTCATAAGCAGTAAGCCACTCATATAGTTCTACTTGAAAGATAGATAAAAATATCTCATATAGGCTATCATATAGATTTTATTCTACCCAAGTGCGTGCATCAAACTCGAGATCCACTTTGCTGAACCATTGTGTGCATATTCTTCCTCCATATCGTGTATCCACTCCTCAATACTTGCTAGAGTTAACCGGTACATCTTCATCGCAAACCATCTTGAAAACAACTGAAAAAGAGGTCCCGGTAATGGAACTAATGATGCAGCCTAGAATTTACCAAATAACACCCTAGTCGTGTTGGCACATCACTCAGCCTAGACTGAGTGCTCACCCGAAGCATGCAAAGGTACCAAGTCCCTCTTTAGGGTTGTTGTAGCAAGATGTTAGCATGATGAAGGAAGAAACATATATATCCATAACTAATCCACCATTCTACAATGCATGCTACATTTAGATCTATGAAAGAACAAGCTTAAACAATAATCATGATTGAATCAATAACATGCACTACTCAATTACACACAGGAATGACACTTAGATTTAGCCAATATCTTCCATCTATTAATAAACACAGAATCTTCTTACAATAATGTCAATCTATACCAATGCACGCATGGATTTGATACAATAATTTAGTCATATGTGTATATCTCTATACCTTCATACATCCATCACACATATATCTCTCTGACACACACATCCATCTCTCCTCTCTATCTCTCTGTGATTCATATCATATATATAGGGTGGGGACTTTCCCTTCACCGCTTATCTATTCCAGAAATAGGCCGCATGCTATTAATAGCCATGCACCATTTACAGGCATAGCCACACATACAAGTGTTCTATCTATAGACCTCTTGTAATTAATTGAAGTGACAATCCTATTCTTAGCTCATCTCCATGCAAAACGCCGATCTGATCCTCTAAACATAGAAAATGTGTGACGCACATGTCTCTGTGTCATTAGTGTGTTCTACATGCCATCTTCTAAAACTAGGTCGTCATGCTCAAAATCAGCCGAGTCCCAAAATCTAAACTTGCCTTCCGTGCATGGTTCCTTCATGTCCCTCTGTGCCCTTGATCCCGGCCTTCTTGTGTGATCTCTAATAGGTATTTTTTGATCAGCACCTATTAATTGTTTCCATTTTGCACTCCCTTATAGGTGATACTTCTTCTAACCTTGTAAGGTAATATATGCATGTAATGATATAGTTGAAACCTTTCCTTCACGTGGTTGGAGAAATAGGGCCTACGAAGTCGGTTTCCCATTTTTCCAATGACTTTACACGATAATCGGTCTTAATGGCATTTCATCTCTTTTACCTAGTTTACCAAGGTGATGGCAGTGGTCACAAACCTTTCAATACTCAATACAATCTTTTTAAACCATTTCCCACCAAAATTCTACTAAAAGGATCTTATACATGGTTGCATTCCCTGTTAAGTATCCCCCTACAATTCCACCATAAGCCTCTTCCATGGTTGTCATGTGCTCATGCTCAAGCACGCATCAGTACAAAACCCCATCACGGCCTAGCTTGTATAAGTATCCACTAATTAACATGTAGGGCACGACACGTATGGCTAATTGTTTCCTTTCCAAACTCTTCATTCCCTCTAGCGCCACACCCATTTTGAGAAACACAACAATATCTTCCAATTTAGAGGGTGCGCACTACAATATGAATACTTTTGCATATGGCATGGTATCCTCAATGCTCTATGCATCCTATCCTAAGTCAATCCTTGATAAATGCTCATGCCCCAACTTACTCTTACGCAGTTTTACAACAACCGTAAAATAAAACTCATGGAACAATAAGATCCACTTGCATATGCACCCTTATAAGATGGGCTTGTTCAACAAGTACTTTAATGCCATGTGATCCATGTAAAATATAAAAGGCGTCGCTAGAAAATAGTGCATGAATTTTGTAGCACATAGATCATTGATAATGCCTTGTGCTCCATGGTAGTATAATTCTATTATGTTGGGGTTAGCTTCCTACTAGCAAAGCACAAGGGATGGTCAACAATTCCCTCTCCAGGTTGTGCTAATATTTCTCTAATCACCATCCCTGAAGCATCAACATGTACATGGAATGGCTTATCCTAAGAGGGAAAGTGTAATATGGGCATGGTGATAAGTATATTATTCTATGTGTCAAATGCCATCTCTTGTGCCTCTCCCTAATGAAATGTACTTGTGTACTTTAGAAAATCCTCCAACGACATGGTTATCTTGGCATACCCCGTAATAAATTTCTAGTAATGCCCCGTATTCCCAAGGAATCCATGCACAACACTCTAGATAGTAGGCTCTCCCAATCCCCTAATAACGATAAATTTTGTAGGATCCACTGGCAATCCTTCTTTACATATGATATGTCCCAACAAGGTGCGAAATGGAGCGAGAAAACACATTTCTCAATGTTGAGAGATATACTCAACTACTTTGGCATCTCTCAATCATCAGCCTCAAATTGTCACAATGGTCCTTCACTAATCCATATATTATCTATTCATCCAAGTAGACTTGTAGAAATTTATGGATGAAGTCTTGAAATGCCTAAACCACAATGCACAAAAACACAACAAACACATTCTTTAGTCTAAAAGGCATGACTGTATAGGCAAAAATTCCCCATTCAGTAGCAAAGGTTGTCTTTTCTTGGTCCTCCTTTACAATTCTAACTTGATGATATCCGAGAATCCATTTTTGAAAGAATAGATATCACACCCAACTACTTATTTTAGGATCTCTTCGGTGAAGGGGGTTGGAAAATGGTCATTGACACAGACCACATTAAAATCCTTGTAATCAAAACAAATCCTTATCCTCTCATCCTTCTTAATGTTGATGACCATCGACTTATCCACTATGATTCCTTAACAACCGCAATGATTCATGATGTAATCATCTTGTTAATATCCTCCTTCACTTTAATATGTAGATTCAAATTCATTTGATTATGTCTCTTCTGAATTGGGCGTGCACCTTCCTTTAACTTTACTTTCATCTCTCCCAAGGAGTGGAAAACTCCTATAAGCTCATGGTACTGCGTGGAAAAAAATCTTGATATTCACGCAACAAATCAATAATCTTTGAAAGATCCCTTTTTGTCGAGTAATCTCTAATAATAGCTTCCTTAAGTTCTTCCTTGGAGATAATGTTGACCTTCTTAGTTTTCAAGGGTTCATGGTAGGTGTTTTCTTGTTCATCAAAGCACTATAAATAACCTCACACGTACCGATAATATGGTTAGCTAATTTGACACTTGACCAAAATGTTTCCCTCGATCACGGACCCCTATAGGAATTAAATTATTTTCTGAACTTACCCCATTAAAATCAACTTAAAACAATGCAATAATTCAAGTACACTACACACAGGTTGATAACAAAGTTTGGAAGAATGCCTACATCTCCGGGTTCCCTAATAAAACAGATATATTATCTACTTCCAAGATCAGTAACAAATAATACAATGTAAGCATGATAATACTGAATACAAATGGAACAATAACTTGAACACCAAGTGGCTACCTTAGTAGATTTGATTCAGTATTCTCCTTCGTGTATGAAGTCCTTTGGTATAGTGATTGGTCTTTCGGATGGTACCCAGTTGATTCTCCGGGCTTTGCATTCGAAGTGTGGCCTATTGGGTAGTTTTGTAATAACTCCCAATTACAATTTTTCCTATTAAAATAGGTCTTATTTTCTCTCCATATTTCCTATATTAAAATAGGTTGTACATCTCCATAATGTCGCCATGATCGCCATCGAACTTCACTAGTCGTCCTTCTCGGCTCGAGCTCAAAGTATGTCTTCTCGGAGGGAATTCGAGCTACAAAATAATATTTCACCTATTAAAAATAATAGGAATTAAAAATAATAATAATTCCTATAATGATAGGGCTTACATATTTACATGCCTATAATAATAGGCCTTAGCTCCAAATGTGCCTATAATAATATAGGACTTATTTTCTCACAAATGTGGGCCTTCACATTTTATTATGGCCACACATTATAACACCACCATATTTGCCTATTATAATAATAATAATAATAGGAATTATAAATATTTCTCCAAAATATTCTCCCCCTCCTTTGAGCTCCAAGAAAATAGCTTAGAATTGTGTGTATTTATAATGTACTGGGTCCCCTATTTATATTGTTTAGAGTCAAAAATATAAGGATATTTGATAATATCCATGACTTATTTTTGTAAAGACCCCATAATAATCCTCAACAGATGAGGCTTAGCTAAATTATGTGTGGCATAAGAATAATTTAGCCACCAAATATTTAATCCGCTTTAAATAATAGCCTTAATAGGCTTTGAGTGGGTTATAAGGGATTAATTCTTTTTTAAGCTTTTAAATAAGCTTAAGCCATTTTTTTAAACTCAACCCCATAATAATATCCACTCTTCACATGGATGGAGAAGCTTTATGTGGGGAAAAATCCCACATTATATGCAAGCCTTTTTAATAGGCTTTATCCACCAAAATTTATTCTCACGTGGACTTTTCCTCTCTTTTTTTTTTTATAAAACCTTTTATGTGGGTAAAAACCATAAACCCACCTTTAATGCCATATGTATAAATAATAAATCCACATGGTCACATGCATATTTTCCACATGTCAAATGCAGCTATGTATCTATGCCACATGTCACCATGTCATTTTTTTATTTGGTGTATCCTTCGGTTGTTGACTACTAATTAGTCGAACTTTGACCGATCATAACTTTCGCATACTGAGACTCGGTTTGGTCTGCTTCAAAATGAATTGGAAAGGTCTTCACAATTATTATGAAATGGTGTAAATATTAGATGATTTCAAAATCATCCATTTTCCATTGACCAATGTTGACTAGTTGTTGACCAAACTTTGACCAGCCACTAGATGTGCATACGAACTCTGCTTTTCCACGTTTAAATAATCAACGGAAAGATCTCAGAGTCATCTTCTACATTGTAGAAATCCTAGGAGATTTAGGTAACTTATTTCCTTTGTAATTTCCTTTGAATCACTCCTCCCTAATGGAAAAGGATTTTTGTCCCAAAAAGCTTGTGAACTCCAAATCACCTTGCTAAGAAGAGATCTGTAGAAACCAAATTTGGGTCACACTCCCCCTTTACCCCACATGTATATTAATGTAATTACCTAAAATTAAATTAATGCACATTCTAACAATATTAATTATTTAATTACCTTAATTAAAATAATTTCCACCTCTCCCCACCACATCACCTAGACACCTCATCATAAAGCTATTATCAACATGTTTCCTTTTTACTAAGACTTAGTCCTACTTACCATAACTAACTAAGACTTAGTTCAACCCTAAAATCACATGCCTATTCTTCCTCTAACCACATGCCTGTTTATCTAAGTGTAACATTCCATTTTGATCTGAACAATGGATAGAGCTAGCCAAAAAGATTGCCAAGATTTTTCATTTTTAGTAAACCTAGGATTTCTTGCCTTAATCGATGCGGTCTGCTACTCGAAATGACACCGGTCACCCTAAAATGTTGTTAGTTACCATATATTCACTTTGGTAACCTTGTTTGAGAGGTTGGAAGAATTATTGAAATTTTAGAGAAGAGAGATTTGCATGCAAGCACACACTAGAGAACTCCTACACATCCAAACATCCTGAACTAACACCAAGCACTGATCTAAAAGAAAAGCATTCGCGGTAATGTTCCAGAAGAAAAATGTGACACCAACCACCTGTTCCATGGATCAACCATCACCTCCATCCAACCACCAGGTCTATAATTATAAGTACATTTGGATCTTCACCTTTCCATACTTATTTAGATGAGTTTCTTCATTTTTTTTGAGAGTTCTAGTCTCCTTGCATCCCATCATCTCTCACCCTCCTGCCAATCCCTCCACCTAATCACCTACAACCTCTCAACCCTCCATACCTACCTCCAGACATCTCTGAGTATTCCCAACACTATCATCAACCTCACCATTCTCTGTCCATTCTCTGTGTAATCACAGAGAATCACCAAAACCAAACTTCATTAAGTTTCTATTAGCCTAGCCTCGCCGACGCTTGCTAACCTAAATCATCGTTATTCTATCCTCAATGACATCGGTCATACCGGACTGATTTTGGTCTTTGTGTCTAGTGAACCTTCCTATAACAATAACCCTATAACATTTAACTACATAAATCAAATCATCTAAAGCTTGACCCTGACCTGTCCCAACCACCTTATTTACCTGTCTGACTTCTAGATCTGATCATAACCTAGCCTGTTAGATTAAATTTTCTTATTATACTTGAATGAGACACCTAAATCATATCAACTACATAATTTCTTGCATTAATTTGTTAAATAGTGGATTAACAACCATCTAGGAAGTATCACACTTCCCGAATCTAGAATACGCTAGGAAATCCCCTGACATATATTATTTAATATTCCTCTTTTGGTCTTGTTTTCTATTCACATATAGTTCCTCCTAACAAAAATAAAGTTATCACAATCAGCATCGGATCAAAAATTATAACGTACGCACTCTACCTTCCACCCTCATTCATAGGTATTCATCCTCACCCTTATCTTATCTCGCTTTTCTCTTTATGTATGCATACTATTCAGAGAAACATTTCGGCACACATTGTGGGACCCTCTCTTGGGTTCATTGCATTTTATTCATATAGGGAAAATTTTTGTGTGTTTCTTTCCTTTTGAAAAATACACATTTAATATTCTCCTGGTAATATTATTTTCTTCTAATTGTCTAAACGAAATTTGTCATTTGGTGCTTAAAACAAACCAATTCTTCCTTCTTGCATTTGCATAGTAGTGAAAGAGCACGTTCTTGACCTATTCATCATTTTCTTCATTGAATATAATTGTCAATTTGGGTTATAAAATTTGTTGCATTTCATCCTTGTATGTTGCATTATTAGCTCACATTTAAAAATGAGGGCAACCTATATGTTGGAAGTCATGCCCAGTTGATGGTTGACACAATTGAACCATAGAAAGCACATTTCTCTCTTCTCTCTCTTTTCCAAACTACACAAATTTGAATTTACACATCTTCTTAAACAACATCTAACCCGAAAGAAGCTGTTAATGATCACATGATTAGAGGATTGACAGTGGGTGCCCAACAGGTTATCTTTGTCTAGTCATCACCTCAGAGAAAGGACTTCCCTGCCATAACATAACTTGAAACCTCACCTTTATATTTCCTTCTTTATAGGACACCTTCCCAACCAAAATTTTTGTTCTAAATTCACAAGTCATTCTTAATAGCATAATCTAAAACAAACATAAATTCAGTTTTAGGATTAGGTATTTTTTTCTTATCTTTGTTCTGACTTGCATTTTGAGGTGTGAGTTACGATTCTCCATTTTTATTCTTCCTTTCACACTCCCCATCATAGTTGGATTATTTTGGTTATTTCTGAGTGTGTCAAGACCTCATCTTATCATTCTCAGATTTTTGGGTTGATCCTTCATCTAGTTTAATTCACCAAAATCCATTTTTTCTTCATTTCTTCTAATTTCATAGTAACCGTGTTCGTCAAGTGACCGTCGTTGGTTTACCTAACTAGTGTCGACTTCTAGCTCTTTTGGTTATTTTACCTAAAATAACCTTCATCACCTATTCTTTTTTGTTTTTGGTCCTCAAGACACCATCATATCCCCCAACTTTTTGATATCTTTGTTAGGTACAGTTTCCCCAGTTCATATTCATCAATTCTGTTTCATTTTTTGAAACTAGTACTTTCCACAATGATTGGTATCAGTTATCATAACCATCGTCGATTCCTCAGAATCGTCATTGGTCATACCGACCATTGTTGATTTTTGTGTTTGATTTTTAATCAAAACACTGACCAAATTTCCCCTAAACTTTATCCTTCTCTTGCTTCTACTATTTTCTATGTCATTTATAGAATACAGTCTTACCAGGTCAACACTAATTCATATGGTGTTGACTCGTAGCCAAACTAATGCCCTTGTATTTCACGCCAACCGTCAGCCACTCCCACCTAGTCCATCTCTACCATCCATCCTGTCACCTATGGATCCAACTCAGCTTATCCCCATTGCTATTGGTGATGAGGATTTTGCAAGACTCCTTAATTAGAATCTTGCAGCCCTACAATACTATCTCACCCACTCATCTACCCAGGACTCCTCAAGAAAGTTAATATATGGCATACCTATATCTATCCCTCCTTCCTCGCACCCACTTCCGTGTCAACTACCACTAGCTCAATGTTTCCCTCATCTACATTACCCCCTATGATTTCTCAGTTAGGATCCACCTTTACTATAATTGTTGCCCCAATGACCTCTATTGCACCCATGTTGTCAACCTGTTCCTTCACCGACTACCTTGAGCATAGCCCCATCTACCCCCTTTTCCTCATATGTACCAGTTACATCACAACCAACTCCGAGTGTTGATAACCCACAAACCTTTCCAAAATATGGTTCTTTATATCCTTCAGTATCTACCACCCATTACCATGAGAGTCATCGCGACCACCCCACCTATTTACATACATCACCAGTAGCCCCCAATCTCATATGTCACTTATTCGGGGTACATTCCACCCTTATCTATCCCCCATTTGTAGTTTTCATATTTGGAACCCCCATGTACTGGGATTACATCCACATCATACACCCATCATCAACCTCCCTTTACTACATGAGACACCCATTCCTCACAACCCACCAATGACCTCATTAGGATGATGACGGAAAATTTACAAACATTAGAAGCATGAGTTTCCAAATCTCATAAATCCTTGACCTATGATGAAATATGTAATGATCCTATTCATCCATACCTCTACATTGGGAAATGCCCAAGTTCAACCATTTCAACAAGAAAAGAGGACCCGTAACAACACTTACATTCATTCAAACATGGGTGTTACCTAATTTACTATGATGATGCTTTGCTCTTACGAACATTCCAAATGTCCCTAACAGACACATCTAAGATTGGTAAAGTAGTTTACCTAGACATTCTATCTACTCCTTCAACCAAGTAGCTCAAGGATTTGTGGACCAATTCTCAATAAATATAGTCAATAAGGTCACCATGACCGGCATGTATTTGACATGATAGTATAAAGATGAATCTATCGATGAAATTTGTTGCCCACAGGAAAAATCTTATCAACCAATTAACATTCTAGTTACCTCGGCCGAGCTTATTGAGTTTTTCACTAGGGCTTGTATCAAACACATCTCACCAACTCTACAGGTACAAACCTTCTGAACATTTGACGAAGTGTTCACCATGGCATGAAATATGGAAGTTTGCGCCATTGAAGAAAATAAAATCCAATTGTGAAACAATAACGCCCCGTTCAAACCAAATGATTCTTCTTCATCTTCAAAACCCCAAAATAATTATTTAAAGGCCAAAGGATCTACCAACATGATAGTCCTCAAGGCGGGTCCATCTCATACCTCCAATCAATCCAACCCTTCTTCCAATCTTTCCCCTGTCCAGACCTTTCAGTTCTAGTGGGAGCAATAGAAGTACACTTCAATTGGAGATCCCTATTCTTCAATCTTGGAAAAGCTTCTTAAAATTTGAGCTATTACACTTCCCCCATAAAACCTCATACTGGTTTTGATCCCACTCATCCTATTCCTGCATGGTATAAGGAACATGACTACTATAATTAACATCATGTCAAAGGACATAGTGACAGTAATTGCATAATTTTTAAGAACATTTTCCAAGAGATAATAGATAATGGAGAGCTTGTCGTGGACAACTCGATGCATCGAAGAATATAAATTTACAAATATTTGAAAATTCATTCCCTAACCATAAACCATTTTCTAATCAAAATAGTGAACCTTCATCCAATGACAACAATGTTTGTGAAGTCCACTCGGTTTTTGATATCGTACTTGGTTGTTACAAATCCCACCTATTTCATCTATTGAGGAAATTCTGGCACAAGATCCTCTACCCACAGAGGAGCATACCTCTTCCACTCCTTCACCCACAGAGGAGTCCCCTTCATCTCTTCCTTCACCCATGGAGGAACCCACATTTTCTACTAATTCCATTTCACCATCTACCTCACAACCTACCAAACAGTCAACACTTTTAATTCTCCCATCCACAGGAGAATCATCATCACCTTCTCCTCCACCAAGGGAGAAGTCTACCTCACCCCACCTACCATCTCTCCTACCCATGGGAGATTCTTTAGACATACCACTACCTGTTAGGGGTAGTTCTCCTCAAAGCATCACAGACCCCATTGACATGATCTCAGCTCTTTTACCTATAGATTCGAGGCTATCCAATTCCCTGTCTTGTAGACATATTTTATAGGGATTGCCACCAAAACAACTCCATATTCTCCTACAACAGTATTGTTTTCACGGCTGGCTGATCACTTGGATTATGTTGATAATTCCATGCTCTAGGGACGTCTTTAGCTCCCCTTTTCGACTCAAATGCAAATTTTTCCTAAAGATACTTCCACGATCTACCCAAAGGTATTTCCAGCAACTAGATCAACACTGACCATGCCTATCAAAATGGATTCTTCTTCATCATCTCTACCTACATCCAAACCTTTACCCATGACTAAAACCATTCCAAAACCTAAAAACCTACCCACACCTATATCTTCACCCATATCTAGGCCTATCACTACCTTGGGTGTCATGCCGACATCAAGCCTTACTCACCCACCTGTCAAATTGGACTTAGCCACATCTTCCCAAACCTACACCAACATTATTCCTCCACCTAAAAGGAAGACCCAACCTTCTAGGCCACATACACCGAGTCTCACCTACCACACCTTTGTCACCTTCACCCCTTTCATCCATCCTAGGGCCCCATCCATCAACCTTGACCAAACAGTCTCCTACCCAAGGCTAGTCAAAAGCTAAGTAACCTATTTCTTCATCATGAGCCTTCATTACACCTCATTCACCCAAAACCAAACACCCTCACCATCACTGTGCACTTCTTACCACCTATACCTCCACCAGTTACTATAACCCAAAATTTTCCCATATGACTTCAACCCATACCATCCACCCAACCTCTACCAACCACTTCCACCACAACTCGGTTGTCCCCATGGGTAACCTATCCTCTTCCACCATCTACTTTCCCTTCGCATCTCGTACTCCCATGTCACCTTTACCTAAGAAGGTGCAACCCAAAGATAAGAACCAACTACCCTCTAATAAGGTAGTTAAACCAAAAAAACCTTCCATCGCTAGCTCTTCTACCACACCTTTACCCAAGAAGATGCCATCAAAACCTAAGACAATACCACTTACCAAACCAATGGGCTAACCCATTCCTCATCCTATAAATCCTCTTCCCTCACGACCATCAACACCTTTACCCAAACCCACACTAACTTCCCATTATGATCCATTAGCAAGGTCCTACACCAACATTTTAACCAATCTCTTAGAGACTTCTGTCATCACATTACCACCACTTCGACCTTACGATCCTCTCAAACCCAAACCAAAAGGGTTTGATGAAAATAAGATTTGTGTATATCATCGTGTGTCAGGACATGATGTAGAAAATTGTAAGGCTTTAAAAACTGTTTTCTCAACTTTTTCCTCCCGAATTTTTTTTTGATGATGATGAACTTCTTGATGAGGACCATGTTCCACCTTCACCTGTCACCACACATTATCTTCCCTTACTTCTTCAACGATCCACATCTCCACCCCCACAACCCTTTTTTCAACCTCCAAAATTTGAGATCACCATGATCCATATCACAGAGATGGCCAAATCACCACCCAAATGTCGGTGTGTCATACGCACTTCATAAGGATTTTCCCCCGTTAGGTTTTTTCCCATCATGTCATTACACTACTCATCCTACAACTTCTCCATTTACCACCTCCTTAGATTAACACAATTTAAGTTGCCACCCACACTCAGAAAGATAAAGGAAAATAAAAACAACTAGCCCATCAACCAACCCCGTGCCCAATATACCATTTGCACCCACGCCCAAAATCACCATTCAAGGACCTACATACCCTATCTCTGATGGGGTCACCCATCGCACAATGATAAAACAATTACATCAATCTCCTCTAAATATGTCTTTATATGATCTTGTCCAAAATTCTGAATCTCATAGACAAGCCCTTATGGAGGTTTTGCAATCCATTAAAGTTTTACTCAATGACCCCACACCAGTGGCCTCTATTATCACCCCTCAACACGTGGCCTCGCTAACCGATCATCTCCTTCCAACCCCATGCCTACTCCTCAACTTTCTACGCTTAGCTTCTCTGATGAGGAGATTGTACCTCCCCAGTCAAATGATCTTGATCCAACCTTTTTCATTTCTGTCTATATCGATAACATACGCGTATGAAACATCATGATTGATGGTGGTGCTAGCATTAACATTATCTCCTCTCATGCATACAATAAATTGCACATCCCTTCCAATTGTATGTATAATATCCCGCTTATGTTGTGCTCCTTTAAGGACGCCATCACCTCCACCCTTAGACCTATTATTCTCCATGTTCAGGAGGTTCCTCTCACTTTGTCCCAAATTATTCTACATCTTAGAGGGATATTTCTAGTATAACCTATTTCTCGGTAGACCTTGGATTCATGTCATGGGTTATGTCCCTTCAAATTTACATCGCTATGTAAAATTTGAACATGAAGGGCATAACTATACCATCCTCACCGACCCATCACCATTCAAAACTTGTAACATGTTGTACTGACCTAATGATGTACTTGTACCAATCAAGGCATCTTCCACTACCCCCACTTCTCCTTCACCTATGACCCCATCCACCAATTTTTCCACCACCTCTCCCATACCTAACTCTTCTATTCCTACTACTGCCATAACCTTTGCAGCTAACCCATCTACTTCCCAACCAACCGATACCCCTCCTGTCCCAATCATCTAGTGAATCATCTATCCCCGCTACCCACATATCAACTAATGATCCCTTAGAAGGTGTTTTTCAACACCTCACTTTGGGGAGTACCACCTATACAATATCAACACATTCCTCACTCTACAAGAGTATGGAAACTTGTGCCAACAACCCCATTATGACTACTATATAGGCGAGGTTTTCCCTTATGGTCCTTCCCACCTTCGCACTAGCCTAACACATGGGGGAGTTGATACAACCACTTATTTACCCGAACCTCCATCCCAAACATGACTATTTTCATCTAACCTCCAATATCTTACTAACCACCACTTTTCTCACACTTTTCTTGATTTTTGTGCATGGAAAGGCTTTGGCTTCAGTTTTTATGAACAAGGCTGCCATACTATCATTTCATGTACCACCTGTAAACACAACGATCGTAGTGGCATTGGATTTTCCACACCATCTTCCAAGAAGTCCCGCATCAACCTCATTGAGGAAGACATACCTTATCCATCCCATTCACCAACATCACCACCTTCACCCACGAGTCCATAGATCCTGAATCTATTCGTCCCATTTTGTTTCATAAACACAATTTCCTTGGGATCTCTTACTTATCGGTGTGATGGCAAGGCACCCTCTTCTCTTCCCTTCCTATATCCTAACATGATCGATGATGATACACCTTATATTAATGTTGTTCAATGTCGGAAAATGAGTCTTTAGTGACATACCTTTGTGTGTAAGATTCTTATATTCACCGGTTATTACCTTCTCGAGACATAAACCATGATGAACAAATCGACTATCAAAATAAACATCAACACTCAAGATGACCCACACATTCTAAAGATAGGCAAATCTTTAGATGCTACTAAACAAGAAGCTTTTACTTCTTTCCTCCAAGACCATAGCAATACTTTTGCTTGGTCCTATGTTGATATGTCCAATATTGACCCAAACATTGTGGTCCATAATATCATAACCATTCTTGATGCCAAACCTATAAAACAAAAGTCAGTGGAAAATGCATCCTCACATTTCTCTTCTTGTTAAAGAAGAACTTCAGCGCCTTCTCTCGGTTTCCTTCATCCTACCCATTGACTATCCCCAATGGATTTCTAACATCATTCCTATCACAAAAGTGATAGGGGACTCCGCATTTGCATGGATTTCTATGACCTCAACCTCACTTGCCCCAAAGATGATTTTCCTCTACTAGGAATTGACCAACTAGTTGATCTCACCGCTGGCCATGAGATGTTATCACTCATGGACAATTTCTTGGGTTATAATAAAATATTACTCACTCTAGAAGATCAACACAAAACTACCTTCATCACTCCTTGGGGACCTTCTGCTATCAAGTCATGCCTTTTGGCCTTAAAAACACTAGTGCTACATATCAACGAGCCATGACTTATATCTTCCATGACATCATGCATCGCATATTGGAAGATTATGTAGATGACCTTATTACCAAATAAAAACATTAGGACAAACACCTAACAAGTCCTTAAGGTTGTCTTTGACCATCTCATCAAGTACCTTGTGTTTACCTTTAACCTAAGAAGTATGTTTTCGCAGTACTTTCAGAAAATTCTTCGCTTTCAGCATTTCTTTGAGTGGCATAGAATTCGATCCTACTAAAGTACATGCTATTCTATAAATTCCTCCATGTACTAATCTCCATCAACTTCAAAGTTTGCAAGGTAAGTTGAAATCTATCTATCGGTTCATTTCACAACTTTTTTACCACTTTCAACCATTTCATCATCTCCTAAAAATGACGTCTCATTCAAATGGGATGATGAATGCCACAAAGCCTTTGAAGCCTTAAAACAATACCTTCTTCAACCACCGGTGCTCATTCCCCCTAAAGATTACCAAACCTTTTACCTATATATTTTTCTACTTGATCATTCCTTAGGCATCATGCTTTCTCATCGTGACGAGTAGCATAGGGAACAAGTAGTCTATTACATAAGTTGTACTCTTCTAGAATACGAAACTAAATACACCCATGCTGAAAATTTTTTCTTAGCCTCAATATTTGTCACCACTAAACAATGTCATTACCTACTAAACCGAAAAACATTTTTCATCACTAACACTGATCCCCTAAATTACATGTATGCCAAACCCTACCAACATCAACGTGTTACATGTTGGCTCATGCTTCTTGTAGACCTTGACCTCAAATTCATCCATCAAAATTTTGTCAAAGGCCAAGCCATCGCTGACCAAATAGCAGACACACCTCTTTCGGGGATCAACCCTTTAACTTCAATTTCCCAAACAAATCCATTGCTACCCTTTCTTTGGACGATACCACTTACCCAATGACGTTACTTTTTGGTGGTTTCAAATGTCAACGTGCAAGCAGTGTAGGTGTTATCCTCATTCCTCTTGATGGTGAACCTATATGCCTTTATCTTTTAAACTATATTTTGATTGCACTAACAACATCGCCAAATATGAAGCACTCATATTAGGCCTTCAAACCACTATCTCCCTAGATGTTAAATAAATTAATATCTTTGGTGATTCCTAATTGGTTGTAAACCAAGTCAATGGTATATTACAAAATACTTAAAAGTAAAAATGTCACGTCAACATACTTTTGACTACCTTTGACCGTTACAAACTTCAAACCACCCCATGTTCTACTAATAAATTTGTAGATACCATGGCCTGCCTAGCTTCTCAGATACCCGCTTCGCTGACTCCAAAATATTTGTCACAATACAAAGGTTACAATCACCCTCTTATTCATCTCGTGAGGTCAATTCCATTGGAACCATTGCACCTTACCCACATGACCTTTGGTATAAATAGTTTATAGACTACCTTTCCCTTTCCATTATACCTCCCGATCTCACTCGTAATAGAAAATGTTCCTTTCTTAAAGGTGTCTCTCAATATTTCATCATGGGTGGTCTCCTTTATAAGCAGGCTTCAACGGTATTCTCTTATGATGCCTTACAAGTTCTGAAATTCCTTACACCATCAAGGAAGTTCACGAAGGAATTTGTGGAGGTCACTTTAGTGGTTTAGCTATCACTAAATGAATTCTTTTTCTTGGATATTATTGGCCAACCCTAAACCGCGACTATTGTGACTATGTCAAATGTTGTGTGAAATTCCAACAACATGCCAATCTTTATCACACAACTAGTCATTCCTTACAAGTCGCACAAGACCTTTGGCCTTTCTCTCAATGGGGTTTTGATCTTGTTAGAGAGATCAATCCTCATTCTTCACAACGTCATCAATGGATTATAATCGCTATTGAATACTACACTAAATGGGTAGAAGACATTCCCTCATTTCTACAAAATCTAAGAAAATATGTGAATTTATCAACCATCACATCATTTTTTGCTTTGGTGTCCCTCACCGCCTCATCACTAATAACGAAAAGTAATTCAAAAACAAAACCATACGAAATAGTTGTGATGATTTTGGCATTCAACTCAATTTCTCGTCACCTTATTACCCATAAAAAAATGGCCAAGAATAATCAACCAATTAAACATTGAACAAAATTCTTATGAAAGTAGTTGATGATAGTGGGAAGGATTGGCATAAGCACATTCCTTTCACCTTGTGGTCGTACCATACTAGTATTCTCACTTTGAATTCAGCCATAACTTTGTCTCTGTCTATAGTACCAAAGTTGTCTTGCCTCTCGAAGTCTAGATTCCATCTCTATGCATCTCACTACAAGACACACTCAACTATGATGACTTTTGCTAAGACCGTTTAGCATAACTTGAGTTGTTAGATAAACGTCATCTCAATGATCTTGACCATATCCAAATCTACCAAAAACGTATCAAACGTGCCTATGATAAATGTTTTCATGAACAAACCTTCCAGGTCGGGGACCTCATCCTAAAGGAAAATAAACATGTAACCAAATAAGAGAAAATTTAACGGGAAAATTTGCTCCTAATTGGCTTGGACCCTATATCATTACTCATGCATATGGATTAGGTGTTTATCGTTTATCTTCACTTGAAGGTAAACCCAAACCTGAGCCCCTCAATGCCTTGCATCTTAGACCATTTTATTGTTGAAATCAAGTCATATATCACCTTCTGTCTATTTACCACTCGTCCCTTGAGCGTCGTTCACCTTCCATGTTACCCGTTTTGAGGATCAATGACTAAACAAGAATCATGTGATTACCCGTCACCTTTTAGCCTTATCTTCAATATGAGTACCACAACTCTACTCATGGCATGATTCTCATGGATACTTTTCATATTTTTTCAAAGATGGAATCCCATGGTTGTTCATCACTTGAAACCATCTCTTTCATAGTTAACCTTTGTGTGCTATGGTTTTGTCTTCTAAACAAGAACCTAATCTTCCTCTATAGTCTTGTCCATGACTTAAAACATCCAAAAGAAAAATGGGATTCAACTCCTTGATTCAAACTTCTAACAAAAAGATGACTCCCTAAAACGGACATCTCTTCTCGTCTATCGTGTTGCTATAAATAGACCGCTTCGTCATTGGACAACTATATAAAGTCATTACAAAAATACAATATCATATTTAGAAGCTTCCCGCATTAATTAGCTTCATGAAGACCTCAAGCGATAATAAACTCATCCCGAGATAGACTTCCCACATTGATCGAGTCTATCAAAAACAAAAATAAACAAAGAAAATGATAAATTTCATCATGGACTTTCCTATTTTTGATCATGGGTTTCTTTCCATGTAAACATGCTGTCATAAACTAAGTTATGCTAAACCACCCATTTTCATCTCATTGCATTTTCACCCTAATTTCCTATCTACTCAAGGGACTCTCCATAACTACGATATTTTTTGATAATGTTACTTTCTTCACCGATAGAATAGCCCATAATACAATTCCTTTGGGGTCTTACGTTCATAAGCCCATATTTGGTATGGTAGACTTATTAGGGTTCTTATTAATTAAGTGGCTCTTTTACCACCTCTTACCATTTACCTTCTTCATTACTTATTGATTACCCTATACATGACCAGACCATCAACACCAACATTTTAAAATATTCTCACTATCACCTAAGACTCAACCATGCCTATGAACTTGACTCAATCATGCCTAAAACCTACCAACCCATTCCTCTAATTCATCATATTCTTCCCTAGCTTATGGGAGAACTACATCACTGAGGCCCCTTTTCACCGGGGCTATGTAGGTAGCACTCCTAGGGCATGGGGCCCTTGGAGGTTAGCTCAGCCACTCTTTACCCTAACCTATTTCCCCCATTTTCCTATTAACATTATACCGTAATTAATTTCCATTTTTCATAACACTTGGAAAATTACCACACATACATATCTACCATTTTATCACATCATCAAAACATCCAATCAATCATTTCACATTTCCATGATATCAAAGATTTCAAAAATTTACACCATAACATATATATAACTCATCATTTATTTCCCATGTTACCAATAACTTGGAAATTAAATCAAAATTAAAAACAAGACTCCATCATACCTAAACATGACCTAACTCAACCATGCCTAAATGACCTAACTCCACCATGCCTAAACCGACCTAACTCAAACATGCCTAAACTGACCTAACTTAACCATGCCTAATCAACCTAACTCATCCATGCCTATACTTGAATCCATCATACCGAATATGACCTAACTCAACCATTCCTAATTTACCTAACTCTACCATGCCTAAACCGACCTAACTCAAACATGACTAAACCGACCTAACTCAACCATGTCTATACCTCGACTCCATCATACCCGAACATGACCTAACTCAACCATGCCTATACCTGACTCCATCATGCCTAAACTAACCTGACTCCACCATGCCTAATCCACCTAGTTTCCACCCATATACATATAACAATGAAAATTTTACAACACAAGTACATCATCCATCCAATAAACATCATCAACTATATAAATGGGAGAGTCTATGTATCAATACATATATACACAGATACAAATAAATACCAATATCTCAAAAAATCTCATATACAACCTCACCATCTGTGACACATAGACTGGTATATGATAAAAACTCTCAAAAAATATCATGTACAACCTCATCATCATCGAAACATTGGCCGGTATATATCAAAAATAATAATTAGCATGACGACATCAATCATTATCCCATATGATGTCCATACCGACCTCTCATCTATCTCCTCTCCTCCAGCCCGACGCCTGTTATAATCTCTCCACCCTATATGGTTCTATCCCTTACCTCCTTTGGTCTCACAGCCTAGGTTAGGCCTCTGTGAAACCTTATCTCTAGGATCACCGC
This sequence comes from Taxus wallichiana var. yunnanensis, assembly GCA_018340775.1. Lineage (NCBI taxonomy): Eukaryota > Viridiplantae > Streptophyta > Pinopsida > Cupressales > Taxaceae > Taxus > Taxus wallichiana. The sequence continues at coordinate 138,052,229 of CM031240.1, read as the reverse complement.
CCCCATGTACTCTCTGCACTATGTTTGTGAGATCTCATCCTCTCACTCGAGGCCTGTTGTAGCATGTTCTCTACATAGGAAGGGATGTCTATCCCAACAATAATCAAATGATCCTTGTAGTATCTGGTTTCATTCAAGGAATCCCCGATTCTTACCATCGGTACTATTTGTGGAGGTTTCATAGGTCTCACAACAACCTGCGAGCTCTATCCTGCTTGTGGTGGCCTCAACCCCTATATATGTGACCCCTTCCCTCCTCCCTATACCATGGGACCTTGTCCTACTACTTCCTGTAAAATGGGACCCTATCCTTGGGCTGTGAGGGTGTCTGTGCTGCAACCTAGGCCTATAAGGCTATAATCTACACTTGTATAGTGGTGAACTGGGCTGCAAACCTATTACCTATGCCTATAAGGAAGCCACATGTCCCCCATCTCCATCTCCACCCTATGCGGGTGCCTATCCCTATGAAACTTGGGTCTGAAGGGATGCTACCTATTCTTATAATGTGGAAACATGTGCCTTAGATCCTGTCAGCTACCCATGCACTACTCCCACTATGTTAAAAGGGTAGCCACCTGCCCCTGTAATGTGTCCCTCTAAATCTGTAACCATGGCTAGATCAGGCTTCCATGGCCTTGATGGTGCTTCCCATAGTTGCACTACCCACTACTTCCTATATTTGTCTCAGAACTTCGGCATCATCAATATGTCGGTCCACTACCTTCTCCTCCTTCCTTGTCGCACCATCAGCCTATGGTAGATGCATAATCCTCTCCACATCATCTCTCTTGTACTAAGGGAATGGTGGAGGCACATCTGAGGCAGCCCAAACTGCCGTCGGCCTTATCCACCGGTATCATCTCGTTCTCTCTAGCATGACATCCCTCTATCCATATGAGCAACTATAGCTCATCTAACTCTATTGCCATCTTCCTATATGAAGGGAAGCCAACATATGGCCTCCAAATGATGTCCACTCTAGATAACCCCTCTAGTATGCACCTATAGTATGATACATTGTGTGTAGCCATGCGCTCTCCAATAACAAGCACCCAACGCATGTAGCCAACTAGAACACTCGCTCATTGCGCATCGGTCTGGGTCATACCAACTAGACGCACACATACAATGTGCTTACATGCCTAGTAGTGAAGTAGAAAGGCACAACATAAAATAAACCTCCGTAGCCTCCCATAGGCCCATAGCTCCCTGTATAACTACACCAAGAATGTTGGTGCCCAAGAAAATGGGTCCTATCCTCCATCATGTCATGGAGAACCCCCATCATTACTCTCGTGGGAATATCCCACCCTCCACATCTGGCAACACAAAACAACACACTACCTCCATAATTAGGACAACCAACCTCATCTCCTAAGGATGGGCTGTGTACATATCTCCATAGCTCAAGCTTGTGCTATGGAACCTCATCTCTGTCATCCCCTCTCCAAACACCACCAACATCAGCTCCTCTGATGCCTCTAAGGAAATAGAATAAACTTTCTCTCCCACTATAGGTAGCCATAGGATCCTGTATACATCCTCTAGGGTGATTGTGATCTCACCCATTGGAAAATGAAATGTATTGGTCATTGAATCCCATCTATTGATGAGTGTAACCATCAAGCTCAGATCTGAAAATGTGCATGTAGCATCGGATCCCAATCAGGCCAACATCTGTCATATGCCTCCACTCCTTGGTGATCATGATCAACCATACCACTAGCAAATGAGGAGGTACTTTATCCCACATCTATAGGTGGTCCTTAGCCTACATCCAACAAATCACAACATTGTTAAACCTTGACTTTACCCAACATCACGCTTAACCAACCAACCTATTCCCAAGACCCTTACTACTTTCTCCCCATAACCACATCCCAACCCTCATGACTACCCCTTTTCCCCTCATCCCAATTTCCCATCCCTCAACAAATACCTATTTGAACAATTACCTTACCCATTCTCACTAAACCTGTTGTTACATCTCATTGCCTATCGTTCACTCCCATCCTATCTCGTTTGTTGACCTATTTTTCCTTAGATCCAACCAACATCGATCACTATTGACCGGCATTAGTCCATCATAACCAGCATCGGTCACCTAATACTTGATCGATGTCGGCCAAGGCCAACCGACGCGGCCATCCCTTGCCCATCATCGGTCACTGTCACGGCATCCAAATCCACAAACCCCTACCCTATTTCTCAAAAAATTCTCAAATCTAACCTAAGTACCTACTCTAACCTACCCAAACCTATCCTAGCTTCATTCCCACTCCTATTTAACCTACATTAGACCTTCCCACCCCTCATTTCCTTCATTTTTACCCATAAAATCCAAAAATTAAAATTACACCCAAATTTTCACCCAACCCCATTTCAACAACCTATTTCAACAAAAAATGAAGGATTGGGATAGAATCCTACCTCATCTTGGTGTCATCGGTGTGGTGGTACATCTGGCCACTACACCAATGGTCCACCCAAACCCTCTCCCACCTCTTCCATGCCCAAATCAACACCTCACCCTCATAACCAATCAAATCACTCGATCCGATCTTGTGGACCCGCCAACCGAATGCTAATCACCTGCTATGAGGCTCGCCAACTCAGCTCTGTATCTTGTTCTGTCACTTTCCAACTTTCCACCTCTCTTCTGTCATTTTCTACAATTGGAAAATGACAAATGATTCTGTAAAAAGTGGAATTTTCCTTTTTAACCCCAATTTGACATGACCGATGTTAGTCATATTTGTGCCCTAGCCAATCAACGTCGGTTACCATATAACCGGCATTGGTCAACCCTTATAGCTATTTACCCTTACTAAGATTCTTTTTACCTACAACCATTAGTGCTCAAACACCTTTTATCATTACGGACACCTATTAAACCATACCTATAAGCCCACACTACCCCTACATTTCCTTAGTTGTGTCTTGGGATTTGTTATTTTACCTATACCTTGGCCTTACCTGTGTCATGACCTATTTTCCTTAACCTGACCTACTTGGTGTGACCATTGACCTTATGTACTTACTATACCTTGCAATGTTGTTACCTCTTTTGCTTTAGCCTAATAACCCTACCTTGCCTATTATTATGTCGTTTATCCCGACCAAACCTTTAGTGTACTGGAACATACCTAAACATTCATGCACCTAACCTATGTTGTGTTTCGGACCATATCCTATACCTTGGATACCTAAATCACTTCACCCTTGTTTGGATAAACCTATCAACCTTAGATGATGTAGAGTTTGCAAGCTCTTCAACTTGGTACCATGTTGCAATCTATACATGTGCATGCGTTTGATTGTCATTACCCATTACCGATTCTGACCGGCCTATTATCTATTACTCGAGTTGACCACTCCTCTTCCCCACCTACCTTCACCTCTACCAACTAGAGGATTATCAACCCATTCATCAATTCTATCTTACAAATCATCGATTAATCTGGTTTAAGGGGGATCACCTTCACCCACACATGGGGCAATCACTTCTTATTTTGTCAGCATCGCTTACCAATACAAGCTATGTATATTAATTTAGGTCACACTCCCCCTTTACCCCACATGTATATTAATTTAATTACCTATAATTAAATTAATGCACATTCTCACAATATTCATTATTTAATTACCTTAATTAAACTAATTTCCACCTCACCTAGACACCTCATCATAAACCTATTCTTAGCATGTTTATTTTTACTAAGACTTATTCATGCTTACCATAACTAACTAAGACTTAGTTCAACCCTAAAATCACATGCCTATTCTTCCTCTAACCGCATGCCCACTTATCTAAGTGTAACATTCCATTTTGATCTAAATAATGGACAGAGTTAGCCAAAAAGATTGCCAAGATCTGTCAATTTTAGTAAACCTAGGATTTCCCACCTTAATCGACGCCAGTCAACCCAAAATCGACACCGGTCACCCTAAACCATCATCGGTTACCATATATTCACTTTGGTAACCTTTTTTAAGAGGTTGGAAGAATTATTGAAGTTTTGGAGAAGAGAGATCTGCATGCAAGCATGCACTAGAGCACTCCTACACATCCAAACATCCTGAACCAACACCAAGCACTGATCTGAAAGGAAAGAATTCACAAGAATGTTCTGGGAAGCATAGCCATGACACTCGACCACCCATTCCATACATAAACCATCACCTCCATCTAACCACCAGGTTTGCAAGTACAAGTAATTACATTTGGATTTGCACCTTTCCATACTTATTTAGATCAATTTCTTCATGTTTGTTTGAGATTTCTAGTCTCCCTTGCATCCCATCATCTCTCACCCTCCTACCAATCCCTCCACCTAATCACCTACAACCTCTCAAACCTCCATACCCAACTCCAGACATCTCTAAGTATTCCCAACACTATCATCAACCTCACCATTCTTTGTCCATTCTTTGTGCAATCATAGAGAATCATCAAAACCAAACTTCATTAAGTTTCTATCATCCTAACCCTACCAATGCCAATTAACCTCAACCTTTTTCAGTCTATCCTCAACCAACATCACCATACTAGACCAACGTTGGTTTCTATGTCTAATGAACCTACCTATAACAAAAACCCTATAACATTTACGTACATAAACCAAATCACCTAGAGCTTAACCTTGACCTGTCCCAAAGACCTTATTTACCTATCTATTTTCCAGATCTGATCATAACCTAGCCTATTAGATTATATTTTCTTATTGGAATTGAATGAGACACCTAAATAATATCAACTACATTAGGACATTATTGGTTCACATCATTTATTGCATTAAGTTGTTAAACAATGGATTAACAACCATCTAGGAAGCTTCACACTTCCGAATCTAGCATACGCTAGGTAGTCCAATGACATTTATTGTTTAATATTCCTCTTATGGTATTTTTTTGTATTTGTAGGTAGTTCCTCTTAGAAAAAGGAAGTTCTCACAATTAGCATTGGATTAAAAATAAGAACGTGCACACTCTACCTTCTACCCTCAATCACAGGTATTACTCCTCACCCTTACCTTATCTATTTTTCTCTTATGTACGCATACTATTCGGAAAAATAAAATCATCACATTATTCTACCAATTCCAAATTCAAAAAATTATGGTTCAAACTCTAGGACCTATGGCACTTGGGCTCACTACCTCCTACTACGACACTTTGATATCTGAAGAAGATATCCATGCCTCTGTTGTATGGTGTTAAGTTTCCTAATGAAACCTCAACGCTCCCACTGTGCAGTGCTAAGCTTGAAGATATATGACAACAATGATCCTCTTTTACTCTATAACATATATTTCTTTCTCTCGAGTTTATTACACAGAATCTAAACTGGTCCCAAGGAACTCCATGCTAGGTAGAGCTAAGATTGATCTGATGTCAGTGATGGAAAATGACTTTTCAGGTACCAACCTATTACAGGGCCATAAGAGACTCTACATAGAATTAAATGCAACATGATGTCACATCCCTTTCAAAATTAAACACCTCCAATGCATGATGCTAAGCCTCTTTCAAGACCTCAAGCCTCCAATGCATGATGTTAAGTCTGATGATCAGCTACCATTCAAATGTGTGGTCGCACTTCCTTGACACAAAATGACAAATCCGAGTTGATCCTTTGAGAGCTGCACTTGCTAACAAATTAATATTAGGTACCATTCTGTTGCACGGTCATAATGCATCTACACAGAATGAAGTTCTGACCTATTGTCAGATGCCAATGATGTTCATTTACCATTCTGTTGTATGGTCACAATACCTCTAAATAGAATGAAGTTACGAGCTAATTTATCACGAGCTCAAAAATGGTGACTCCAACCCCATTTGCATGGTTGTTGCCTCTACATAGTAAAAATCCTCCTATTAAGGATGAATATCAGGTACCACTCTATTGCATGGTCACAATGCCTCTACAAAAATGAATTTTCAACCTATTTTCATATGCCAATGGTGTTTAGCTACCATTCTATTACACAGTCACAATGCCTCTACATAGAATGAAGTTCCAAGATGAATATTTTGAGCTCCATTGTCTGCAAAAATGGCTAAAAATTTCCAAACTCATATATATGAGTATCCAACTGTAATGGTCACTCAAACATTTGATTAGGATATATGTGCCCCTAACAGGGTCTTTATACAACTTTCAAATACAATTATAAGGGAAAACATTTCCTAATACATCATGCAAAACTAGTTGTAAAAATGCTCCATTTTTTGAGTCTTGTACAATAAGCTTAAATACCAATTTTATAGGAAATAACTTCACATGATAAACCTGTCACGAAAATTTCTACTACTTGGTGGATTATGTACTTGTTCTTCTCGACCGCATTACAATCATGTATTGACCTACTTTGTCTCTTCCCTGCTGGACAAATAACTCAACAAGGACAAAATATACTGTATCTCCTGGTATTAGTAATTTACCAAAATAATTTCCCTCTAAGAGGTCTTACTAATGCAAGTATAAAAGAGTACCAACATTGCCCAAAAATTTGTTCTTTGGCTAATCTCAATAAATGTCCTAGATATCGTTGAACGATATCTCATTTGTATATGAGATATATTGGAATAATCCAAATATGAATACAAGAAAATTACTAAAGATGTTAAACCTTTCCCTCATCTTATCCCGCTTAATCCGGACTCCAAAAGTACAAGCTGATGCCATCACTATTCACTCACTGTACTAATCAACCTTCTCGGAGAATAACAAGTTTGCAAGTGTGATCATCTTCTCTAATACCAACTTGATCCAAAATTGATCAAAATTTTCCCTCAATCACGGACCCCTGTAGGCATTAAATTATTTTCTGAACTTATCCTATTAAAATCAATTTAAAACAATGAAATAATTGAAGTACATTGCACATAGGTCAATAATGGATTTCGGAAGAATTCCTACGTCTTTGGGTTCCTTAATAGAACTGATATATTATCAACATCCACGATCAGTAACAAATAATACAATTTAAGCATGATAATACTGAATACAAATGGAACAAGAACTCCGAACACCAAGTGGCTACCTTGGTATATTTGATCCAAGATTCCCCTTGAGGTACAAAGTCCTCTCGGTATACTAATTGGTCTTTCGATGGCACCCCAGCTTGATTCTTGAGGCTCTACATTCTGAAGTGTGGCTCAAATGTGGCCTATTGGGTAGTTTTGTAATAACTCCCAATTACAATTTTTCCTATTAAAATAGGTCTTATTTTCTCTCCATATTTCCTATATTAAAATAGGTTGTACATCTCCATAATGTCACCATGATCGCCATCAAACTTCACCAGTCATCCTTCTCGGCTCGGGCTCAGAGTATGTCTTCTCGGAGGGAATTCAGAGCTACAAAATAATATTTCTCCTATTAAAAATAATAGGACTTAAAAATAATAATAATGCCTATAATGATAGGGCTTACATATTTACATGCCTATAATAATAGGCCTTAGCTCCAAATGTGCCTATAATAATATAGGACTTATTTTCTCACAAATGTGGGCCTTCACATTTTATTATGGCCACACATTATAACACCACCATATTTTCCTATTAAAATAATAATAATAGGACTTATAAATATTTCTCCAAAATATTCTCCCCCTCCTTTGAGCTCCAAGAAAATAGCTTAGAGTTGTGTGTGTTTACAATGTACCGGTCCCCTATTTATATTGATTAGGAGCCCGAATATAAGGATATTTGATAATATCCATGGCTTATTTTTAAAAATATCCCATAATAATCCTCAATGGATTAGGCTTAGCCAAATTCTCCATGGCATAAGAATAATTTAGCCACAAAATATTTAATCCACTTCAAATAATAGCCTTAATAGGCTTTGAGCGGGTTATAAGGGATTAATTCTTTTTTAAGCTTTTAAATAAGCTTAAGCCATTTTTAAAAAACTCAACCCCATAATAATATCCACTCTTCCGTGGATAGAGAAAATTTATGTGGGAAAAAAATTCACATTATATGGAAGCCTTTCTAGTACGCTTTATCCACCAAAATTTATTCTCGCGTGGACTTTTCCTCTATCTTTTTTATAAAAGATTATAAAACCTTTTATGTGGGTAAAAACCATAAACCCACCTTTAATGCCACATGTATAAATAATAGATAAACATGGTCACATGTAGAGTTTCCATGTGTCAAATGCAGTTATGCAACTATGCCACATGTTACCATGTCATTTGTCCATTTGGCATATCCTTCGGTTTTTAACTACTAATTAACTGAACTTTCATCGATCATAACTTTCGCAAACGGACTCAGATTTGGTTCATTCAAAATGCATTGGAAAGGTCTTGGCTATTTATACAAAATGGTGCTAAAATTATATAATTTCAAAATCATCCTTTTTCCTATTGACCAATGTTGACCAGCTATTGACCAAACCTTGACTGTGCACTAGATGTGCATACAGACTCCATTTTCCACGTTCAAATAGTTGTGAAAGTTCTCGGTGTTGTTGGTGCCCATTTTGATCCTATGTTATTTTCCCATCTTTCCCCTTTGTTCTACGTTCTCAAAAATATTTTTCTTCGAATTTGGTGATCTACAACTTTCTCCCTCCAGATTGAATGCCTTGAAGTGCTCACAACTTATTATTTTTCCCCAATGTGAAAGAAAAATACATGCATGCCTTGTTTTGTGCCCTAAATTTCCAAATCTACGGGCCTCTGTCATTTTTTCCACTTTTCCCGGCCTTTGAGCTCATGGTTTTTCATTTTATACTTATTTTCCCCAAAATCCTTTGCCATGGTCAAAAATTTCTTTAAAACCTTCCATTTGTCTTTTGATCGAAAAATTCTTCATCCACGAAGAAAAAATTGATTTTGGAGGTCGCGGGAAAATTCTGTGTTTTTTGACGGTCGTACAGGGGTCCTTTTCCTGTCAAATTTAAGCTCAATCCTCCCCTCATACGTGACCACTTCTGGTTGGATAAGGATCGGCGGGTTTCTTTAAAAACTTAACGTTTTTTGGTGTTTTGGAAAAAACTCAAAATTACCCCCATAACTTCGTAGGAGGACATGTGTCACTTTCTCATGTAAAGGTGGAATGAGAGGAAGGTGGAGGAATTAGGAAAGTTTTTTCTTTTTGGCAAAAGGTAAAAAGGGTGAGGAAAGGGTCACAGGTTTGTAATGGAGCAAGGGGTGGACACGTGGCGGCACAAAGGAGAGTGCGGGTCGGCGGGGGTAAAAGTGAAATTGTTCACTCTCTGCAAAAGGAGTTAAAATGGAAGTTTGAAGTGTGGGTCTGCCAAACAAACCACAGGGAGACACTTGGCAGGTGAAGAGGAGAGTGTGGGCCGACCAGGGTAGAAGTAAATTTTTTCCCTTTTTTGCAAAAAATGAGTTAAAGTAAAAATTTGAGGCGTGGCTCCATGACAAATCAGAAGGAGACACGTGGCAAGGAAGAAATCAAAGGTGTTGGCCCGTAGGGAAAAAATTGAAAAATTTATAAATTTCCAAAAAGGTGGAAATGTGTAGAATTGAAGTGCGATTTCAATGGGCCCACCATATGCCACGTGTCGACTCAAAATTTCAAGGGCGGAGGGGCGGAGAAAATAGTCAATTTTTTTCCATTTTCCAAAAATGTTAAAAGGTTGAAATGTGATCCCAAATTCATTCCCAATCATATTGTGACACATGGAGGGCCCAGATTGAAGGGATAAAGGAAAATCAACGATAGCTGTACATTCTTCAATTTGGCCACCATTTTTGCTCTAGGAAGCTTGGAGATGCGAATTTTACATCAATTTTGATCAATTTTTGGCAAATTTGTGTTGTTTGTGCCTGTAAGGACCAATGCAAGTGGTTTTGGGGATCAATTTACAGATTTGTGGTTTTTTTGAAATAATTTTTGCCCCATCCTATGTAAAACGTGAAATATCAAATCAGGAAGTTCTAGAATCAAATTTTGAAATGATAAGGATGAAATAATGAAATGAAAGGAGTCTGCATGCTTGGAGAATGAAAAACGTGCCTCCACAATAGATAATGATGAAGGATTTGTAATGATTGACCTTTTTGAAACACCTAGTAATTTTTTTTGCAAATATGTTAAACGTCCCTATCTACGAATCCTGTTGGAATTTTCAGAATTTTAACGAACTTTATGTTGGGCATATTATTTTCTTGGGAAAGAAGGATCAAATGTAATTGAAAATTATATAATGCATGTTTTGAGACATGCAAAAGGTCAGAGAAACTTATAATTTCACGATAAAATCTAGGAAGAAGCCCATTCTCTGATAAACTACTTAAAACCATTTAGAATTCCTTTTTGCATCAGATTTGTATCATGTTGAGTTGGTTTCAGTTGTAAATCCATCAACAAGCTCTGATATTGTTCTTATAACATTCTCGTGCTGATAAATTTGGTCATTCTAGATTATTTTGTGTTGTCTCTTGGCAAAATTTGCATGCACTTATGTTTCAGAATGTTTTCAATTTGTGTTTCTTACTCCTGTTGTAGTCTTGTGTTTGAAATATCTCTTGATCATACATGGTCTCATTTCTTGTTGATATTTTAGTGGCATTTTCAATCTCACATTTAGAAGAGATTTCATCTGATAAAGAGATAAACAAATTTAAAATCACTTTACCTTCCCTGAATTTAGAGATTGTTTGTAAACCTTTGGGTGCACCTTGGGTCATGATAAAATAGAGGTTTCTGGATGCTTTTTTGGTTCATCTGCTTCAAGATTTTGTGGCAGGTTGTCAAAGATTGTGTGGAAGAGTACAAATTTGGGCCTCCATTTGTTGCACATATCTTGGTTAAAGAAGTACCTTAACCCCTTTGAAGCATTTTGTTGTTTATGTCTTACAAATTTCTTACAAAGGTCCTCAAAGAATTCGGAAACTTATAGTTAATCTTGTCTAAAAATATCCCTCCAAAATTCATTCAGAATAACTAATCCTACCCCATACTACCCTTGCATTTCATTGCGTGTAAATAAAAGAATACAATCCATTTATAAAAATTCAAAAAGACAATCGGGATCATGTAATGTCTTCAGTAACCCTTGCCTTGCTTTGAAAATATCTCCATAATATGAGAGTGACAACTTGTGAAAGTTAGATTTGGAGTGTTGAACATATTTTCCCAAGGCCCTTTCCATATTATTTGCACAAATTGAGGGATAACTTCATCTCCTTCACCATTTGAGGGTTACAAAGCAGTTCTCTTACCTTGGTTGAAAGGAACAACCTAGAACAATTACGAAAAGATCGGTCCTATTTGAGTGCTATCCATCTCTCCAAAAATTAGAGTGCCGGTTAGATCACATCCCCAAATATACAAAAAAACACACATCATGATCTATTTGACTTCAAGCTTCATGCCATATCTCTGATGCTGCTCAGACTAAAAAGGAGAACAAATTTTTGTACCAACACTTTCTTGGCACCGCTTCTTGGGAATATTCTGAATTCCTAGGGAATAATTTGCATTCTTTGAGATTGATTTGTTGATTCATTTACCAATACATGTCTATTTATCCCATCACCAACACTTTCTTGGTGCCATTTCTGTGACATTATTCAATATTTCAGATCCTGGTAATAATTCTTATGTGATTTATGTGTAATTACAAATTAGAGTATCATCTTCTCGATCGATTTATAAGGTTGGAATGAAGAGTAGAGTTCTAAGTTTGATATTTTCTTAGTTCAATCCAATCCATGTGCATACATATTTGAGATATTTGAATGCATCTCAAACCACAGTAATGTCCCTTGCAAATTTTCCATGCAAAAACATTCTTGAAGCATCATTTTATAATTAGATTTGTAAGGATTGAGTGAAGATATAAGTTCGCCTACAATTTTATCGGTTTTCAGCGTTTTGCACTTCATTTGCATTTGTGATTGATAAATTCAAAGAAAGGAAGGTCTAATCTACAAAGTTTGGCAAGATTTTCAGTATTGATAGATATTTGATAGAGTATTTTAGTGCATTTACACAACTAAGGTGAAAATCCTTAGTGATGACTCTATGTTGTTCTGATATTGATAAATACTAGTTTCTTACCCTTTCTGTCATTTACTTTGGTGTTGTTAACCTCTGCAAAACTAGAAGGAAGAAGATCTCTCTTCGTTAGAGACTTTGCTAAGAAGTTGTTTACATATTCAAGGAACTCAAAGTTAGAAGGGAGAAGAGTTTGGAAAGTTGTTAAAGGTTAGACATCAGGAAAAGATATATCCATTAGTGAGAGAGATCAGCCTTTGGTAGAGGATTATCACTCTTCTTCAAGTGATTTTGATTCAAGAAATCCTCTCATAAACTTGTTTTCCTCAGCTAGTGAAGGTCCTTCTGCTGTACCTAGTAAGTTCCTTCTTCAATCTGCACCTCTGTGTTTCAAATCAAATAAAACTTTCCAAGAAAATCAGCACTTAGAGAATACCAATCTTGTGAACCAAATTCTTGAGCCCCAAAGACCTTGCACTCCTCATCAGCTTGTGTCACCCCCAAGATCACCACCACCAAACAATATGGCTCAGCCTAGACCTCCATTTTTTGTTAACACCTTTTCTCCTATAGATTTTAGAGGAATGGATGGTTACCCAAATGTTGTCCCACAAGATGTTAGAAATAGGTTGCCAAAGTTCCAAGGTAACAATGCTATAAGTGGTGATCAGCATCTCAAGCTTTTTGTTAACATGATGGAGGATTTTGAGATAGAGTTTGAAGATGTGTATATTAAATTGTTCATTCATACACTAGAAGAGGATGCTAGGGATTAGTATAAGGCTCTACCTAATAATTCTATTGATTCATGGACTGAAATGAAGAATGCATTTAGGTTGCAATATGGTGACAAGACTAATCCTAGATTTCTCTTGTTTGAATTTGAAAATATCAAGAAGAATCCCAATGAATCAGTCCATGACTTCAACACAAGGTTTTAAAAACTTTGAGAAGGATGCCTATTAGTCTAAGGCCTTGTGATGAATCTTGTCTAATCAAATATGCAGATGCATTTGAAAAGAAGGCAACCTACTAATTAAGAGACAAGAACCCTACTAATCTAAGACAAGCTTTCACCATGGCACTTCAAATTGAAAACAATATCAAAGCAATTGGGAAACCCCTCAAGAGAGATGGTGTGAATTTGATAAACCCTAAAAAACCTCAAGCTAGCAAGGGTGCTGATTTGGAGGAGGTTGTGAAAAATTTAGCAGGGGCTGTCAAAGAAATCTCATACAAGTTGGCAAGAGCTAAGAAGGGAATTGGGGAAAGTTCACAAGGTCAACCAAGAGCACAAAACCATGACAGATTTTTCAATCATCCTAGAGGTGATCAAAGGGTAGATGATAGAGGAAAAGGACCCATGGGGTCTGTAAATAGACATCCTCAAGCACATGAAGGAAGAGTGTTGCCTAATCCCCTAACTGTTAGGGTTGATGTTGTTGAGGAAGTTACTGATATTGATTGGTGTGAAAGGTGTTTTCTACCCCATCCTCCATGTGAAGTGGACTAGCAAGATGGTGAGGCTATTAATGATGATGGTATTGATGATGATATCTACATGATGGGTCGTTCTTCAAGCTCACAAGGAGGAGTGACATCTACCGAAGTGATAAGTGCTAGGACTGCTGCTACCTTTTGGGATTACATCAAATGGGTACAAGTCTTCCTTCCCCTCATACTCTTGAAGTTGATATAGTGCAAGCTTTTGAAATTCCTAACAATGACTTTGAATACTTAAGATCTTTGATGATTAATAAATATGATGGTGGTATCCCTTCGAGGAAGATAGACAATTGTTGATGAATGTTTTTGTAGCTCAAGAGAAAGACTATAACACTAGAAGAAAAGTTTTTAAGGGAGCTGAGCCTCAAGCCAAACCTAAAACACCCTTACTCACAAGCATTCCCAAAGAAGCTCCTAGAAATGAAGCACTGCCAAAGGCTCTATTGTCCCAAGAAAAATTATAGTCCTCCTCATGCCCAAGCTGCCAAGAACCCTTGCCATCCGATGAATCTGCTTGTCTCCCTTTCAATGTTTCTTTGCAAAAGAGTGTTCCCTATGACATATCTAAAGTATTAAGCCAAATCAAAGTGAGTGTTCTAATCATTGAGTTGCTTAGGATTCCTGAGCATAAGAAGAGAGCATTTGAGTACTTGGGACTTTGAAGGATGAAAAGAATACTCGAGCGAAAATGTAAATGTTGTTGAAAATCCTCCTCAAATAAATGTTGAACTTGAAACACCACTAGTAGTAGAAGATCTTGGAGACATACCTAAGGTATATTTGGGGACATCTTTGGTTGATTCCAAATTTAATGTTGATCCATTCTTCACAACTTTGATCATACAAGATAGGTTACTTCATAATTGTATGTTTGATTCTAGTGCATCATGTAATGTCATGCCTCTAGAAGTCATGAATGAGTTGGATATAAAAGTGATAGCAGCCTATGGAAAGTGTACTTCCATGGATTCAAGGGAAGTTCTAGTAGTTGGTTGTGTGAAGGGTTTGATGGTGCAAATTTCATCTTATCCTGGGAGGAATTTAAAATTAGATGTTGTAATTGTTGATTACACTACCAAATGGGGTATGTTGTTGTCAAGAAAGTGGGCTGTAAGTGTTAGAGGGAGTGTCCAAATGGATATGTCTTTTCCACCATTTCCATTGAGGGTATAGCCTTGTCAAGCTCTATGGAGAAAAGAAAATGTTGCATCTAATTGAGGACCCAAATAATGCTTCCTATAAGGTGTTGTTTGCTAATGTTGATGCTGATATTTTTATTGGGTTTGCTGATGGAAAAGAATAAAAGATGGATCAGTCAAAGTACCTTGAATAGGTATTTTCTCCTTGTACCTTGCTATTTGATGGAGCTTGCTCCAAATTTGGAAATGGTGCTGGTATAATTCTGATTTCTCCTAACTTGGAAGAATTTGTTTTTTCCTTCAAGATTAATTTTGAATGTACTAATAACATCGTTGAGTATGAAGCCTTGTTGTTGGGTCTAAGAATTTCATGGAAGTATGGTGTCAAGGACATCATTGCAAAAGGATATTTAGAGCTGGTTTTCAAACAAATAAGAAAATTGTATGCTACAAAAAATTAGCGGATGAAGCAGTTTAAACATGTAGTTTGGGATCTAATTGAGATGTTTAATTCCTTCAATATTCTACACCATGACAAAAAATTTAATGTTTTTGCTGACAAGTTGGCTATGTTGGGGTCAATATTAGGAGATTGCACCATTTCACATTATTGTGAGTACAATGTGGAAGTGTTAACTAGGCCAACACTCCCTGATAACATCAAGCATTGGCAAGTGTTTAATGATGATGCTCAATTGCAAAGGTTCTTACAAAATCAAGGTGAGTTTTTGGATCAACATATTGATTGGGAACCAATGGTGTGTGTGACTGAAGGAAGAGAGACTTTTTTTGGAAAAGATATTATCCAATTGAAAACTAACACCATTCCTAGAGGTCTTGTTGCACTTGAGTCCAATTTTGACAAGGCTGATTGCATCATCAATAGAAACATATCTGCCTCAAGGGATGTGGAAGAGCATAACTTGGGAAAAAAGGAGAAACCAAGGAGAGTTTGGTTGGGCAGCAATTTAAGAAAGGAAGAAAAATAGTCCTACCTCCAATTGTTAAAAAAATATCAAGACTGTCTTGCCTGGTCATATTTAGAGCTGAAAGCATATAAAGAAGACTTGTTCCAACATGAGATCCCTCTTGAGAAAAATTCCAAACCATTCAGATAGAAGAAAAGGCCAATCAATCCACTCCTCTCCATGAAAATGCAAGATGAATTGAAGAAACTGAAGGAGGGAGGGATCATTCAGCCCACAAGGTATTCATCTTGGGTTACAAATCTTGTGCCAATTAGAAAGAAGAATGGAGATATAAGACTTTATGTAGACTTCAGAAATCTGAATAGAGATTCATTGAAAGACAATTATCCTTTGCAAAACATGGAGAACATGCTGTAGTTAGTGACTGGATCTGAATTGTTTTCCACCTTGGATGGTTTCTCTGGCTACAATTAGGTTGTGTCAAGGAGTCAGAAAGATTTAAAACTGCCTTTACCACTCCTTGGGGAACATATGTTTATGTGAGAATGCCTTTTGGTCTCATGAATGCTGGAGCTACCTTCCAAAGAGAAATGGATGTTGCTTTTTCTAGTTATATAAATGACTTCATTGCAGTTTATTAGGATGATGTGACTATATTTTCAAGGAGCAGAAAATATCACTTGCAGCATTTGGAAAGGATGTTGATCAGATGTAGAGAATTTGGAATCTCTCTCAATCCAAAGAAGTGTCACTTTGGGGTACAAAAGGCCAAGATGTCATATTGTTTCAAAGGCCGGTGTCATGATTGACCCTAGAGAGAGTAGAAGCAATCAGCAAGGTGCCAATTCCAAGAATGAAGAAGGGCATCCAATCTTTCTTTGGGTAGATCAATTTCATTAGAAGGTTTGTGTCCAATTTTGCTGAGTTGACTCTTCCTATCACATGCATGTTAAAGAAAGATCAAATTATCAAATGGGAGGAGGCTATTATTCAGGATTTTGAAGGAATCAAAGAAGCACTTAAACATGCACCTATCTTGGTAGCTCCGAATTACAAGAAGCCTTTCCAAATATTCTCCTTTGCTTCTGAAAATACTATTACATCTGTTTTGCTCCAAAAGGATGAAGATGGGGCTGAGAGGCCTATTGCCTTCTTTAGCAAGGCTTTACAAGCTACTGAGTTGAAATATACAATCATGGAAAAAAAAGCATTTTCCTTGGTGAAAGCAACAAAGGTTTTCAGGCCTTATATCTTAAGTTCAAAAGTTGTTGCTTATGTTCCCCACACCATGTTAAAAGACATCTTATCAGATATGGAGATCTAGGGTAAAAGATGTAGATTGGTGAACAAAGTGTAGGAGTATGATATGGAAATCCAAACCACAAAGCTAATAAGAGGTTTGGGTCTTCCTAAGCTCATGGCTTAGAGCAACTTGCAGACTGTGGGAGTGAATAAAGTAATTGAAGAAATGGCAAATGTTCTTGGGAAATTGGTGAGTTCTTAGTGGTACAAGGATATAATCTTTTACCTTAGACAACTATGTTGTCCTGATCATTTAAATAAAAATAAAAAAAGAGCCCTCAAGCTGGCTTCTCAAAATACATCATCACTAACTTTGGGCTGGCTTGGAAGAACCACCCGAAGGTGTCCTCTTGAAATGTATAATGAAGATGAAGCTCCCAAAGTAGTTGCTTATTTCCATGGGGGAGTTTTGGAGGACATTTTGGTGGCCTACTCTCTTCAAATATGCAACCATGTTGGTTAGAAAATGTGAGAGTTGCCATCATTTCTCTAGAAGAATGAAAGCTTGTGGCTCCCTTCCTTTGTAGCTTGTATCAATTGAAGTTCCTTTCAAATAGTGGGGATGGACTTCATTGGTGAGATTTTAGACCCTTCTAGTGCTGGACATAAATGGATCCTTATAGCCACAAATTACTTCACCAAGTGGGTAGAGGTAATCCCCACCAAGAAAGCAACACACCAAGTTGTTATGGATTGTTTGTTGAATAATAACATAAGCAGATTTGGTGTACCATGTGTTTGAGCTAAACCTTTGATGGAAATGTGCAAGGAGTATGGAACCAATCTGAATTATTCTTTAAACTATAACCCCCAAGGGAATGGACAAGATGAGTCTAACAATAAGAACTTATTGAAGATCATTAGGAGAACCTTGGAGTTGAACAAGAGAAAATGGGGTGAACAACTGAAATTTGTAGTTTGGGCTGATAGGATCACTGCCAAGAGAGCTATTGGTAAGAGCCCATTTGAGTTGGTGTATGGAACTCAAGCTCTTCTTCCTTACATCTATAATTATCTTCATTTCAGTTTATTCAACAACTTGAAGATCAAGAGGTCAGCCCATATGAAGCAAGGATTAATCAAATTATAGAGCTAGATGAAGAGAGAAGAGCATCCCACCAAAGGCATGTCAAATTTACAGAGAAGTTGAAGAGGTTGTTTGATAAGAAGGTCAGTCCTAAAGCCTTCAATATTGGAGATCTGGTTTTGTTATGGGACAGCGGAAATGAAGATAAGGGTAAACATGGAAAATTTGATGCATTATGGATGGGACCTTACTCCATTAATATTAGAATTGGTCAGAATACCTTTTTTCTCAAATATTTAGATGGGGAATTGCTTGAACTACCTATTAATGGTAGGCATCTGAAGCATTTCTTGGATTAATCCCCAAATTTGAGGTATGCACCAACTTGTACAGTGTATAGTGTTTGGCTTTTTCTCTATTTTTGGTGTTTTGGTGGTTTTTGGTTTGCCTTGGTGTGTGGCAGCCATTTTTTCAGTTTCTCAGCTGGTTTTTGATGGTTTTGGCTCATGAATCCTTTTCCCAATGGATTATTTTGGCACTTGGTCTACTTTTGTTCTTGTGGCACTCACTGGGAGTACCCATCCTCGACCAAGAGCCGATGTTGGTGCCCATTTTTATCCTCTATTATTTTCTCATCTTTCCCCTTTGTTCTACGTGCTCAAAAATATTTTTCTTCAAATTTGGTGATCTACAAATTTCTCTCTCCAGATTGAATGCCTTGAAGTGCTCACAACTTATTATTTTGCCCCAATGTGAAAGAAAAAATACATGCATGCCCTGTTTTGTGCCCTAAATTTCCAAATCTATGGGCCTCTGAGATTTTTTCCACTTTTTCCATCCTTTGGAGCTTGTGGTCACTTGTTTTATACTTATTTTCCCCAAAAATATTTTGCCATCGTTGAAAATTGCTTTAAAACACCTTCCATTTTCCTTTTGATCGAAAAATCCTTCATCCACGAAGAAAAAATTTATTTTGGAGGTCGCGGGTAAATTATGTGTTTTTGACGGTCGTACGGGTGTCCTTTTCCCATCAAATTTAAGCTCAAGCCTCCCCTCATACGTGGCGATTTTGGTTGGACAAGGATTGGCGGGTTTCTTTGAAAACTTAACGTTTTTTGGTGTTTTGGAAAAAATTCAAAATTGCCCCCGCAACTCCACAAGAGGACATGTGTCACTTTCTCATGCAAAGGCGGAATGAGAGGAAGGTGGAGGACTTAGGCAATTTTTTCCTTTTTGGCGAAACGAAAAAGGGTTAGGAAAGGGCCGCAGGTTTGCAATGGAGCAAGGGGTGGACATGTGGTAGGTGCAAAGGAGAGTGTGGGTCGGCGGGCTGGCGGGGGCAAAAGTGAAATTGTTCCCTCTTTGTAAAAGCATTTAAAATGGAAGTTTGAAGCATGGTTCGACCAAATGAACCATAGGGGAGACACAAGGTAGGTGTAGAGGAGAGTGCGAGGCCGATGGGGGTAGAAGTAAAAATTTCCCCTTTTTTGCAAAAATGAGTTAAAGTAAAAATTTGAGGTGTGGCTCTGCGACAAATCAAAAGGAGACACGTGGAAAGGAAGAAATTAGAGGTGCGGGCCCACGGGGAAAAAAGTGAAAATTTCCAAATTTCCAAAAAAGGTGGAAATGTGTAGAATTGAAGTGCAATTTCAATGGGACCCACCATATGCCACGTGTCAACTCAAAATTTCAAGGGTCGAGGGGCGGAGAAAAAAGTCAATTTTTTCCATTTTTCTACAAATGTTAAAAGGTCAAAAAGTTATCCCAAATTCATTCCCAATCGTATTGTGACACGTGGAGGGCCTAAATTTAAGGGATAAAGGAAAATCGACGATAAGTATACATTCTTCAATTTGGCCGCCATTTTTTCTCTAGGAATCTTGGAGATGCGAATTTTGCATCAATTTTGATCAAATTTTTGGAAAATTTGTGTCGTGTGTGTCAGCAAGGAACAATGCAAGTGGTTTTGGGGATCAATTTGTAGATTTAAGGTGTTTTTGAAATAATTTTTTCCCCAACCCGTGTAAAATGTGAAATATCAAATCAGGAAGTTGCAGAATCAAATTTTGAAATGATAAGAATGAAATAGTGAAATGAAAGGAGTTTGCATGCTTGGAGAATGAAAAACGTGTCTCCACAATGGATAATGATGAAGGATTTGTAATGATTCATCTTTTTGAAACACTTGGCAACTTTTGTTGCAAATATGTTAAACATCCCTATCTCAGAATCATGTTGGAATTTTGTAACAAACTTGATGTCAAGCATATTCTTTTCTTGGGAAAGAAGGATTAAATGTAATTGAAAATTATATAATGTGTTGGTACCCAAACTTAATCTCCTTCACAACTCAAGCAGCATCATGGATCTCACAAGACACTCAAGGAAGATAAATGATTTGTGTGTCATTTGTAGCTAGGGAACACATCTATCTGACTTGTTAGCACTCAAGATTTGAAGGAGTGGGTAGCACCTCAAAAGGATTTTGATCTAATCCTCACTATTCTAGGTTGTGCCTTTCAACCAAGGTAAGAGAACCTATATTGCAGCCTTTGTTTGATGAAGGAGGTGGAGATATCCTTATGCTTTGCACATTGTATGGAGATGGCCTTGGGAAAACATGATCAATTATCCATTATTCAAACTCAAAAGAGTTGTCACTACTAAATGATGGAAATGCTTTCAAGACAAGGCTAAGGCTGCTAGAGACATGATAAAATCCTGATATACTTTGTGCATTTTTGTGAATGGATTGTATTCTTTTGTTGACACACAATGCAATATAGGGGTAGTATACATAGGATGAGTTAGTTTGAATGAAATTTTGTTGGGATATTTTTAGACAAAACTAGCTAGGAATTACCAACTTCTTTGAGAACCTCTGCAAGAGATTTACAACACCTAAACAACGAGAGATGTTTCAATAGGTTCAAAATACTCCAACCAGGATATATGCACCAAATGGAGGCCCATATCTCATACTCTTACACACAACCTTTGATAACCTGCCACAAAATCTTGAAGCAAAATACCAACAAAGTATCCAGGAATCCCTATTTGATCATGACCTAAGGTGCACCCAAAGGTTTACAAACAATCTCAATATTCAAGGATAGTAAAATGATTTTAAATCTATTTGTCTTCTATCAGATGAAGGCTCTTTTGAATATAAAATTGCAAATGGCATTAAACCATCAACAAGAAATGAGACCTTGTATAATCAAAGAGATCCTAAACATAAGATTGCAACATGAGTAAGAAACACAAATTGAAATCATTCTGAAACATAAGCATATGCAAATTTTGCCAAGAGATAACACCAAATAATCAAATTTTTTGATGAAATACATCAGCAAGGGAGTGTTATAAGAACAATCTCAGAGCCTGTTGATGGCTTTACAATTGAAACCAACTCAACATGATGAAATCTGATGCAAAATGGAATTGAAAATGGCTCTTAGGTAGTTTTCTCAGAGAAAATGGGCTTATTTCTATTTTCTTCCTTGAAAAAATTCTACGTCCTTTTTCTCCTCTCCTTTAAAAATTCTCCCAAAATGCATGATATACCTCATGCCATCATGGATTCTTCCTTCCCAAGCAAAGAATATGCTTAAGGGATCAAATTTTTTATAACAACTCTTCATGATTCCATGAAAATGACATCAAACTGGAAAACAGTTCACAGGTTGCCAAGGATGCATAAAATTTTAAAATATTACACAAATTTGGATTCTTATCGATCCCAGGGTCACGTTTTTGTCATTTAGGCATGCTAGCATGTTTTAGCAATCATTTTTCACCTTTTACCTTTTCAATTTTTACCTCTGCAACCTTTGATTTTCACTTTTCACATTTTTTATCGGGAAAAGGCAAGAATTATATCAAATCCATCATAGACCATCAAATTAGGTCATGAAAAAAGTGCCATTACACTCAAAGGCTAAGAGCATGCGAAATCATATAAAATTTGATGTCATTTTATGAAGAAACGCGAATCCGAGCTTCCCGGAGCTCCCCTAGTGGAAAAATGGGTGAATGCACGGTTGTCGTTGATTTTGGATCAACTTTAAATGCTAGCCCTCCACATGGAGGATGAGATTCTTGAATATTCCCTTTTTTTCCCTTTGCATAAGGTGGGACATGTGTCAAAACGTGATCGTATCGGACCCCATCCTTTGGGAATGCATTTGTGACCTTTTTAATTTTGGAAAATTTTGCAAAAATTCCCGCTTCTCCCTAGACACGCCACATGTCCACATGTGCGCCCCACTAAAACCACAGCCGATTTTATGAATTTTTACATTTTTCCCCGTGGGCCCGTACTCTAGTTTTCCTCTTTGCCACGTGTCCATCCTCTATTTGCTGTGGTTCAACCTTTCAAATTTTCAAAATTTTCCTCGAGCCTCAGTGCTTCCCCATTTTGCCATTTGGGACACGTGTTGGCTCTGGATTAGAGCGGCACAAATTTCATAAAATTTTCCATCAGTCCCCCTGCTTGACTTTTTACATTTCTGAACACATGTCCACTTCTTATTGGTTAGGGACCTTCTGCTCAAATTGTAACTTAAATTTTTTTTGAAGTTAAAAACTCCAAATTCATCAAAATCTCCACCCCCTCATATTGGCTTCTCCTTGACACGTGTCCACCTACCATTGGATGAGGGCCTTAGGGTAGAAAAAATGACTTTGATATTTTAAGCCAAAAACATCAAAATTATCCAACTCCCTACACCATCTCGCATGTCCACCTTGCCACGTGTCCTCTTCCTATCTCATGTCATGGGCCTTCGGGCAAAAAATTGACTTTGAGAATTTTGCAAAATGAAAGCGAAATTCCTAAGGAACCTCCACTACCCACCAATCCTTTGGACAATCAGCACGTGCCACGTAGACACCTCATTGCAAAAGGTGAAGCCATGGGTCAAAAATTTTCCTTAGCAAAAATTTCAAAAACAACAAGTTAGAAATAATTCTCAACCACCCCGACTACCAATAGAACCCGCCATGTTAAATAATGTTATGATGATGAATCGACGACGGGTAGAATATGCCCGTATGACCTGCCAAAATGTCAAAAATTCACATGATGCCCTAGGTTTCAAAATTTTTGTCAAGGATGGCAGATTTCTTGATCTTAAACCAATTGAATCATTTTTTGACATTAATTTCGACCTTGGGATTGGGAAAATACTTGCACAAATTTGGGATTCGATCAGACTCAATTTTTTTCATGATTTGACAAAGGAAAAATGACACAACCCATAAAAATGAAGAAATTAGGGCACAAATGGGGGTAAATTTGGAAAATTATTTTAGAATAGGGCAAAACAATAACATTACGGGCACTTGAAAGCATTCAACTAGAAAAACTAAATTGTAGACCACTAGCCCGAAAAGTAAAACCATTTCGAGCAAAAGCTGGACTTGAAAATTAGGGCAAAAGATGCAAGTTCGAAATTACACTAACATTGGCTCGCCTAGAATGGGCACTCCCGATGAGTGCCACAATGACAAAACATAGACCAAGTGCCAAAACCATTGGGCAAAGGAGTCAAAACAAAAAGGCAGCCCAAAAATAAAATTACCACCCAAAATGGACCGAGAAAACCAGCCAAAAATGGTTGCCAAGGACAAAAGGGAGAACCACACACCAACCAAAAACAAAAAACATAGTAAGAACAAAGACTATATAAATATAAAACTTGTGCATACCTCACTTGGGGATTTAATCCAAGAAATGTTTTAAATTTCTGCCATTAACAGCAGCTCCAAAGAAATCCCTATCTATATCCTTGAGAAAAAAGGTGTGCTCACCAATTCTGATGTCAATGGCATAAGGCCCATCCATAATGCATCAAACTTGCCATGTTTTCCCTTGTCTTCATGCCTACTATCCCACAACAAAACCAGATCTCCAACATTGAAGGCTCTAGGAGTAACCTTCTTATCAAACAACCTCTTCAATTTCTCTCTAAATTTGATATGCCTTTGATGAGAGGCTCTTCTTTCTTCATCCAACTCAATGATCTGATTGATTCTTGATTCATATGGGCCATGTTCTTGATCTTCTAACTGTTGAGAAAACTGAAATGAGGATAATTGCAGATGTAAGGGCAGAAATGCTTGAGTTCCATACACCAATTCAAACGGGCTCTTACTAGTTGCTCTTTTAGGAGTTATTCTATCAGCCCAAACTACAAATTTCAATTGCTCTCCCCACTTCTTCTTGTTGATTTCCAAGGTCCTTCTAATGATCTTGAGCAAGTTATTATTACTTGACTCATCTTGTCCATTCCCTTTTGGATTGTAGTTTGAAGAATAAGTTAGATTGATTCCATATTCAATGCACATTGCCATCAAAGGTTTGGCTCTAAAACACATGGCATTATCAGATACAATCTTAACTGGAACTCCAAATCTACATATGTTATGATTCAACAAGAAATCCATTACCACTTGGTGTGTTGACTTTCTAGATGGAATTGCTTTAACCCACTTTGTAAAATAACCATTTGCTACAAGGATCCATTTATGACCAACACTACAAGGATATCAAATCTCACCAATGAAGTCCACTCCCCATTGTTTCAAAAGGGGCTTAAATTGATACATGAGGCTATAAAGGAAGGGAGCACAGAAGCTTTGATCTTCCGAGAAATGTTGACACTATCACACTTTCTAACCAACTGGATTACATCTTTAAAAAGAGTAGGCCACTAATAACTAGGTCTTAAAATCTTATGTATTGTCACACTCCCGGAAAAATGTCCTCCACAAACTCCCCATGGAAATCAGCAATCAACTTGGGAGCTTCATCTCCAGTTATGCATTTCAAGAGGACACCTTCAGGGTTCTTCCAAGCCATCCCAAGGTCTCATTATGATATATTTTGAGAAGCCAGCTTGAGGGATCTTTTTCTGATTTTTATTTAAATGAATAGGACAACATAGGTGTCTGAGGTAGAAGATCACATCCTTGTACCATTCATAACTCATCAATCTCTCAAGAAGATCTGCCCTTTCTTCCTCTAGCTGATTCACTTCTACATTTTGCAAATTGCTCTCAGCCATGAGCTTGGCAAGACCCAAACCTCTTACTAGCTTTGTTGTTTGGATATCCATATCATATTCTTGTAATTTGTTGACCCATCTACATCTCTTGCTTGATATCTCCATGTCTGATAATATGTCTTTAACCATGGTGTGGGGAACATAGGCAACAACTTTTGAACTCAATATATAAGGCCTGAAAATATTTGTTGCTTTCACCAAGGAAAACGCTTGTTTTTCCATGATTGTATACTTCAACTCAACTACTTGTAAAGCCTTGCTAAAGAAGGAAATAGGCCTCTTAGCTCCATTCTCATCCTTTTGTAACAAAACTGAAGCAATAGTGAATTCAGAGGCAAAATAAAAGATTTGGAAAGGCCTCTTATAGTTTGGAGCTGCCAAAATAGGTGCATGCTTAAGTGCATCCTTTATTCCTTAAAAATCTTGAATGGTAGCCTTCTCCCACCTAATAACTTGATCCTTTTTTAACATGATTGTGATTGGGAGAGTCAGCTCAGCAAAATTGGAAACAAACCTTCTAATAAAATTGATTTGACTGAAGAAAGATTGGATAGCTTTCTTGGTTCTTGGGATAGGTACTTTGTTGATTGCTTCCACTCTCTCAGTGTCTATCATAACACCAGCCTTTGATAAAATGTGACCAAGAAGCTTGGCATTTTGCACACAAAAATTACACTTCTTTGGATTAAGAGAAATGCCATACTACCTACATCTGATCAACATGTTTTCCAAGTGTTGCAAATGATCACCTCGCTGCCTTGAAAATACAGTCACATCATCTTGGTAAATTGCAATAAACTCATTGATGTAACCAGAAAAAGCAACATCCATTTCCCTTTGAAAATTGGCACTAGCATTCATCAATCCAAAGGGAATCCTTACAAAAACATAAGTTCCCCAAGGCGTAGTGAAGGTTGTCTTAAGTCTTTATGATTCTTTAACAACCACTTGATTGTATCTCGGAGAAACCATCCAAAATAGAAAACATTTCTGACCCTGTCACAAGTTACAACATATTTTCCATGTTTGGCAAGGGGTATTTGTCCTTCATGGATGCTTTTTATATTCCTAAAATCCACACAAAGTCTAATGTCTCCATTCTTCTTTCTAACTAGCACAAGGTTTGCAACCCAAGATGAATACCTAGTGGGCTGAATGATACCTCCATCTCTCAACTTCTTTAACTCTTCCTACATTTTCATGGAGATAAGTGGATTAATAGGCCTTTGTCTCTATTTGAATGGCTTAGTCTTGGCCTCAAGAGGAATCTCATGTTGGAACAAATCTTCTCTATATGCCTTTAGCTCTGAATAAGACCAAGCAAGGCAATCTTGATATTTCTTTAAGAGTTGGGCATAGGACTGCTTTTCCTCTTTGCTGAGATTGCTGCCCAACCAAATCTTCCTTGGTTTATCCTTGGTTCCCAAGTTTTGCTCTTCCACATCCCTTGAAGCAAACATGTTCCTATTAATGATGCAATCAAGTATTGCTAAAATTTGATTCAAGTGCAACAAGACCTTTAGGAATGGTATTTGTTTTTAATTGTATAATATCCTTGTCAAACAAAGTTTCTCTCCCTTCATTCATGCATACCATTGGCTCCCAATCAATGTTCTAACCAGCAAACTCACCTTGGCATTGTAAGAACCTCAACACTTGTGCATCATCATCAAAAATCTGCCAATGTTTCACATTATCTGGGACAGCTGGCCTTGTTAGCACTTCAATGTTATATTCACAAAAAGGTGAAATAGTACAATTGTCAAATCTAGAGCCAAGTACAGCCAACTTATCAGCAGCAGCATTAAGACTTCTATCATGGTAAACAATGTTAAAGGAATCAAACATTTCAATCAAGTCCCAAACAACATGCTTATATTGTTTCATACACTAATTTTTTGTGGCATATAATTTCCTTACTTGCTTTACAACCAGCTCTGAATCCCCCTTGGCAACATTACCCTTCATTCCACACTTCCATGCAATCCTTAGCCCCAACAAAACTTCCTCATACTTAGTAATATTTTTAGTGCATTCAAAATTAAGTTTGAAGGAAAAATGAAACTCTTCTAGACTAGGAGAAAACAAAACTATACCAGCACCATTTCCAAATTTGGAGCAAGCTCCATCAAATAGCAATGTCCATGGAGAACCTACCATATCAAGGCAACTTGATTTATCCATCTTGTTCTCTTTTCCATTAGCAAAACTAATGAAATTGTTAACGTCTACATCAACAAACAACACTTCATAAGAAGCATTGTTGGGATATTCAATCAACTATGCAACATATTCTTTTCACCACGAGTTTGACAAGGCTACGCTCAATGGGAATGGTGGCAAAGGACATGTCCATTTGAACACTACCACCAACACTTGCAGCCCATTTTCTTGACAAAATCATACCCCATTTGGCAGGGCAATCAACAATTACAACATCAAGTTTTAAGTTCTTACCCGGATAGGCTACAAGTTACACTACTAAACCCTTCACACAACCAACAACCGACACTTCCCTTGAATTCATGGTTGTACATTTCCCATAGGCCATTGTCACTTTAATATCCAACTCATTCATGACTTCTAGAGGCATGACATTACATGATGCACCGGAATCAAACATACAATTATGAAGTAGCCTATCTAATATGAGAAAGGTTGTAAAGAATGGATCAACATTCAATTAGGAATCAACCAAGGATGTTCCTAAATACACCTCGGAGCCTCTCCAAGATCCTCCAATGTTGGTGGTGTTTCAAGGCCAGCAATGATTTGAAGAGGAGTCTCAACAACATTTACATTTTTTCCTGGGGTAATCTTCTCTTCTTTCAATCCCACGTACTCAAATGCTCTCTTTTATGCTCAGAATTCTAAGAAACTCAATAATTGAAACGCTCACTTTAATCGGCTCAATACTTGGGCAATATCATATGGAACATTTTTGGTAAGATAACATTGGAAGGGAAAAAGAAGGTTCATCGATGGAGAAGGATTCTTGGAAGCTCCGGGAATGAGAAGGATTGTAATTTTTGTTTGGGACAGCAAAATTTTTAGCAAGTGTCTCTTTCCTAGAAGCATCCTTTGGAATTCTTATGAGCAAGGGTGTTTTAGTTTTGGCTTGAAGCCCAACTCCCTTAACAACTTTGCTTCTAGTGTTATAGTCCTTTTCTTGAGCTACAACGACATTCATCAACAATTTTCTATCTTCCTTTGAAGGGATACCACCATCATACTTCTTAATCATCAAATCTCTCAAGTATTCAAAGTCATTGTTAAGAATTTCAAAATCCTGCACTACATCAACTTCAAGAGCATGAGGGAGGAAAGAAGTGGTACACACTTTATGCGAGTCCCAAAAGGTAGCAACAGTCCTAACATTTATTACTTCGAGTAGATGTTGCTCCTTCTTGTGAGCTTGAAGAACAGCCCATCATACAAATATCATCATTAGTTCCATCCTAATTTTTAGATTCATCAACTTGTTGGTCTACCTCACATGGAGGATGGGGAAGAAAACATCTATCACACCATTCCATATCAACACTTCATCAACAAGATAGCAACCCCGGCGTTAGAGGATCAGGAACCAATCTATTTTCACGTGTTTGGGGTTGTTTATTTGTATATCCAACATGCCCTTTACCCTTTTCATCAAACCTCTGCTCATTCATATCGTGATTGCAAAATCTATCTTGCACTGTTGCCTAGGATGCTTTGTGAAGTCTACCCAATTCCCTTCTCAACTCTTGCCAACTTGTATGAGATTTCTTTGACAACCCCACCAAAGTCTTCACAACCTCTTCTAAATCAACACCTTTGCTAGCTTGAGGTTTTTTAGGGTTTATCAATTTTACACCATCTCTCTTAAGAGGTTTCCCAATAGCCTTGATATTGTTCTCAATTTGAAGTGCCATGGTGAAAGCTTGTCTTATATTGGTTGGGTTCTTGTCTCTTAGGTAGTAGGCTACCTTTTTATCAAATGCATCAGTATATTTGATTAAACAAGATTCATCATAAGGCCTCAAACCAACAGAAACCTTCTCAAATTTTTGTTAAACCTTGTGTTGAATTCATGGACTGATTCATTAGGATTCTTCTTGATATTCTCAAACTCGGACAAAAGAAATCTAGGATCGGTCCTATCACCATATTCCAACTAGGTACAACGAAGGACTTTCACCAGCCTAAGGCCAACAAGTGTATGAGAGGATTGGTTGAATCGGAATCACTTTAAGAAGAGTGATAGTCCTCTACCAAAGGCTGATCTCTCTCACCAATGGCTATATCGTTGTCTAATGTCTAACCTTTAACAACTTTACAAACTCTTCTCCCTTCCAACTCTAAACTTGTTAAGTCTGAGAACAATTTCCTAGCAGAGTCTTTAAGGAAACGAGATCCTTTTCCATCTAGTTTTGCAGAGATCAACAACACAAAAAAAAATGACAAAAAGCTCAAGACACTGGTATTTCTAAAATCAAAGCAGCATGGAGTCGCCATTAAGTAATTTCACCTCATTTGTGTAATAATGCACTAAAATAATTTGTCAAATGTATCTTATCACTTTGAAAAAATTTACGAGATCCTTATAAATCGACCTTCTCCTTCCCAAATGAACCAAACATAATGCAACAACAAGTCTCTAAACTGCTGGGAAATGAAAAAGGAAGGTTGAGCTTGAAACATTTTCTTTAAGACTTGCAGATTTGAAACAGAGGATGATAACTTTGACAATGCAACATTTTAAATACCTGAATACATCTCAAAAACACAAATAATTTCCAAGAATTTCCCGGCAACTGCACCAGTCCAGTGTTGGAACCCAAACTTAATCTCCTTCACAACTCAAGCATCATCATGGATCTCACAAGACACTCAAGGGCAGATAAATGATTTGTGTGTCATTTGTATTTGGGGAACACATCTATCTGACTTGTTAGCACTCAAGATTTGAAGGAGTGGGTAGCACCTGAAAACGATTTTGATCTAATCCTCACTTTTCTAGGTTGTGCCTTTCAACCAAGGTAAGAGAACCTATATTATAGCCTTTGTTTGATGAAGGAGGTGGAAATATCCTTATGTTTTTCACATTGTATGGAGATGGCCTTGGGAAAACATGATCAATTATCCATTATTGAAACTCAAAAGAGTTGTCACTACTAAATGATGGAAATTTTTTCAAGAAAAGGCTAAGGATGTTAGAGAAATTATAAAATCCTGATATACTTTGTGCATTTTTGTGAATGGATTGTATTATTTTGTTGACACACAATGCAATGTAGGGGTAGTATGGGTAGGATTAGTTAGTTTGAATGAAATTTTGTTGGGATATGTTTAGACAAGACTAGCTAGGAATTACCAACTTCTTTGAGAACCTTTGCAAGAGATTTGCAACTCCTAAACAACAGAGATGTTTCAATAGGTTTAATATACTCCTTCAACCAGGATATATGCACCAAATGGAGGCCTAGATCTGCACTCTTCCACACAACCTTTGATAACCTGCCATAAAATCTTGAAGCAAAATACCAACAAAGTATCCAGGAATCCCTATTTGATCATGACCTAAGGTGCACCCAAAGTTCTACAAACAATATCAATATTCAAGGACAATAAAATGATTTTAAATCTGTTTATCTTTTATCAGATGAAGGCTCTTTTGAATATAAGATTACAAATGCTATTAAACCATCTACAAGAAATGAGACCCTGTATAATCAAAGAGATCCAAAACATAAGATTGTAAAATGAGTAAGAAACACAAATTGAAATCATTCTGAAACATAAGCATATGCGAATTTTGCCAAGAGATAACACCAAATAATCCAAAATTTTGATCAAATACATCAGTAGGGGAGTGCTATAAGAACAATCTTAGAGCTTGTTGATGGATTTACAACTGAAACCAACTCAACATGATGAAATCTGATGCAAAATGGGAATTGAAAATGGCTCTTAGGTGGTTTTCTCAGAGAAAATGGGCTTCTTCCTGTTTTCTTCCTTGAAAAAATTCTACGTCCTTTTTCTCCTCTCCTTTAAAAATTCTCCCAAAATGCATGATATACCTCATGCCATCATGGAGTCTTCCTTCCCAAGAAAATAATATGCTTAAGGGATCAAATTTTTTACAACAACTCTTCATGATTCCATGAAAATGACATCAAATTGGAAAATAGTTCACAGGTTGCCAGGGATGCATAAAATTTTAAAATATTACACAAATTCGGATCCTTATCCATCCCAGGGTCACGTTTTTGTCATTCAGGCATGCCAACATGTTTTAGTAATCATTTTTCACCTTTTACCTTTTCAATTTTTACCTCTGCAACCTTTGATTTTCACTTTTCACATTTTTATCGGGAAAAGGCAAGAATTATATCAAATCCATCATAGACCATCAAATTAGGTCATGAAAACAGTGCCATTGCACTCAAAAGGCCGAGAGGATGTAAAATCATATAAAATTTGATGTGATTTGGTGAAGAAATGATGAATCTAAGCTTCTTGGAGCTCCCATGGTGGTAAAATGGGTGAACACATAGTTGCCGTTGATTTTGGATCAACTTTAAATGCTACCCCTCCACGTGGAGGATGAGATTCTTGAATATTCCCTTTTTCCCTTTTGATAAGGCGGGACATGTGTCAAAACGTGATTGGATCGGACTCCCATCCTTTGGGAATGCATTTGTGACCTTTTTTAATTTTGGAAAATTTTGCAAAAATTCCCCGCTTCTCCCCTGGACCCGCCATGTGTCCACCAGGGCCCCACTAAAAATCGCGGGCCTATTTTATGAATTTTTCCATTTTTAGATTTTGGAAAAATTTTACATTTTTTCCATGGGCTCTGTTCGGTTTTCCTCTTTACCACGTGTCCATCCTCTATTTGCTATGGGTTCAACCTTTCAAATTTTGCCTTGAATCCTCCCTGCAAAATTTTAAAATTTTCCTTGGGCCCACGCTTCCCCATTTTGCCATTTCGGACATGTGTTGCCTCTAAATTGGAGTGACACAAATTCCATAAAATTTTCTATCAGTCCACCGTTTGACTTTTTACATTTCTAGAAACATGTCCACTTCTTATTGGTTAGGGACCTTTGACTCAAATTATAACTTAAAAATTTTTTGAAGTTAAAAACTCCAAATTCATCAAAATCTCCGCCCCCTCATATTGGCTTCTCCTGGACATGTGTCCACCTGCCATTGGATGAGGGCCTTCGGGTCAAAAAAATTTCTTTGATATTTTGAGCCAAAAACATCAAAATTCTCCAACTCCCTACGCCATCTGCATGCCCACCTTGCCACGTGTCCTCTTCCTATTCGTTGCGGGCCTTCGAGCAAAAAATTTGACTTTGAGAATTTTGCAAAATGAAAGCAAAATTCCTAAGGAACCTCTACCACCCGCCAATCCTTTGGCCAATCAGCACGTGCCACGTAGACACCTCATTGCAAAAGGTGGAGCCATGGGTCAAAATTTTCCCTTAGCCAAAAATTTAAAAAACAACAAGTTAGAAATAATTCTCGACCACCCTCGGCCAATAGGAACTGCCATGTTGCAATAATGTTATGATGATGAATTTGGCGGGTAGAATACACCCGCATGATCATCAAAATGTCAAAAATTCATAGGATGCCCTAGGAATAAATTTTTTTCACAAGGATGGCAGATTTCTTGATCTTAAACCTATTGAATCATTTTTCTACATTAATTTCAACATTGGGATTGGGAAAATACTTGCACAAATTTGGGATTCGATGAAACTCGAATTTTTCATAATTTGAGAAAGGAAAAATGACAACCCATAAAAATGAAGAAATTAGGGAAAAAATGGGGAAAATTTGGAAAATATTTCGAATAGGGCAAAACAATAACATTACGGCACTTGAAAGAATTCAACTAGAAAAAATGAATTACGGACCACCGGCGTGAAAAATAAAACAATTTACGAGCAAAAGCTGGACATGGAAAATTAGGGCAAAAAGATGCAAGTTCAGAAATTTCACTAACATAATACATGTTTTGAGACATGTATAATTCCCAAAAATTTCAAAAACAACAAGTTAGAAATAATTCCCGACCACCCTTGGCCAATAGGAACCCGCCATGTTGCAATAATGTTATGATGATGAATTTGACGGGTAGAATACACCCGTATGATCGTCAAAATGTCAAAAATTCACAGGATGCCCTAGAAATAAAATTTTTTCACAAGGATGGCAGATTTCTTGATCTTAAACCAATTGAATCATTTTTCTACATTAATTTCAACCTTGGGATTGGGAAAAATACTTACACAAATTTGGGATTCGATGAGACTCAAATTTTTTCATAATTTGAGAAAGGAAAAATGACACAGCTTATAAAAATGAAGAAATTAGGGAAAAAATGGGGGAAAAATTGGAAAATATTTCAGAATAGGGAAAAACAATAACATTACAGGCACTTGAAAGAATTCAACTAGAAAAAATGAATTGCGAGATCACACTGAAAAATAAAACCATTTACGAGCAAAAGCTGGACATGGAAAATTAGGGCAAAAAGATGCAAGTTTAGAAATTTCACTAACATAATACATGTTTTGAGACATGCAAAGGTTGAAGAAACTTATAATTTCATGGGAAAATCAGGAATAATACCATTCACCGAGAAACCTCTTGAGCACCATTTCTAATTCCTTTCGCATCAGATTTGTATCATGTTGAGTTGGTTTTAGTTGTAAAGCCATCAACAAGCTTCGATATTGTTCTTATAACATTTCCTACGATAAATTTGGTGATTCTAGATTATTTTGTGTTGTCTCTTGGAAAAATTTGCATACACTTATGTTTCAGAATGTTTTCAATTTATGTTTCTTGCTCCTATTGTAGTCTTGTGTCTGAAATCTCTCTTGATCATACATGGTCTCATTTCTTGCTTTGATAGTTTAGTGGCATTTGCAATCTCACAATCAAAGAGATTTCATCGATAAAGAGATAAATGGATTTAAAATCACTTTACCTTCCTAAATTTAGAGATTGTTTATAAACCTTTCGGTGCAGCCTTGGGTCATGATAAAATAGAGGTTTATGGATGCTTTGTTGGTTCATCTGCTTCAAGCTTTTGTGGTAGGTTGTCAAAGATTGTGTGGAAGAGTGCGGATCTAGGCCTCCATTTTTGCACATATCCTAGTTGAAGGAAGCATTCTATTGTTTAGGTATTACAAATTTCTTACAAAGGTCCTCAAATAATTTGGAAAATTAAGGTTAATCTTGTCTAAAAATTTCCCACCAAAATTCATTCAAAATAACTAGTCTACCCCATACTACCCCTGCATTACATTGTGTGTCAACAAAGAATACAATCCATTTACAAAAATGCACAAATAAAATATGGATCATGCAATGTCTTTAGTAACCCTTTCCTTGCTTTGAAAATATCTCCATAATGGGAGTGACAACTTATGAAATTCAGATTTGGAGTGTTGATCATATTTTTCCAAATCTCACTTTCACAAGTTGTCATTCCCAAATTATGGAGATATTTTCGAAGCAACGAAAGGGTTATCAAGACATTGCATGAACCTGATTTTCTTTGTGCATTTTTATAAATGGATTGTATTCTTTTGTTGACACATAATGCAATGAAGGGGTAGTATGGGGTAGGATTTGTTATTCTGAAAGATTTTTGGTGGGAGATTTTTAGACAAGATTAACCAGAATTTGCCAAATTCTTTGAGGACCTTTGTAAGAAATTTGTAATACCTAAACAACAGAATGCTTCAAAGGGGTTAAGGTACTCCTTCAACCAGGATATGTGTAAAAATGGAGGCCCAAATCTACACTCTTCCACACAATCTTTGACAACCTGCCATAAAATCTTGAAGTAGATGAACCAACAAAGCATCCAGAAACCTCTATTTTATCATGACCCAAGGTGCACCCAAAGTTTTACAAACAATCTCTAAATTCGGGAAGGTAAAGTGATTTTAAATCTGTTTATCTCTTTATCAGATGAAAGCTCTTCTGAATGTGAGATTGCAAATGCCACTAAACTATCAACAAGAAATGAGACCATGTATGATCAAGAGAGATTTCAGACACAAGACTGTAATAGGAGCAAGAAACACAAATTGAAAACATTTTGAAACATAAGTGCATGCAAATTTTTCCAAGAGACAACACAAAATAATCCAGAATGACGAAATTTATCCGTAGGGGAATGTTATAAGAACAATCTCAGAGCTTGTTGATGGATTTACAACTGAAACCAACTCAACATGATACAAATATGATGTAGGAAGGAATTAGAAATGGTTCTTAGGCGGTTTCTCAGTGAATGGGATTCTTCCCAGAATTTCTCATGAAATTCTAAGTTTCTTCAACCTTTTGCATCTCTCAAAACATGCATTATATAATTTTCAATTACATTTGATCCTTCTTTCCTAAGAAAATAATATGCCCAACATCAAGTTTTTTACAAAATTCCAACATGATTCGCAGATAGGGACGTTTAACATATTTACAACAAAAGTTGTCAGGTGTTTCAAAAAGGTGAATCATTACAAATCCTTCATCATTATCCATTGTGGAGGCACGTTTTTCATTCTCCAAGCATGAAAACTCCTTTCATTTCATTATTTCATCCTTATCATTTCAAAATTTGATTCTGCAACTTCCTGATTTGATATTTCACGTTTTGCATAGGCTGGGGCAAAAATTATTTCAAAAACACCTCAAATATATAAATCGATCCCCAAAACCACTTGTATTGGTCCTTGTAGGCACAAATGACACGACTTTGCCAAAAATTTGATCAAAATTGATGCAAAATTTGCATCTCCAAGCTTCCTAGAGCAAAAATGGTAGCCAAATTAAAGAATGTACAGTTATCATTGATTTTCCTTTATCCCTTCAATCTGGGCCCTCCATGTGTCACAATACGATTTGGAATGAATTTGGGATCACTTTTTGACCTTTTAACATTTTTGGAAAAATGGAAAAAATTGACTTTTTCTCCGCCCCTCCACCCTTGAAATTTGGAGCTAACATGTGGCATATGGTGGGTCCCATTGAAATCATACTTCAATTTTGCACATTTCCACCTTTTTTGGAAATTTAGAAATTTTCACTTTTTTCCCCGTGGGCCCGCACCTCTGATTTCTTCCATGCCACGTGTCTCCTTCGATTTTTGTGGAGCCACGCCTCAAATTTTTACTTTAATTCATTTTTGTAAAAAAGGGAAAAAATTTACTTCTACCCCCATCAACTCGCACTCTCCTCTGCACCTGCCACGTGTCTCCATGTGGTTCGTTTGGTGGACCCACGGTTCAAACTTCCATTTTAACTTCTTTTGCAAAGAGGGAACAATTTCACTTTTACCCTCGTTGGCTAGCCAACCTGCACTCTCCTTTGTGCCTGCAACATGTCCACCCCTTGGTCCATTGCAGACCTACATCCCTTTCTTCACCCTTTTTCCCTTTCACCAAAAAGGCAAAAATTTCCTAAGTCCTCTACCTTCCTCTCATTCCACCTTTGCAGGAGAAAGTGACACGTGTCCTCCTGTAGAGTTGCGGGGGCAATTTTATTTTTTCCAAAACACCAAAAAATGTTAAGTTTTCAAAGAAACCCGCCGATCCTTGTCCAACCAGAAGTGGCCATGTATGAGGGGAGGCTTGAGCTTAAATTTTATAGGTAAAGGACACTGTACAATCGTTCAAAAGAATAGAATTTTCCCGTGACCTCCAAAATCAATTTTTCCTTCGTGGATGAAGGATTTTTTTGATCAAAAGGAAAATGGAAGATGTTTTAAAGAAATTTTTAACCATGGAAAAGGATTTTTGGGGGAAAATAAGTATAAAACAAGCAACCACGAGCTCCAAAGGCCGGAAAAGTTGAAAAAATGATAGAGGCTTGTAGATTTGGAAATTTAGGGCACAAAACATGGCATGCATGTATTTTTATTTCACATTGGGGAAAAATAATAAGTTGTGAGCACTTCAAGCCATTCAATTTGGAGAGAGAAATTTGTAGATCACCAAATTTGAAGAAAAAAAAATTTTGAGCACGTAGAACAAAGGGGAAAGATGGGAAAATAATAGAGGATCAAAATGGGCACCAACAATTGTCATCTTCTCAGTATTGTAGCAATCCTAGGATATTCAAGGAACTTATGTCCTCTATAATGTCCTCTGGATAATTAACATCTAATTTTTTGATCTCTTAAACATCTATCACATAGACCAACTTTCCTTTCTCTTTTTCCATGGATGCGCACTCAAGATGTACCTCCTCTAATTCTTCCTCATCAAAGTGCACTTCTAAGCTAGGTTCACCCAAAAACTCTATTAATCTTTCCTCCACCATGACACTATCTCCCATAGTTAGGCACTTAACAACTTGCAATGTTATATCCATCAATGGATTAGTAATGCGATACTCAAAAGCTTGAAGGAGATCGGTCGTTGATTCCTTCAAGTCTCCTATCTGAAAGCATAGCCATGAGTGAATGTATCATACACATGCACAACCTTGTAGAGTGAAGTAAATCTTATGCACCCATAAAGATAGAGGTAATGCTTTTGCACCTTCCATCCAAGCCTTCTCACATGCCTAGATGTGAAACGAGGTGGGTTCCTTCCCATGATAATATTGTATAGAAGTAGGTGCATTACTTCGAGAAATTCAATAGAAGGTTATCGCAATGGTTTACCCACCAATGTGTTGTGGTCCCGAGTAAATTATAGCTAAAAATACTTCTCCATTTGACCTCATATCTCCATTAGGTCTCCATTACTCGCAGAAAGCATCAAGGTTGTCTCCCAAGTGTAATTCGACAACTATTTTCCTCCCGTGTGCCTAACTAAGCATGATTTTGTTACCCTCATCACACATCCTCTTAACTACCTTCCAACTAACTCATATGTCTCATGTGCCCAATTTTCACATGCCACACTAGTTGTATTACTTATTGATTGGATGTCTTCCCACTAAATAATGCCTTCTTTTTTTGGATGCGTAACCTCAGGGTCCCTGATAGTGCGCACATAGATTCTATCTAGGTCTTCTTCTCTCAAGGTCTCAATATAGGGTGATGACTTCCCATCCATCAAAGGAATGATAACATGTTCCTCCTTGTTCTCCAAACTTATATAACCCTTATTAAATGTAAGTCAATATTGTTCTTATAGCACCAGGGGCAGCCAAGTAATGTTGGAAAGTTTTCCGCCTCGGCAAGTGCCAAGACTTCAAAGTCTCTAGTGAATTTCTCCCCTTAGATAGTGATAAAAGCATCCTTTAAAACACCAATGGGAATTTCCTTTTTCTTATTAGCCATATACAACATATTTAAAGATAACTATAATGGGGTCCTTCCCATTTGATTCCATGTATTTAGGGTGAGAACATAAACTTCCAAACCCATGTCAATTAGAATATTACTTAGGAGTCATCCATCAACAACTGCATTTAATGTAATCTCCTTATCATAGTCAAGGTTGTGAGGATGTATATTAGCATGAAAAATCTTCCTCTTGCGCTCTCCTCCAATGCTTGGTACATTATCTCTTAACCATTCTCCTTATATAGGGATGATATTATCTTAGTGTAGCATCTTAGAGACCTCTCGACATCATCTATATCTTCCTGAGGGACCACAACACATTTTTTCTGCTCCAACTTCCTGGATTTATCTTTTAGACATTGAATTTCTCCTTGAATACTTCTGATTACTTCCATGGTCTCTTGATAGACTTCCTTCTGATGGGTAGGGTCCAGATACTTTGCATGCACCACTTCTTCTCTTGTAATCAATGGTCTCTTCTTTGGTATCTCCCTGACATGTGTAGCCTCAGCTCACTTTGACACTAGTACATGATCTAACTCTGACTCACGTGCCACCCTTGGCATCAATTGTTGATTAGCACACTTTATGCTAACCATCCTTATCCTTCTGTTTCTTCTAGCTCATGTGTTCAAACAATTCTGGGCATTCCTCATACTTGTAATTTTTACCACACCAAGAGAACTATAAAAAATCGGGACACTTGTGCTTGTAGTGTTCTATAGATCCATAATTATAGAAGGTTCCATAAGGGAATTCAATCATTCCTCCCCTACGATTTCCACGATCTCTAAATCCTCCTTGAAATCCTCTACTTTTACTTCCTCCATCCACACACCCTTTATAATGACGACCATCATCCTTAGAGCTGTTTGACACACTAGTCTAGCACACATGAGTATTAATGGTATCATGTATTTGGTTAATCAATCTAAAATTATTTGTTTAATGAGTAGTAGAGGTGAAAATTTTGCCATAACAAGACACGCTTTTACGGATCGCACGTACTGTAGTAGTAGTGGAAACCTACTTGCATTATGATTTCCATATAAAATCTCATAGTCTACCATTATTGCACGTACTCGATATCTAAGGAAAACTATCCTTCGTATGCCCTTCTACCTCACAATCTGTACACCATAACCCACTATGAGTCTCATAAGCCAAGTTCACAGAAAATTTCTCTATTTGTTTTTCCATTGCAGTAATTTAGGCTTCTAGGAATAGACTAACTCTTGTATTAATGCTTCCCGCCTCAACGTATAAGGTAGCCTCCAAGGCCTTGGGTGGATCTATGAAAGTCTTCTATGAAAGTTCCATCCTGAAGGGTTTGATTAGTCCTCCAAAATCCATTGAGCATGATGCGAAGGGTGAATTTCATAAGATAACTTGGATAGGAGAGTCTTGAAAGATGCTTGATAATCCTACACACTCTTATTCATTCCTTATTGAATCTCCTTCAACGCTACGATGCTTTTCTATTCAAACTCGGTATTGGAACTCTTTCAAAAATGCATTATGTTACACAATATAATCCACCACTTTCTGGTGTGGGTCATACTTCCTATACCAGCTATACACGTGTCCTTGTAATGTGGTTACAAACTGACTTGCTTTCTATTCGGAGCAAAGTGATTCCTTTCATGTTCCATAGGAACGTGCACTTATGTACATATTTCGTGACATCCTCAACGCCCTTTTAATAAGGTAAGTGGAGTGACATTTCATAAAACACTTGTTGATGGTGTTGTGGGAATTTTCTACCAAATCTAGGACCTTGATTCCCTCCCATGTTACCTCCACCACCAGACCCACTAGATCCACTAGTTCTAACTCCTTCAGATCCACTAGATCCTCCTCCTATCATAGGTAATGGGCCTAACACAGTTGCACCACTGTGATCCCACTATCATGTTAAACTACACACCGATAGTCTGTGATACTGAACCACTCCCAAATGTGTTTCCCACGCCATTCCTAGATGTGATACTCAAACCATGTGATCCCAAACTTTTTTCCAAAAAAATACCCCCAAACACAAGAAATGACTATGCAACCATATATCTACCAAATGAAGAATTATACCTCCTAGGTGTCGCTCAACTACCAATACCGATACCAACTGGATTATCAAAACTTATCTCAGGAACTGGAAAACTAAGCACAAGGTTATGGTCAT
Organism: Taxus wallichiana var. yunnanensis; assembly: GCA_018340775.1. Classification (NCBI taxonomy): domain Eukaryota; kingdom Viridiplantae; phylum Streptophyta; class Pinopsida; order Cupressales; family Taxaceae; genus Taxus; species Taxus wallichiana. The sequence continues at coordinate 138,011,768 of CM031240.1, read as the reverse complement.
CATTAGGGTTAAGATGTGTTCTATGGCTCTCCTCTATTCTTCATATGACGATCTCTCTCTAGAAGTCAATGGGGTTTCTCTTCTATGATTGCCAAGATGGGGTAGCTCGGAATTCTCGGGTTCCACATCTTATGCGCGAACCTTAAATCCTTACACACAACATCTATCTCCATAAATCCTTCACTCTTACAGACTTCACCTTTGTCTTGCTAACTCCCTCTCTTGAGCTTCATTATACTTGAGTTTCCTCTCCTCTCTCTCTGTTTATGCTACAAGGTCAACCATCCTCTACCATGCCAGCCTTTCATGCCCCGCACCTAGCGAAGTTTATCCAACCATGGGAATGGCTTCCAAACTCAAAGTAATTAACAAGGATATTGGTAACTAGTGGAATAACATGTAAGATCAATCCTCTAGGTTCCCTCAAGAACTCATAATCAATAATCTCTAGGAAAGAATACGTAGAAATATCATATTCTAAGGTATAATTAGTCAACACTCTACTCCACCAAGAATCAATAGCATGGGTCCAGGTTAGATCGGCATCATGTAAGCTGCTGATATTCTTCTTGGGTCTAAACAAGAGGTCTATAGTACCAACTTTTCCTTGAAGCATACGATGAGAGTCATTCATATAACTCTAGTGGAAAATAGCAGAAGAATTTCTCATAGATTTTTTAATATAGGTTCTCCTCCACCCATTTTCATGCATCAAACTCAGATCTAGTACTTAACCTCTGAGAAAATTCATCCTCCGTGCTTTTAAGCCAGGTCTTAACGCTTTCAAGGTCAAGCACTCCGTCACTACACATTTATCTCATAACATATTCAAAATAGGTCTCAAAACATAACCAACATGTAGTCATTATTTTACCCTCAATACCTCTTTCTAACCCTAAGCACACCGGCCTATCACCTAGCATACATTGGGCACTCACCCAAGGCACGTGTGAGTGTTGAGCCCCTCCTTTATGTGAGATTTATAAGAGAGTTCCACCATTAATGGAGGATTATTTATAGAAACAAAAGTACATGCATCTACTTAAAAGGTAGAAGATATAACTAATAAATCTACACATCAATGCATCACAAAAGGTAAATAAACATTGTATGAAACAAAAGGAACTAGATCTGAGTCATGAAAAGTGAATAACATGAGTGTTTACACCCATAAACACAATGTACATAATAGATCCATGTATATTGATTTAAAAGAGTTTCTAGTAGCCACACTACATAAAAGGGTCATCTCAGACCATATACATCAAATGAAAAAGATCCAACCCCTGTAAACTCATCTGATCAGAGATCCTAACTATGCTTTCCCCATTATAACCCTTGTTATAGACCCCAATACCCATACATATGCTTAATGATATCCCTTACAACCCTCTAGTACCAGTAACTCTAAACCCTAGCATCATGAAATCTAAACCCTTATCATTTCCTAACATTTCTATACAACCTCATTACCCTCCTTCTTCTCTTAGCAATCCCATACCTTCTAACGCATTTGCACTACCTTCTCCATGCTCTTCTCTTTGTTTGTGTCCCAATAATTTCTTAAAGTATGATCAATGTACACCGCCATGAATTCTCTCATGAGAGATTGTGTGCCATGTGTCAAAGTGGTCCTCTGTTGGCAAATACTTATTCTCTTTTCAAAACCTTCCACTAAATGCAATGATTCTTCTAGGAATATTCCCTTCATGGAATATCCTTTTCTTGGCCTCCAATGTTCTACGTTGGAACCTTATCCACTTATCATGCCTAATCGAGTCCTCACATTTTTCCTCAAGTTACTCCATGATTCCAAATATGGCTAAGTCCTTTACACCCTTATTTTGCCTCCCACGTGTGCCCTGGTTTCACTTAAACCCTTCTTAAACCCTTTTCTTGCGCTCTTTTCCCCGAGCGCCTCCTATTTACTAGTCCTATGTGCATGCCTCTTGGTACTTAGCCAATATTTAGGGTCCAACATTGAGTGAACATGGATAATTTCTATCAGTTTCAAAGCTTCAAGACTACATCAATGTCTTCTATGATGGAACAACAAATGGGAATCATGGCCCCTCTTCACTTCCAAGAGATCCAGTCGAATCGTGTGAAAATTTGAGGAAAAATACATGAAAAATATAGTTTCACGTGAACTAATTTTCATGCCATGAAGTCCATATTTTTTAGGGATATGGAGGATTTTTTTGTCATCAAAATTCTATACTTATCTAAGAAATATTCAAATTCCTAAAGATCCTGAGGGGAAATCATCCGATATTCGAAGGGAAGGGTATTCAAAAAATCTAGTTTCATTTAAACTAGTTTTTATGCAATGAAGTTGTTTATTTTTCAAGATATTGAGGACCAAATTTTTATCATTATTCTTCCCTCTTTCATTAAAATCCATTTTCCCACTTTTTTAGATGAATAAATCATTCAAAAATTGAAACAGGGAATCTTGGAATGAAACCCAGAATTTTAAGACCTTTTTCGTTGCAATCTGACACCTACGGTGTACTTACTAAAAATAGCATATGTCCATAGTGGGGCATGCCTAAAAATAGTAATTGGTTGAATAAGGTGAGTTCTCGACATTCATGCTCCTCCATATAGGTAAAATATATAAGGGGATGAAAACAAGAAAAAATTTCCAAAAATAGTAGCTTGCAGACCCATATGCTAAAAATGAAGCATATCACAATGTTTCTAAAGACTCATTTGACATATCAAGGTGTTTGTACATCATGAAAAAGGAGGATATTGTGATCATCATCAGCAAGTTCTTCATCAACAAGATCAATCAATCCCCTTCCCTTCTCCTCTTCTCTCCATTTCTTCTAATTCTTCATTGTACATAATCATGCTAATTTATTTATTCACTTAAGTGACAATATTTGTAATTTTTAAAATGTATTCTCTTAAAATATAAGAGAGAGATACTAAATGTGTTCTTCTTGTGCCATTGAAATGTCACAAGTGGAATAAGAACATGAAGTCATGTGATGGGAGATATAAATTCAATTCACAAGGATATGAATTGGGATGGCTTCTCCATTTAAAAGGATCCAAAATTTAATTTCTTGGTAACAATTTGTAGAGACAAAATCATGCACATGGGTTCATTTATATGTCCTAAAAGCATGCTATCATTTACATGATTCCTAAACAAAAAAACTAGTGGTTGACAACTATCTTTTTCCTCTTTTATTTGTCTCTTGTTTTCTATTTTGTCTCACACTCCCTATAGTCTAGTAAAATTTTTACTTATTTATCTTTCATGGCTTTAGACACTAGTTCCCAGCTAAGATAGGGGGACCTAGGTTCCCCTATCCCATCTAGGTTCCCCTAACCCATTTCCACCTTACTTTCTTCTATGTCTCTTTTATCTTTTGGGCATATTTTTCAAGTATGGGTCGTCCTTCTAGTTGTTAATTACAAAATTCAAACAAGGGAATTATATAAATACATAGTTATGTGTTCAAAATGAAGGACCAAGCACTAGGCATTACTACCATCACCTAAGCTTGCATTCAAAAGGAACATAAATCACTCAAAATAATCCATCCAACATCTATTTAAGGGACAATGGTTGCATTAAATTTGCATACACAACATCGAAGCGGAAGTTCATTCTACTACATTGCTACATTCTAGCTACATCCCTCTATCAAGTGAAACTTGAAAAAGGGATCCATAGGGCATAATTTCTACACACACTCATAAAAACTACATGGATTCTGATATGTAGTGTAGTGCTTGGTCATAAGTTCACTCTTGCAATGACCATCAGGGTCAGTCCAACTCCCCATTCCGCATTTTCCATTTTTAGGTTTGATGTATTTTGTGGGCTTATGCAAGTGAACTTCTCTTTTGTAGGTTACAGTACCTTAAATGATCCAAGAGAAACTACTAGGAGATCAAGAGGGGATAATTGTGACATCCTTTTGACATAAAAGAAACAAGACCCAAAGCTTTTATACAATCATGGGCATGCGAGATTCATTCATCACTTCCCGAGCAACCCTATCCTACTGTGGGTGCCCACGCCCGCCTTGTTCATGAGCTCCATAATTTACAAATGTCAGATATGAATATATGTGATATTGTTATACTCTTCTCCTACTTAGATCACTTATAGATTGTTCATATATTAACTAAGTCTTCTTATCTCATCTTCTTTCTTAGGGTTTTAATACTTTCAATACTTTTTTTCTTGTGTCACTAGTGTACTTCATCATTTAATTCAATAGTGACTCTGCAATATTTATATTTAATTCAAATTAAAATAAATCATTTGGTGAAACATAATCATCATCATACACTTGGATATTTATTTTTATCCTTTCATGGATCCTCAAATTCCTCAAATCTCTTTGCATGACTTACTTCAAATACACCCACCTTGCAAATATATTCTCCAAAAATCCCTAGACACTATGTACCTCCCTCGCAATACGCAACCCACTGAAGTAAGTTCCATTTTGGATAATCTATTTCATGAATCTATTGGTCCTAATCCTCCATTCAATCAACCCATCTTAGAGTCAATTCAAGCTTTATATTGTTTATTTCAAGATAAAATTCAAGCTATGGAAACAATGATTACATATCTTAAAGCTAAAATATAACATCTCAAGGATGCTTATCATTCTAGTTATTTGAATTCTACATGTTCCAATATTAGTGAACCCCAAATATTTCCACTACCCACACCTCTAAAGTTTTATATAAATTTTAAACAACATTATATACTTCCTCGGCTCCTCACTCATCAATTGATCAACTTGCCAACTACTCATTGCTATCCTCCTTATCGGCTTGCCAAGTACATAGGTCTTCCATTTTGTAATTATCACATAATTAATGGACATAATGAAAATGATTGCTACAATTTAAAACAAAAAATTAAGAACCTTTATTATTAGGTTTTTATCTCATTTGATACACAACATTCTCGCTTCATTATCATCTTCATTTCGAATCCCCATGGGATCCTAAATCTAGTCCTTCTATTTCTAATGAGAAACATTCCATAGTTACTAATGTTCTACCTTCTGTCATTAAAGAACCACCTTTCCAACCCATTCCAACTAAGAAAATTCCTCTAAGAATCAATCCATCCCCAACTCCTCTCATGTCTTCTACAACATTACCAACTCAAACTAAGAAACCTCCTCTCAAAATCATTCCATCCCCTCCTCTCAATTATTCTACAACATTACCAACTCCAACTAAGAAACCTCCTCTAAAAATCAATCCATCCCCTCCTCCTCTCAATTCTTTTACAATGTTACAAATTCCAAATCGGAAACCAATCTCTAAGAAAGACCAAAAACTCTAGATCGCCTCTTTAGGCCTTCTCCTGTCAACCCAAAGTCCAACCCTAGTCCTACTCTTGCTCCTAACTATCATTGTGATGACCATATGTTTTCTTCTAACACATTTCAAACTCTGCCACCTTGGAAAGGTCTCTCCCACATCATCACATAGACCCCTATTCCTTGCATACTTGGGTCATCATACTCCCCCTCCATTTTATCACTAGCGAGACATCTCTAGCACCTATTATCATGCTTAACGCTCCACACTTCATTACTCATATTTCTAAACAATTTTAAACCTTTTTACATATGCAATTTATTTTAATTACCCTATGACACACTCTAGTTCCATGATTCATACTCGGCTGCTAAGGGTCTAATTCTAAAATTAACCTCACCACATTAGCTTTTCATGCGTTATGCTTCATGATCTATCTTTCTAGCACACATTCTCAAACCATTTCCTTGTGACGCACTATTGTTCTATGGCTCATTTAGGGGTATTTTATAAATGAATCTCATCTCATATAAATCCTATGGAAGGCATGTTGCTCCTATCACATTCACACATTGCATACAATTCCATCACACTCATCTATTGCATTCACATACCTTGGTTGCACTTACTCTTGCTTTCTTATAATAATTACATGATGCACTTTTCTTACTATGCTAGTCAGATACTCAATATGTCATTATATTTCTATATACACACATGCGTGTTCACTTGGTATTTTAGAGTGAATGCATATCTCTTACATATTTTCACATGCTATAATGATGCTTGACACTGTATCCTTTTCTAGTCCCACCGAGGCTCTTGGGGGCATCTACCTTTCCTACTCTCACACATTACAGGTGTTATTATTTCATCATTTACTACTTCCTATTCTTACTAGCACATTACTTTCCATTGATACATACATGTCTTGACATATTTTTTATCTTTCTAACATGTTAATGGGTGCTTCATGTGCAAAATTTTACTTGTAGGATTATATGCCACCATGGTTATCTGATACACTTTTCTTTCAATTGCTTTCTACTTATATGTTATTGTTTTTGCGCTTTGCCCCATGTCTTGCTTGATCACTGTTTTTTCTTTCTTATGGCCTCTTCGGCCATGATTTTCTTGTGACATTGTGAGAAATGTCCCATGTTTAAAACCAGATTTTCACAGTCTAATTTTTACACACTTTTTTACTACATTGAATTATATTGCATGCTTTCTACTTTTTCTACTAACACATGTTACTATTCACTTTTTTTACATGTTTCTTTGTTTCTACCATGCACATCCCCTACCCCCTATAGGTATTAGATTCGAGATCGAATCATTTCATCTCTTTTCATCCTCACACTCCTACAATTTTCACATGCGACTCAAACAATGGGGGAATACATTGGGTAAATAAATCAGCCATATAACATCTTAGAGATATAATATAGATCTACATAGTATTGAAACGAAACATAAATATAGTCACGAGAATGACCTAAAATATTACTTTGGTCCTCAACACAACACGAAACCAACACCCAGATTCAGATAATATTGCCTGGGCGCGTGTATCCTCCCTCGGTGCTAATGTCTCAAGGCACACATAGTCATCTTATCATATCATCACAGTTCACGTAAGCCTTCATAGTAGGTCTATAGTTACACATATAGTCCTTCAATTATAGAATACATTTTATCTCCTTCAATCAGTACAACTCAAAAATAATTGGGAATAATTAGGATAGGAGGAACAACAAGAACAAATTAGGAACATACTATCTATAGTTGTGTTTATCGGAAGATTCATGGAAGGAGAGTAGAACAATACCTCTCTCCCCAAAACTTGCTCTTTGGCGTGATATCACCCAAAAAATTCACACTTAGCATGAGATAGCCCAAAAAACTCTCCCTTTGTGTGACATCACCTGAAAAACTCGCTATCAACATGAGATCATCCAAAAATCTCTCTTCACAATATTTCAGGACACATTCCTATCTTTTACACTCTTTTACATCAGGTGCAAAATTTCCTTTTTCCACACTTTTACAAACTTTTGCATACTTATACACATTTTTCTCGATTTATCATAAACAAAACTTTGACTACTCTTTCTCTCTTATTGTATGTCTGTCCTTAAAACGCAACAAGAATCAACCTATAATAAAAATACAAGCACAACAATAAGTGAAATTTAACACATATGATTCACCCCTAGGGTCACTATCCTTTCCTAGTCTTCATGATTCACTTGTCCACTTTTCATGCACTTCACCACATGATCTACAAGATTATAAGGTACACATATCTTATCTAATTTTTGTTATCAATTATTCACTCAATAAAATAAAGTGGGGAGAAATGTAGACACAAAATCACCCACTTGGTTACATTTATAGGTCCTAAAAGCATGCTAGCATTTACATGATTCATAACCAAGAAATATAGTGGTTGAAAACTATATTTGGGCTCTTTTATTTGTCTCTTGTTTTTTATTTGGTCTCACACACCATACAACCCATTCATAATTTTACTTATTTATTTTTCATAGCTTCAAACACCAGTTCCCATCCAAGACAAGTGCTTAGGTGCCCTTGTCCCCTCCGAGTACCCCGACCTTTTTCACCTTACTCACTTCTATTGGGTCTCTTTATCTTTTGGAAATCTATTTTACGTATTGGTATCCCTTCCAATTGTCAATTATGAAATTCATACAAGGGAATCATATAAATACATAGTTATGTGTTCAAAATAAAAGATGAAACACTAAACATTATTACCATCACCTAATATTGCATTCAAAAGGAATCTAAAGCACTCAAAAGAATCCATCTAGCATACATTCAAGGGATAAGGGCTGCAACAACTCTACATACACAACATAGGAAGGGGAAGTTCATTCTATTCCATCCACACATTCTACTACATTTCTACATTCTAGCTACATCCTGCTATCAAGTGCAACTTACACAAGGGAATCCTAGGGCACAATTTATACACATAATCACCATAACTACATGGAGTCTAAGATTTTTCCAACACTTGGTTAGAATTTCACTCTCAGGGTGACTTTTGAGGTCAGTATGACTCCCTATTCTACATTTTCCTTTTAGGTTTGATGTGGTTTGTGGGCTTGTGTAGGTGAACTTATCTTTTGTTGGTTACATGTACCTTTAATGATCTATACTTTATAGAGGTTAGATATGACGTTACTTACATCCTATTAAAATATTTTCCCTCCTCGAGATCACTTCCATATTGCGTGTATATCAAATAAGTCTTCTTATCTCATCTTCTTATTTAGGGATTAAATATTTTACATGCTTGTTTTCTTGTGTCACTACTACACTTTGTCATTAATTTCAATAATGACTATGTAATTAGATTTAATTAAAATTAAATTAAATCACGATTATGGATTTTTTTAGTGTTGATATTTGTATCACCAACAAAAGAAGTATAAGCTACATTTTTCCATGTTCTTTGTTCATGTTTTTCCTCTACTCTCTCTCTCTCTATTACAACTTTGCAAGTATGGTGATCAAGAAGGAACTTTGTGTCCTTGATAGATGAACTTGGAGAAGCTGTGTGTCTCTAGTTTGTTAGTCTCACTAAATGGCTTCATTATTGATTTCCTCTAATTAAATTTTGAACTACATTTATTGGGTATGAATTCTACTTATTCCTACTCACAATAATAAATATCCTTATTCTAATTTCTCTCCTTCACCCCTCATCACTTCAATTTTGTCTCTTTTACCCTATACAAGTACTTTTCATAGGTTCAATGAAGTTTTCCTGTGTGATCCTCGGCCTAGTTTTCCACCCCATAGCATTTAGATAGAATTAGGATAATTACATTAAAAAATGAGAGCCTCCCCATACACGAAGGGGAATAGCCTCATAAGAATTGGTGGAAACACGTAGTTTGTGATATGAAAAATTATTTCACCAACAAATTTTGGAAACTATCTTGGGAGAGATCTACCCTCATGCACCCATAAATATTTCTTCAAAATAAAAACAAAAAGGTACTTGAATGATCAAATATCCTTTTTGCAAACCTATTGAGAAAATGTGGATGAAAGAAGATATAAAAATTTAATAGGTTAAGAGGATTCATTGACCATACTATTGAAGATTTACAAAATCGAAAGAGCGAATCGAGAGATAATCCATACTACTTCTCTCAAGATTTATACCCATCTGATTCATCGAAGAATACCCTTGGTTACCCTATTTAAACTCCTATAGACACACCTAAAAATTATCCTATCTTTCACCCACCTTTGAATTTTGAATTCCTAAGAGAATAAGAAAGAGAGTACAAACTATAAACATAAAGAGAGGAGGAAGAAATGGTAGCACAAAAATCAGTACCATGGGGATAAAACATTCATCTGTTGGATTTTTCTCCACCACTCCATGAGATTCCACAAGGATCATGAAAAAAATTCCTGAAATTCTATAGAGATGGAAAGAAAATTATTTACAATCATATCAAATCCTTCATCATATCTTGTGGCATCCTTGGAGTGTAACATGAATATGTCGTAGTGTAGTTGTTCATGGAAATATTGCAAGATGCCATGGAAGATTGGTTCTACTATTTTCCTTCACACTCAATCACTAATTGGGGTGGTATGAAAAATAATTTTGAAGAGATATTCAAGACCACCAAAGATGTTTATGCCCTCCTCCCTCAACTCACTCAAATGAAGAAAGAGTTACAAAATTCCCAAACGTCAACAAAATAATCAACAAGAATCCTTTCATTGACCTTCCCACTACTGATAATCTGAAGATGTTCTTTGTGAATTCTCAATTTCAAGTGAGTTTCTTTCTATGGATATTCGAACCATGATATTTGGACCATGCTCAATAAATTATTGTTGAGGTGGAAGATGACCTCATCTTGTCAAGTAAGATAAAAATCCATCAATGAAGGATAAGACCCATGGTTATAAAGATGAGAGAGTTGATCAATTTTTACAAAGATTGGCCAATGACTCGAAGATGTTAAAGAAGTAAGTTGCTTAACGAGCACCTCATCCAAACCAAAATAGGAACCAAATTGTAGGATCACCCCATAGGTTTTCCTTAGAGGCCTGTTGGCCAATGTAATATGTCGATAAATGAAGATGACGAAGAAAATTTTGAATCAAATGTTGAAAATGACCGAGAAGAATAATGTGCTCAATTAAGGTTTTGTGAATTGAAACTCAATGATGAAAAATCCATATGTAGCTACTCATATGCGGTGTTCACTTGATCACAAAATGAGAAAAAAAAATCTTCTTCTACTACCCCAGCTAAAAAATTGAATCCTGAAATGAAAAATCTATGAAAAAAAAAAAAGAATTGAGTATCATCTAAGTCCACTTCCATAGGTACAGCTAAAAATAAACATTAAACTACTTCAAACTAGAATACTTTTGTCTCTTCAAGTAATTCACCTTCACTTTCCCTTAAGAAATTAGTTTCGTAGTCAAGGCTACCAAAATCCCTAATGTTCTTACCACCTCCTTTTCCTTTGATATAATTGACCATTTCAAAAAATCCAAAGTCCAAATTTCCGAATATGAGTACTTGAGAACTCATCCCAAGAAACTTGAGAAACTGGTTTAGCATATCAAAGGATGTTATCCCATTTCATGTCCTAAAGATGTCACCACCAAAGAACCACCTTGTGTATCTCAACCCACTCCATCTATAAACTATATTTCTTTCACATCCTCCACCTCTAAGGAGGTAGAATATTTTATATAGCCTTATTATTCAATGGGTATAAGCTAAACAATTACATCATTGATTGTGGTGATTTGACAATGTAATTCCTATAAAATTTCTTAAATATTTTGGACTCTCCCTTTCCCCTACCTCTATCCATTGCCTTTCCATGAAAATGAAAAATTTATCCTTATGGGTCAAATCAAGGATGATGAGGTAGCATTGGAAGATTTCCCTGACAAGAAAATCACAATGAGAATTCTCATAGCTGTCATGCCTTCCGCATATTCTATATCGTTGGGATGAAGTTTCTATCAAGATGTCATAGGAGATATGTAGCTAGATTATGTAACACCCTTGACTATTGTTATTTTCCTCCTTTACATTCAAGTGTTGATATGTGATTTTCCTTATAAGGATATGTTCTTTTGATTATTGGAAATCATGCTTTGTATATGGATAAGTCTTTTTGCTCTTAAGATCCTTTGAATTGAACTGGAATGACTTCTCTGAATCCATTTTTCACTTCTGGTAGGTGATTTCCAATCTGGTTTAAGAGTTGTAAACTTATATATTTATCTGACTCATCCTTGGATCAATTTAAGTGATCTAAGGAAAGTTTTAAATTTGCTCTGTTGAATGAATGGTAAAATTGACATTCTATAAGTTAAGATACACGTTGGAATGAACTTTTTTGTTGCAAGTTCTTTAATTTCTATGTGAACGTACTTCCATTTAGTAGGTTTTTCTACTTGGGTCTTTGAAGATCGACCATGACAGGTCATTGCTAATAAAAATGGGAATCCAAAGCATGTTCACAAAGATAAGAAAGATCTAGGATCCTATATAGGATTAACCAATGGGATCTAAGCTAGGTTATATATATATACACATATATATTAAGCTATGATACTTGATAGAATTATGAGCCTACCCTAAAAATCCTTATTCTGTTTGGATTGGTTGATTTGTTGATTTTCAACCTAACATAAGCTTGGCACTAATGGGGACTTGAAAAGGCTACTAGATATTAAATTAACCTAGATCCTAATACTACATGGTATTATTGTAACCAAACCTAGTGTTTTAACATATGGCACTTTGAATTATTTACCTATGTGGAAATTATCTAACCTAATTGCTAAGGCCTATGGTGGGGGTTAGTTGTTAGTGTTATATCCTTACGTATAAATTTAAATTCTACCTAAGATCTAACCTAAGCAATCCAATCTATCCTAAACTATTGGATATGAATAGGGACTTAAGTGGTCGCATGCATATTGGTGATGGTCCCTAAGTCATTTATGATGTAGATAAGGATGGTGAATGCATATGGACTGCCAGCTTTGGCAAGGGTTAGTTGGCTTGGCGGAGGCTTAGGTGGTAGTATCACTAAAAATGGAAACTTATGTTAATTTGGACTTGGCACTCGCTAGACTTGGCAGGTGGCAAGGAGGATTGAGCGGGAGATTTGGAATTAATGAGATTAATTGTTTTTGGTTCACGAGCCCGAACCATCTTGGTAGGCATGCCAATAGATTTTTGTTGGGTTGTTTCATTTTGCATGTTCTCTCGATTTTCATTCTGCATGTGCTCTAGTTTTTCGAACCAGCAGTTTAAACTGCACTTCATGGCTATTTTTGAGGTTTCAAATCTATTTTCATTTTGTGGAATGTATAAGAGGCATTGTGGAAGAAGTATCTGGTTGTTTGATCTTTCATGGAGAAGAGGAGAAGAAGTGAGCTTGGCTAGAGGTCTTCTTTGATTTGACAGAGACACTATTAAGCATGATAGGCTCTAACTATTAAAATCTCTTGCTTTCCTTTAAGTGTTTTCATTAAAGCAACTTTGCTCTGATGAGTTTTGTGCATTTCATTCTTTATCTGGTTCATTGATTGATGGGTTTAGTAAACATGCATTCCGGGTTTCAAATCAGTGATATATCTGGTTCTGTTGAAAACTTATGTTGCACAAAATATCTATGCATGCAAGAACAAATTTGGAACTCTGTTAACTTTTTTGGTTGTTGGAAATGGTTGTTTGGTTTTGACCACCTTTGTTGACGATAAATTGTTTGCTAAGTTTTTAAGGAACTCTGAGTACTTCCTGTGTTGTTGAGATTATTGTTTGTGAAATTTTTGTGTTTTGTGACCTAGAGCGGGTAAAGAACTCCAGTACTTATGAATATTTTTAAGTAAGTTCAAGCTTTTTGTTGTTGAAACTCGCATGCACTAGAAAAACCGTATATGGCTTGGTTTTTGTATTTCATCTTGCAAAAATTGTGATTGTTGTTGAACCCGTATCGAACTTGGAACTTGTGTTTGTTACCTTGGATAAGTTGGACTATTGTTCGAAGCCACATATGGCATGGTGCTTGTGAATTATTGTTCTTATGACCATATAAATTTTTTTGGAGGCTCTTTATGAACCCGGATTTTAAGTCATCTAGTCTGAGCTCTTTAAGCTTCTTACATCCCACTTGAGTTGGGAAACAAGGTTGTAAAGGGTGTTAATTGAAAGTGGAAGCATTTTTTTCTTAGAATGAACTGTTTTATAAGTAATTTCTTTTTATTCGATCTAGAATTATGGTGCTGGTGTATTTATGAATTCGTGATTGTGATATTGTGATGTAACACTTTGTGCAATTAATTTGTTACTTGGTGTTTTTAATTGAAATGGTAACCTGAACAATGTGTTGGTTCAGATTTTATAGTCTTTTGACTATTTTATAAACTAAAGAGAGAACATGATGTTACCCAAACTTGGTTATAAGCATTTGAATGATCTTGATCCTTTGAGGGAGTTTATGCTTTACATTGTGCTTAGATTTGTAATTCGAGTCTTGGACAGTACGTATTATATATGTTGTTTTGATCTTGTCATTTATTTGGAAACCCAATCTGTAGTTCTTACAGTGATGCATTGGAATATTGTCAAGATAGTTCTGCCTTAACTATTGGAAAATTTTGAGTGTAGCATCTACTTAGATTTCTTGTCTCTTGATGGGTCCAATAAATGAATGTTAAGTTTGGAAGATTAATTACGATTCAAACTTGACTACGGGCTGTGTTTTGAACTTCACTATTTTTTCATCGAGTTTAAAAAGGGAAAATTAATGGTAAGGATTTATGGAACTTCACTTTTTGATAGTAAAGGGTTCTAAGAAAGAAAAATGTTAACATGGTTTCTTCTTATCTTGAGGTTGTTCTGGTCCAATGAAAGAATGTTAGGTCTTTAAAAAATACACTGTGAATCTTTACTAGCTCATGGACTGTGTATGAGCTTCATTATTACAATGTAACTAATGGAAAGTAGAATTCATGCATTATAATGGGAAGATTTAGAAAGGAAGATAACATTTATTATTCTCTTTCCTTGAAGTGGTTCTTGCTTTCTTTCATTGGAACTCTTGAATGAACTTAAACTGTATGTATAAGAGGAGGTAAACTGTTAAATTAAGTTATAAGAAATGATTATATATTGGGACCATATTCTGTTATGACTCCTTTTCTAATGCAGTTGGGTTAAGTTCATTGGTTGGAACCTTCTAATTTTTATTGGAAAGAGAATCAGTACTTAATTAGTCTTTTACACTTGTCATTTGACTGAAATGAAGCGAAAAGAGATTAATGATTGGTTGGCAAAAGAAATTGCAAACTTGTTGTTGACTATTAATCCATCATGCCTTCTTGGATTTCCTTTATATGGATATGTTTTGATGAATACCTTAAAATGTTGAATTTTAAAGTAGAGGACCTTTAAAGGAAATGGTTTAAGTTTTGATATACACTGTTTCGCTTTTTGGATATTATGCGCTTTGGCATAATGGGAATGGTTTCTCTTCTTATTTACTTGAAAGTGAGATGAAACATCTAAGAGAGAATATGTTGTAAACACTTCCCGTATCTTATAGTAAAGATAAGTTTTGTATTATATGTTGGATGGATTGGAAAAAGGATATGCTATGATTTGTTGTTTGGGAAAGATAATTGATAGGATCAATTATACTTTAATTTGTAGGACATATTTTATAGATTATATTATGTTCTTCTTTTTTGTTAATCCTGGTTTAGTATTGCTCTTATTTTTATTGATATTACTTATGCTTAGGGAGTATGAAATACTAGTTGTTCATTAAAGCAGGGTTGTTTTTATTGGAACAATTAGTGGAATGCACTTCATTTTAAGGCTTAGTGCTTATCATGCTTAGTTCATTGAACTGACCCATGCTAGCAATTTTTGCAGATGGACTTCGTAAGTGATAAAAGAAGGAAAAAACTTATATGATGCATTGCTAATCTAAGTTGATTCTTGTGAAGAATTCTGATTTGTTCTTAAGTTATATTATAAAAGAAAATTTTTTCTCTTTTGAATGAATTTTTTTGTCATACAAAGTATGCCTAAAATTCATAAGTTGTAAATGTATAAGTTTTGAAAATGAATTGAAGAATGAGAATTTACTTGCATGGATTATGTAAATTATCTTGTACTTTTGTAAAAGAAATGGAATCCTATCCTATTGATATTCTTCATGTTATTTATATGTTTCAATGAGTATTTTTGGATAAGTAGGAAAAAGGGAATTAGAGTATTTTCCTAAACGTGATGCAACTAAATAAGTTGCAGAAATTCAATGTTCTTATCTAAACAATTCATATTATTAAGGTAACGTGTAATGAACTTACAATGAAAACTATGGAATTTGTAAAGGACATAAAGGGTGTGTTAAACCCTAGAACTTAACCATGAAGAGGAAGACTCTTCCTCTCTTATTAAAAAGTAAGAAAAAAGGAAGATATGATTATAATCATTAGACTTCATTTAATAAAGTCTACTAAGTTACAACCTCGGTGGTTGTTACACTTCCTTGAATAGTTAAGTCACATTTAATGGAACTTAAGAGGTTGTTGTCCTTTCTTCTTGGTAGTTGCTTGATAAGCCAAAATTTAATGAACATCAAAAGCAATCTTAAGTTAAGGAAGTTCTTTAGGGAATAATGGAACTTGATTTGGAAAATAACTTAGGGAGAGTTAGATTAGGGTTTGGGAAGGATTGTTGGGATCGTCCTTTAAGTATCGAAATTAATTTAACTTTTAATAATCTCCTAGGGGTATGTATATCTCGACGAGGTTATTCTATAGGATGTTGGCACACACCAACTACGTAGGGCTGTACCTTTGAGAATATTAGGATCTTCTCGAGGATACAACATTGTAGTTGACATGTGGCAACACCCTTCTGCATTGATCATCTAGATCTACACACTTTTGGACTTGAACTTAGTTTCTCTCTAGGACTGGGTAGTAGCATAGTTACGATACAAAGTAGCCCTCTAGGACTCAGGGTACCTTGGCACACGGGGTTGACTTAGGTTGACCTAGTATGCCAATTTATCCTAAGTCTTTGTGAGCTCCTTCCTATCATAACCTACGTTGTTAACCAGAACTAGGGTTAAACCTTGGGCAAGAGGACTAACGGAAGTCAGTAAAGGACATTCTAGATAACAATAGAGTGGGGGTGAAGGATGTATTCTAGATTGACGAGTATGCCATCAAGGAATAAGTAATACAAACAATATGTTAGAAATCTTTGGCCAAAGTATCGCAAGCTGCTAGTTGTGTCTTCCTATCTTGCCTAGTCTAAGGATTGTGATGCAGATGAATATTGGTAACAACTATTTAGTTAGGTTCCTTAGATAGATCACTCAATACCTAGAATAGGGTAAGAGAACCAAGTATATGTAGTATACAAAAAAGTATTCAATACTTAATGTTAAACATGAATAGATCGGTAGTTCACCGAGTCATGAAATGAATAGATTGGTAGCTTACCGAGTCATCACAACTACATATGGTTATCTATTATAAGAATGGTTGTTATGGAATGTGTGTTCTAAATTATGTATTTAGAATAGAGAACATTACTCAAAAAAAAATTCCCTTGTTTCTAAAGTCTTAAATAGGAATGTTACATCTTGGTATCAAAGCTGAAGGTTGTAGCTCTTGACCTATTGTGTCCATAATCTGATAAAAACTTGAATTTTCTTGTAACAGAAAATGGTTAGGACAAGAGGAAATGTTGCAAACAATGCTCCACCTAAGGAAGGAGCAACAACAGCCCAAAAAATTGATGAGATCCTTGCTACCCTGTTGGACACAAGAGATCATTTGACTGTGCTTGAGCAACAAGTAATGGGTAATGAGGAGGAAGAAGAAGCTCATAATAACAATCAGCCACCTCCCGGACAACCCCAATATGGGTGTTGATAATAAAATTTTAATGATCATGTCTAGCTAGAAAACAAAAAGGCTAGGTTGGCAACTGAACTCACCAATGATATAAAAAGGATAAGTCCACCTAATTTTGATGGCACCACATTGGGTGATGGAGCTGAGAATTGGCTCAATGAAATGGAGAAGTACTTTGCAATAAGAAACTTCTTGGAGGAAACCAAAGCTATTTGGGGAGCATATCAGCTTTCCCATGAAGCATCTTCATGGTGGGACAGCCGTAAGGCTGAGCTAAACATTGATGAAACTAACATCACTTGGGATCAATTTAAAAGTTATTTTAGGCAATGATGGCTGCCACAACTTTATTATGATCAGAAAATGACTAAATTTCAGAACTTAGCTCAAGGGAAGTTAACTGTAACTGAGTATTGGGAATGGTTTACTGAAACTACTCAAGTATGTACCTCAATATCAAATGGATGAGAAGTTCAGATATAGAAATTCATCATGGGATTGAATCCCATTATTGGGGAGAGGTTAATGTTCACAGCCCAACCACTATGGAAGGGGTTGTTAAAAAATCCATAAGGAATAGAAATTAAAGGCTATTTTTGCTCACAAGGAAGAAGTACAGAAGAAAGTTTCAAACTCTTCTTCAACTTCTCTTGCACCAAAGAAAGGACCATGGAAAAAGTTTGGTAATAAAAGTAAGTTTTTTGCTGACAATAATAAGAAAACAACAATGAATAAGTCTATTGAAATACACAAACAACTTTTCCAAGAATAATAATAACGGTGGAAAGTCCTATGGAGGTCAAAATGATAACTTTAAGGCTGGAAATAATTCTAAGCCCAAAAAGGGATCGGTAATAGGCTGTTATAACTATGGCAAAGATCATTACACAAATCAATGTCCTTTGAAGAAGGATGATCGTAATCAGTAGCACAAGATACATGCTGTAATAGCTAACAAGCAAGCTGAAAAGTAAGTTACACCTATAGAAGTTCCTGGTAAGTTATTCGGCATACCTATAACTATTCTTTTGATACGGAAGCTACTGAATGTTTTATTTCTAGTAAACTTGCTTTAAAAATTAAAAGAAAAGCTGGAAAAATGGATAAATCATGGATTGTAAATTATGGTAATAATTCTATTCATATAGTTAGTATGTGTCTTTTCAGGGCAGTCCTTGATTTACCTAGCTTTTCCACAAAGTTTGATCTCTATGTAGCACCTTTTGGATCTTATGATATAGTCATAGGTGTAAATTAGTTAGCAGAGCATAAAGCAAAGGTAGACTGTTTTGAAAAACATATTAGTTGTTTAGATGATCTACAGAAAATAGTAGAGATTCAGGGTGTAAAATGAGAAATTTTGATTAGGAAATTGTCATTGTGCAACTTAAAAGGCCAAAAATAAGGGATGTACCTTATATGAAGTAAAAATTTCAGAATCTACGAAAGAAAACAGTGATTTTATGGAACATTATCCATTGTTACAGAACTACAATGATGTGTTTCTGTAAGAATTACCGAGATTACCACCCAAAAAAGAGTTTGAATTCATAATTGAAATCAAACCAGTGCTTGAACCTATTTCTAAAGCACCTAATAAAATGACTACCACAGAGTTAGTAGAGCTTAAGGCTCGATTACAAGAAATTTTTCTAAGGGTTTGATTAGACCAAGTGTTTCACCTTAGGGAGCAATGGTGATCTTTTGAAAAGAAAGATGGAACACTCGATTTTGCATTGATTACGGATGTTAAACAAAGAAACAATCAAGAATAGATACCCACTTCCTAGAATTGATGATCTATTTAATCAGATGCATGGAGCATCAATATATTCTAAGATAGATCTTCGATTTGGATATCATCAATTATGAATTAAGGAGGAGGACATTCATAAAACAAATTTTAGGACAAGGTATGGACATTATGAATTCACGGTTTTACCCTTTGGATTAACGAATGCACCTGCAACTTTTATGAACTTAATGAATAATATCTTTCAAGAATACTTGGACAATTTTGTGCTTGTATTCTTGGACGACATTCTCATATATTCTAAAAGTGTGGAGGAGCATCATGAACACTTGAAAATAGTTTTGGAAATTCTAAGAAAGAGACGTTTATATGGTAAAGTTGTCCAAATGTTCTTTCTATGACACTGAAATTCACTATTTGGGTCATGTTATAAGTAAAGATGGGATTGTTGTAGATACTTCTAAAATTGTAGCTATAATCGAGTGGCTCGCACTAAGAATGTACATGAAGTTAGAAGCTTCATGGGCCTTACAGGTTATTATAGAAAATTTGTTAAGGATTTTTCTAAAGGTGGTCATACCAATAACTTCATTGCAGAAAAAGGATAAGAAATTTGTTTGGAATGATAAATGTGAATCTGATTTTAAAAATTTGAAAAGTTAGTTGGCTTCAACACCTATTTTAGTTGTACCTGATCTTAATGGAGACTTCATGGTTGTAAAGGATGCATCCGGGAAGGTCTTGGAGCTATTTTGTTACAAAATGATCATGTCATAGCTTATGAAAGTAGAAAACTTAAGTTACATGAGTTGAATTATGCTCCACATGATTTAGAGCTTGCTGCCATAGTTCATGCACTTCAAGTTTGAGGCATTATCTTCTTAGTAAACCATTTGAGTTGAAAACTCGATCATCTTAGATCAAGTACATTTTCACTCGGGAAAATCTAAATGTAAGACAACGAAGGTGGTTAGAGTTTTTGTCTCGGTATGATTTTGACATAAGTTATATTAAAGGAAAAGAGAATAGAGTGGTTGATGCTCTAAGTTGTATGAATCACATTTTGCTTTATAACACTAAGAACTCGGTTTAAGGATGAAGTAAATAGTGTTATGGAATCGACTCTTACTTTCAACAAGTAAAAATAGCATTTGCTTTGCAGATCTAAAGGATGAAAGGTATAAAGGTTTTCACTTTGATAATAAGGGAATATTATGATATGAAAACAAAGTATACATACCCTTACCTAATGATTTGAGAAAGAAATTGTTGACAGAGTTTCACAATTCACCTTTCTTTGGGCACCCTGGCATTACGAAAATGCTTGTTGATATAAAACAATAATATTTCGGAAAGGAATGAAAAAGGATGTTATAGATTTTGTGACTCATTGTCTGAATGTCAATGGGTAAAAGTAGAACATATGCATCTAGCTAGTTTATTGTATCCTCATAGCATACCGTAGTACAAATGGCAGGTAATAAGCATGGATTTTGTACAAGGATTGCCTATGTCAAGAAATAAACATGATGTTATTTTGGTAGTAGTTGACAAACTAACGAAAGTAGCTCATTTTATTGCTAGAAATCTAAAGGATGATTCTCCTGTTTTGGCTAAAAGATTTGTACACGAAATTTTCAGATTACATGGAGTACCTGAATTAATCATATCTGATAGAGACCCTAGAATGACGTCAAGGTTTTGGAAAATGCTCAATGTAGCTCTTGGAACTAAATTGAATTTCAGTTATGTGTATCATCCGAAATGGATGGACAGACTGAAAGAGTAAATTAGTTTTGGAGGATATGTTACGGATGTATTGTATGGATCAGTAGTATAAGTGGGAGGAGTACCTTCCATTAGTTGAATTTGCATATAATAATACATATCATGCTTCTCTTAAGATGGCACCCTTCGAGGTGCTTTACGGAAGGAAATGCATAACCCCTATTAGTTGGGATAGCATTGAGGATAGAGAGGTAATTGGACTTGAAATCCTTACGAAAATGGAACAAAAAGTTAAAATGATTCGTGAATGCTTGAAAGAAGCAGCAGATAGGAAAAAGAGTTATGCTGACTTAAAGCGGGTTGATAGGAAATTTGAACTTGGAGAAAAGGTTTTTCTTCGGTTAAACCGAAAAAGAGTTCCATAACTTTTGGCAAGGCTGCCAAGTTATCACCTCATTACATGGGACCTTTTGAAATAGTTGAAGTAATCAACCCTGTAGCTTATCGTTTAGCACTATTGTTTTCTTTGTCACGAATGCATGATGTTTTCCATATTTCTTTGCTTAAGAAATACGTTTCAGATTTATCACATGTGTTAAATTAGAATTCCTTGTAGGTCCAAGACCTAGGAATAATCATGGTTAAGCCCATTCGAGTATTGGAAAATCACCAGTGCATTTAAGAAATAGAGAAATAAGTCAATGTAAGGTCCAGTGGGACCAATTTAACAAGGAGAGTGCAACTTGGGAAAATCTAGAGGATATGAAAACTACTTTTCCATATCTATTTGAATAGAATTGAATCTATTGACTGATAAAAAAATTTTGTGATTTTATCTTTTATGACATTAAGTAAGCCAGTTTTGGGTAGATATTTACTTGATTTGAATAAAAATTTATTTAATATTGATTTCTAGAACTATAAGGTTTTGAAATATTTGACTTAGGATAAGAGAAGTGAATGAATTGATTGTCCTTGATGTAAATTGTTAAAGGATATAATCATCGGATGATGATTCTTTTTAGGAGGGAAGCATGTAACACCCTTGACTATTGTTATTTTCCTCCTTTGCATTCAAGTGTTGATATGTGATTTTCCTTATAAGGATATGTTCTTCTAATTATTGGAAATCATGCTTGATATGGATAAGTCTTTTCTACTCTTAAGATCCTTTGACTAAACTGGAATGACTTCTCTAAATCCATTTTTCACTTCTGGTAGGTGATTTGCAATCTGGTTTAAGAGTTGTAAACTTATCTATTTATTTGACTCATCCTTGGATCAATTTCAGTGATCCAAGGAATGTTTTAAATCTACTCTATTGAATGAATGGTAAAATTGACATTCCATGAGTTAAGATATGCATTGACTAAACTTTGTTGTTGCAAGTTCTTTAATTTCTATGTGAACATACTTCCATTCAGTAGGTTGTTCTACTTGGGTCTTTAAATATCAACCATGATAGGTCATTGCTTGATAAAAATGGGAATGCAACATGTTCACAAAGATAAGAAAGATCCGAGATCCTATATAGGATTAACATACATGATCTTAAGCTAGGTATATATATATATATATATATATATATATATATATATATCTAAGCTATGATACTTGATAGAATTCTGAGCCTAACCTAAAACTCCTTATTCTGTTTGGATTGGTTGATTTGTTGATTTTCAACCTAACCTAAGCTCGGAACTAATGGGGATTGAAAAGGCTACTAGGTATTAAATTAACCTAGATCCTAATACTACAAGGTATTATTGTAACCTAACCTAGTGTTTTAAACTATGGCACTTTGAATTATTTACCTATGTGGAAATTATCTAACCTAATTGCTAAGGCCATGGTGGGGGTTAGTTGTTAGTGTTATATCCTAAGGTATAAATTTAAATTCTACCTAAGATCTAACCTAAGAAATCTAATCTATCCTAAACTAATGGATATGAATTGGGACTTAAGTGGTCGCATGCATATTGGTGATGGTCCCTAAGGCATTTATGATGTAGATAAGGATGGTGAATGCATACGGACTACCAGCTTTGGCAGGGGTTAGTTGGCTTAGCGGAGGCTTAGGTGGCACTATCACTAAAAATGGAAATTTATGTTAATTTGGACTTGGCACTCGCCAGACTTGGAAGGCGATGGCAAGGAGGATTGAGCGGGAGATTTAGAATTAATGAGATTAATTATTTTTGGTTCACGAGCCCGAACCGTCTTGGTAGGCATGCCAGTAGATTTTTGTTGGGTTGTTTCATTTTACATGTTCTCCGATTTTCATTTTGCATGCACTCTATTTTTTCAAACCAACAGTTTAAACTGAACTTCATGGCTATTTTTAAGGTTTCAAATCTATTTTCATTTTGTGGAATGTATAAGAGGCATTGTGGAAGAAGTATCTAGTTGTTTGATATTTCATGGAGAAGAGGAGAAGAAGTGAGCTCAGCTGGAGGTATTCTTCGATTTGACAGAGACACTATCAGGCATGATAGGCTCTAACTGTTAAAATCTCTTGCTTTCCTCTAAGTGTTTTCATTAAAGCAACTTTTCTCTAATGATTTTTTTGCATTTCATGATTTATCTGGTTAATTGATTGATGGGTTTAGTAAAACTTGCATTCTGGGTTTTGAATCCGTGATATATGTGGTTCTGTTGAAAACTTATGTTGCACAAAAGATCTATGCATGCAAGAACAAAGTTGGAACTCTATTAACTTTTTCAGTTGTTGGAAATGGTTGTTTGGTTTTGACCACCTTTGTTGACAATAAATTGTTTTCGAGTTTTTAAGGAACTTTGAGTACTACCTGTGTTGTTGAGATTATTGTTTGTGAACTTTTTGTGTTTTGTGACCTAGAGCAGGTAAAGAACTCCAGTACTTATGAATATTTGTAAGTAAGTTCGAGCTTTCTGTTGTTGAAACTCACATGCACTAGAAAAACCATATATGGCTTGGTTTTTGTATTTCATCTTACAAAAACTGTGACTATTGTTGAACCCGTATCAAACTTGAACTTTTATTTGTTACCTTGGATAAGTTGGAATGTTTTTCGAAGCCACATATGGCATGGTGCTTGTGAATTCTTGTTCTTATGACCATATAAAATGTTTTGGAGGTTCTTTATGAACCCGTCTTTTAAGTCGTCTAGTCTGAGCTCTGTCAAGCATCTTACATCCCGTTTGAGTTGGGAAATAGGGTTTGAAAGGATGTTAACTAAAAATGGAAGCATTTTTTCTTAGAATGAACTATTTTATAAGTAATTTCTTTTTATTTGATCTAGCATTATGGTGCTGGTGTATTTATGAATTCGTGATTGTGATATTGTGATGCAACACTATGCAATCAATTTGTTACTTGGTGTTTTTAATTGAAATGGTAACTTGAACGATGTGTTGGTTCAGATTTTATAGTCTTTTGACTATTTTATAAACTAAAGAGGGAACATGATGTTACCCGAACTTGGTTATAAGAATTTGAATGATCTTGATCCTTTGAGGGAGTTTATGCTTTACATTGTGCTCGGAATTGTAATTTGAGTCTTGGACAATACGTATTATATATGTTGTTTTGATCTTGTCATTTATTTGGAAACCCAATCTATAGTTCTTGCAGTGATGCATTGGAATAATGTCGAGATAGTTCTGCCTTAACTATTGGAAAATTTTGAGTGTAGCATCTACTTAGATTTCTTGTCTCTTGATGGGTCCAATAAATGAATGTTAAGTTTGGAAGATTAATTGTGATTCAAACTTGACTACGGGCATGTTTTGAACTTCACTATTTTCTCATCGAGTTTAAAAGGAAAAATTAATGGTAAGGATTGATGGAACTTCACTGTTTGATAGTAAAGGGTTCTAAGAAAGAAAAATGTTAATATGTTTTCTTCTTATCTTGATGTTGTTCTGGTCCAATGAAAGAATGTTAGGTCTTTAAAAGATACACTGTGAAACTTTATTACCCGTGGACTATGTATGAGCTTCATTGTTACAATGTTCCTAATGGAAAGTAGAATTCATGCATTATAATGGGAAGATTAAGAAAGGAAGATAGACTTTTCCTTGAGTATTCTCTTTCCTTGGAAGTCTTGAATGAACTTAAACTGTATGTATAAGAGGAGATAAATTGTTAAATTAAGTTATAAGAAATGATTATAGATTGGGATCATATTCTGTTAGGACTCCTTTTCTAATGCAGTTGGGTTAAGTTCATTGGTTGGAACCTTCTGATTTTTATTAGAAAGAGAATCAGTACTTAATTAGTCTTTTACACTTGTCATTTGACTGAAATGAAGCAAAAAGAGATTGATGATTGGTTGGCAAAAAGAAATTGCAAACTTGTTGATGACTATTAATCCATCATGCCTTCTTGGATTTCCTTTATATGGATATGTTTTGATGAATACCTTAAAATGTTGAATTTTAAAGTAGAGGACCTTTAAAGGAAATGGTTTAAGTTTTGATATGCACCTATTTCTACTTTGTGGATGTTATGTACTTTGGCATAATGGGAATGGTTTCTCTTCTTCTTTACTTGAAAGTTAGATGAAACATCCAAGAGAGAATATGTTGTAAACACTTCCTGTATCTTATAGTAAAGATAAGTGTTGTATTATATTTGGATGGATTGGAACAATGATATGTTATGATTTGTTGTTTGGGAAAGATAATTGATAGGATCAATTATACTTTAATTTGTAAGACATATTTTATAGATTATATTTTGTTCTTCTTTTTGTTAATCCTGGTTTAGTATTGCTCTTATTTTTATTGATATTACTTATGCTTAGGGAGTATGAAATACTAGTTGTTCATTAAAGCAGGGTTGTTTTTATTGGAACAATTAGTGGAATGCACTTCATTTTAAGGCTTAGTGCTTATCATGCTCAGTTCATTGAACTAAACCTATGCTAGAAATTTTTGCAGATGGACTTCGTAAGTGATAAAAGAAGTCAAAAATTATATGATGCATTGGCTGATCTAAGTTGATTCTTGTGAAGAATTCTGATTTGTTCTTATGTTATATTGTAAAATGAAATTTTTTTCTCTTTTGAATGAAGGCTGTTGTCATACAGTATGCCTAAAATGCATAAGTTGTAAATGTATAAGTTTTGAAAATGAATTGAAGGATGAGAATTTAATTGCATGGGTTGTGTAAATTATCTTGTACCTTTGTAAAAGAAATGAAATACTATCCTATTGATATTCTTCATGTTATTTATATGTTTCAATGAGTATTTTTGGATAATTAGGAAAAAGGGAATTAAATTATTTTCCTTAAACGTGATGCAACTAAATAAGCTGCAGAAATTCAATGTTCTTATCTAAAAATTCATATTATTAAGGTAACATGTAATGAACTTATAATGAAAAATATGGAATTTGTAAAGGATGTAAAGGGTGTGTTAAACCCTAGAACTTAACCATGAAGAGGAATACTCTTCCTCTCTTATTAAAAAGTAAGCAAAAAGGAAGATATGATTATAATCATTAGACTTCATTTAATAAAGTCTACTAAGTTACAACCTCGGTGGTTGTTACATTTCATTGAATAGTTAAGTCACATTTAATGGAAATTAAGAGGTTGTTGTCCTTTCTTCTTGGTAGTTTCTTGATAAGCCAAAAATTAATGAACATCAAAATAAATCTTAAGTTAAGGGAGTTCTTCATGGAATAATGGAACTTGATTTGGAAAAGAACTTAGGGAGAGTTGGATTAGGGTTTGGGTAGGATTGTTGGGATCTGCCTTTAAGTATCCAAATTAATTTAACTTTAATAATCTCCTAGGGGTATGTATATCTCAACGAGGCTATTCTGTAGGATGTTGGCACATGCTGAATGCAAGGTTGTACCTTTAAGAATATTAGGATCTTCTCGAGGATACAACATTGTAGTTGACATGTGGTAACACCCTTCTACATTGATCATCTAGATCTACACAATTTTGGACTTGAACTTAGTTTCTCTCCAGGATTGGTAGTAGTGTAGTTATGATACGAAGTAGCCCTCTAGGACTCAAGGTACCTTGGCACACGGGGTTGACTTAGGTTGACCTAGTATGCCAATCTATCCTAAGTCTTTGTGAGCTCCTTCCTATCATAACCTATGTTGTTAACTAGAACTAGGGTTAAACCTTGGGAAAGAAGACTGACGGAAGTCAGTAAAGGACATTCTAGATAACAATAGAGTGGGGGTGAAGGACATATTCCAGATTGACGAGTATGTTGTCAAGGAATAAGTAATACGAACAATATGTTAGAAATCTTTGGCCAAAGTATCGCAAGTTGTTGGTTGCATTGTCCTATGTCACCTAGTCTAAGGATCATGATGCAAGATGAATATTGGTAACAACTATTCAATTAGGTTCCTTAGACAGATCACTCAATACCTAGAACGGGTAAGAGAACCAAGTATACGTAGTATACATGAAAGTATTCAATACTTAACGTTAAACATGAATAGATCAGTATTTCACCAAGTTATGAAATGAATAGATAGGTAGCTTACCGAGTCATCACAGTTGCATATGGTTTATGTTATAATAATGGTTGTTATGGAGTGTGTGTTCTAAATTATGTATTTAGAACAGAGAACATTACTCAAAAAAAAAAATCCCCTTGTTTCTAAAGTCTTAATTAGGAATGTTACATCTTGGTATCGAGCTGAAGGTTACGCTCTTGGACCTATTATGTCCATAATCTGATAAGAAACTTGAATTTTCTTGTAACAGAAAATGGTTAGGATAGGATGAAATGTTGTGAACAATGCTCCACCTAAGGAAGGAGCAGAAAAAGCCCAAAAACTTGATGAGATCCTTGTTGCCCTGTTGGACACAAGAGATCATTTGATTGTGATCGAGAAACAAGTAATTTGTAATGAGGAGGAAGAAGAAGTTGGTTCTTATATATTCAAGGAGATGATTATTTCATCACAGAAATGATGATGAATATATTCAAGGAGATGATGATTTCATCACAGAAATGGATTTATTGGTTCTTATTGAATAAGATCAAGAAAATGATAATGACAACAATTCAACCAAAAAAAATTTCTCATTCCCTTTTCATGAGGATGGAAACATTCTAAAAAAATGGAGAAAGGAAATGTTGCTTCATCCTATGGTTGGTTTTGTTCAAAATGGAAAATTTTTAATGGACTTAAACCTTTTAGTGTTCATTTTACTGAAGAGGAGGATGCTATCAAAATCAGAATTAATGTTGAACCCTAAGATAGATGAAATGAAGAAAATTATAGTTTCCATGTTGCACACCCAACCTTGATCTCATTATCTTTCCAACATGACAATGTAATGCACATGACACATTGCATAAGGAAGAATGACACAAAAGAGCTAGGGTATGAGGAAGATGATTTCTTGGTATAATTGAGAAACATGGGACATCAAGAGATTGGTGATAATGTCAAATTTTTTGAATCATCTACCGAGAATCAACTCATGAAGACAATGGTCATGAAACAAATTCACAATGAGGAAAAATTGTCTTGGTATGAAAATGATAAGTCAACTATAATTAAGAACCATCTTCATGGTATTGGAAAAAAATTTGAAAGTAGAATGAAATGAGAACTAAAGAGAAGCCAGAAAGAGTGTCAAAGCATCAAAGGCGGTGGAATGAATGAATGGATCATAAATTGCACTAGTGATCATGCTAGATTTCTCAAAAAGATTTAGGAGAGGTTCATACTTTAGTGAACCTATCAATGGATTTGTGGAAGAAAGGAATCCAATGATATCCATTCATGGGTAGACACTCAATTCAAATAAGTGCTTCAATGAAAGTGGATTGTCCCCCACATGTACATAGGTGATTTAGGATGTTTCCTTTTTGTTGTTTTGTGTTTCCCTCATGTTTTGTGTTTTTCTTCAATCATGTGTGTGTTTCTTGTTGTGTGTGTGTGTTCAATAAAGGAAGTTATGTCGTGTATATCTCGAGGTGACTCAGTATATCCCAATTGATAAGACATTGTTCCACATGGTGTCGTGATATTCTAGGATTCCTACTTTCCTTGTCCTCACTACACTTGATCTATAACATGTCCCCAAGGTAGAGCCAATTTTTGTCATGCCTTTTTGCAAAGGAAAAATATAATGTTGAAACATGACAATCATACCCTAGTGTCAAAAAATTTGTATGTAAACACTTCTCCCGGATCAATTATCCCTCTATGTCATGCCTATCCCCATCCTAAAAGTGCTCATATATGTTATAATAACCTTTCCCAAGTGTTTTAAATATGAAAAAAGTTCATGAATTTATTTTGATGCAGTGCTTCTCAAGGCTGATTATTCAGTAGACCTAGAAAGACTATTTCTAGCCTTTCCGAGATAGGTGTGTGCACCCTACGAGATGGAATTGAAGGCCCAAATTTATAAGGAAGTGGTATTGAGGAGCTAAGAACATAGTGCAAGTGATTTAGGAAATTTTAGGTAATATTTGAAGGTTTAGGAACAATTTCAATGAAAGTGGGTTTTAAAGGTGAAGGAGCTTGTAATTCAAAATAGTTCATGAGCTTCATAACATGATTCCGAGAGGTCTGCAAAGAGTTAGAGATAAGAAAATATATCATCGGAAATATATTTCAATTATATAAATGATTTTTTTTTTCATATTTTTTAGAAGATATTGGTGCTT
Organism: Taxus wallichiana var. yunnanensis; assembly: GCA_018340775.1. Lineage (NCBI taxonomy): Eukaryota > Viridiplantae > Streptophyta > Pinopsida > Cupressales > Taxaceae > Taxus > Taxus wallichiana. The sequence continues at coordinate 137,982,341 of CM031240.1, read as the reverse complement.
CTTCCAACATCCCATTTTTAGAAGACACACCCTATGGTCCTAAGAAAAAAGGCTATTTTTAGGGGTTGTAGGCATAATTATATCATGGGACCCATCCCATTTATATTAGAATAATTTTTAGATTCAATTTCATATAAATAAGTGCCAAGAATGTCCCCCTGGAGCTCTGAAACATCATCTTCAAGGCTCTCCTCAAGGTAAGCTTTCGGGACTTAGCCATTTTCACAGGTGGACACATGTCGCATGAGGAGGTTGAGGTGCACTTTGATATCCCATTCATTCCATCCCTTTGGGAAAGTTGGGAAAAAAATGTGACCAAGCCCGCTTAAGCTCTTTGGATCATCATATGACCCCAATGAAGCTTTGTGATGCAAGTTAATCTCCTTTTCACCTCATTCAACCCGTTCCCATTATACAATCAAGAATTGACACTTGTCAACCCATTATGAGGGCAAATTTTTCTACCCCATATGTCCCATCCCTTTGGGATAGATGGGACACAAAAATTCACCCCATACTTGTCTTAGCCCTTGGTTCTCCACATGACCACGTAGACACAAAATCACGCACTTGGGTACATTTCTAGATCCTAATCACATACCACTATTTATATGATTCCTAAAATAGAAAAATAGAAATTAAAAATTATCTTTGGCCTTTTATTAGTTTTCCTCATTTTCTATCTGGACATCTACACCCTACATCCTAGTCGGTAGTTTATTTCTTTATAATTTACTACTATAGACATCACCACCGTAAAAGATGCAAACGCCTAGCACCCTCATCCTTCTGGGTGCCCCAAACTCTTTCTACTTTAATTTCTCTTATTGGGCATATTTTCTATTTTAGATATCTTATTTTCTTATGGGTTAACCTTCTAGTTGTCAATTGTGAAATTAAACCAAGGAAATCATATATATACAAAACTATGTGACCATAATAAAGGACCAAGTTCTAAGCATATATTATCACCACCTAAGGTTGTATCCTGAGGCATTATAAGAGCATCAAGGAATCGATCTATCACTCACTCAATGGAAAAGGGACAACATTTTCTCGTATATTATATATATAGGAGGGAAGTTCATTTTTCCATCCACATCTATTTACATTGGTACATCTAGCTATCATTTTCTATCATGTGCTCTTACGTAAGGGCTTCCTATGGCTCAATTCTATCACATATGCACAATAAATACATGGAGTCTAAAATGTAGTGTCTTGCTCATTATAATCTCACTCAAATTGGTGACCATCGGGTTAGTTTGAGTCCCCATTTACATCTTTATTTTTTAGTATTTGATGTAGTTTGTGGTTTTGGAGGATATCATTTGTTTTGTAGGTTACATGTGAATTTGGTAATCATCCAATGATATACAAGTGACAAACATTGAAGGTTAGAGATACTTGTGTGACACAACAAGAACTATTTTATGAGCTCCTACACGGTCACAAAGCGCCCAACAGAGGTCCCTAGAGCTTAGGTACCCTAGTATTATTCCAAGAACCCTATTCTATTATCATCCAATGGTTCTAGTATTTTATGTTCTCGGTTGCGATAATCTACATTTTTTATTCATCGATTTTCGGTCTAGAATAAATCTAGGGATAACATGAATAAACTAAGTCTTTCCTTCTCCCTCTTGAACTTAGGGTTTCATTTTTATCTAGCTTATTATTTGTGTCATTTATGTTCCATCAATTTTTATCATTTACTTATAATATGTGACTTTGAAATTAGGGTTTTAAAATTCCATATTTTTAAATAATTTGGTGAACCCGTCCTTCACACACTTTTGAATCTTTCTTTCTTCTTCTTGATTCTATGTCATCCATTTCTTCTCCTCTAGATTTATCTATCTATGCCTTTTCTTAGGATAATACAAATTGTATAAATAAAATCAAATCTTATTTTTTTAATACTTATATTCATCCTCACACTTTGCCTGAGTACGTGTATCATAAGTTTACTTTAGCTCTATCTCTTAAATAAGACCACATTAATTTCACATTAGATGAGTTTCCTTCTCAATCCATGTTAGAGCATGATGCCCCTTTATATTCAGGTTTGCATCAATAATGTTGGGGTAAAATGTGCTTTGGTTGATAATAGATCGGAGCTTAATATTTGTAATATTGCATTTCTCCACCAACTTTGCCTCTCTTAGGCCTCTTTGGCTCCTTCATCTATGTTTATTAAAGGATTTGATAATATTCCCAAGAATTTATTAGGTACTATAAGACTTCCCATTACTTTCATGACATGTATGCTACCTACTCTTTGCCACATAATTCCCAATAATCTTAATTATAAGATTCTTCTTGGGCAACCTTGGATCTAGGTAAAAGCATATAACTATGTCACACTTTTTGTAGTTTTCGTACCTTTAGAAAATATATGTTTGACAACCATAACATGAATAAAAACATATTAAATGACCAAACCTATATTTTAAAGAGATTATAAATACCAAGGTGCAAGGCACCCTGAATTTACTTGATTTTTTAAAGTTTGTATGGTATTTTTATATATTTATTTACTAGTCATATTTTAAAATATTTTTGGCAACCAAGTGGGACACACTTATATTCTTTGAACCATCTATGCCATACATATGGTTCCTTCCACTCTTCATACATGACATAAATTCCTTTATAAAATAATTGTCTACAAATTTCTATCGATCCATCCCCTTTTGCATATTGTAATTATATTGAGCATTTTGTCGAAACCCCTCTCTCTTATGTATCTAGTTAGCATTTCTCAAAATATGGTCTTACCTATAAGTACCTACTTCGTTATGGTTTTTATGGTAATATTTTAGGATAACATGTTCAAGGACTCACATAACATTTGGTTATCCCCACTCAAAATAAAAAACTTGGCCTTGGATATTGTTATCCAAATAGCTCTCCTAGCTATTTGGATAACTTGCATACACATCCTACTCCCCTTCGCATTATTATATCTCCTTCCATTTTACCTTGTGCAACTTACTCCTGCACACCTACTTTCATCCTATCCCATCATGCACTTCTTGCATGCACCTCCCTAGACTTACCTTCCAATCAGCTAAGTCCCTGACATTCCTCTTGCACGCTTACCTAGACTTAGTTCTTTTGTGCGTCCTCTTTTCTTTCTTCCTCTGTATGCCTTCCTTTAGTTGAATGCCCGCATCTTGTTTTCATAATTTCCTTCTGCAAGTATGCCTTCCTCTCACGTGTGATCCTCTGCACCTCCCCTTTGTTTCCCTTTCACACGCTTGCTCCTCGTCTCCTCACGTGCATAACATGCGCCCCTCTTTGCCTCTTTCTTCCACTTCTCCCTTGTGCCCACAATCCATGCATTCACCTTCTTTCTAGTCGGTTCGGCGCAACTCCAAAGGAGATAGCGGGCCCAAAATAGACTAAGTATAGAAGTGCCTATGAAATATTCCACGTGTTAACCCGATGCTCCTTCAAAGGCAAAATCCTGAGTGGGTTCCTAAGTGAGCACGGAGCCTCCACGTGTCTAGTTTATAAAGAGACAAGGTTAGGTTGAATAGTCAAAGCATTGAGACAGGCTAGTGGAGGATGCCAAGTGTCAGCACAGTGATAATTCAAGAGAAAAAATTGGGGTGGGTTTCCAAACAAGCGCCAGGCCACCACGTGTCTAAGGTCAAACTTTTCACCCTACCAAGCAAAGAGACTCAGGAAAAGTAAAAAGAATCCCAAGGAGCTCGCAAAAGCCACCATGTCACGATGTCGCGTGTTTTCAAAATTGAAAGGTAGGGGCCAAATCTCCAAGGTGCACGAGGCTACCACGTGGACCCGGTATGGAAAACTCTTTAAAATATCACGCGCCCATGATATATTCAAATGGCCATAACTTTTGATCTGAAACTCAGATTTGGGTGGGAGAAGACTTTTTGGAAACGTCTTGACACCCTCCACACCATGGAAACATAAAATATCATTCTTAACAAGATTTGGTGGGTGAAAAATGGGAAAATTTCTATCAGGCCATTAAAGTAGAATTGGATTTCTTCAACACCGAATTGATTTAATTCGATCTGTTGTTCTTCCTTCTTAAACATGCCAAGCAGACAGGGAACCAGACATGACAGATTTGGGGAAGATTTGAGAGAGTCATTGATTAATAGTGGTCAAGCTTTCAAATCGTGATTCAATTTTTTTCCTCTTCTCTCTCTTATTATTCCTATATATTGTAATGAAGAGGCATATTCAAATGGCTGGATACTCTGGATCCTTACGCATGTTGCTAAGGACTTCATATTTTCTATATTTTGAGTTGCAGACCTCCATGTTTGGCTCTTGCATGTGGATATTGGCCTCCTTATCATTGTAACAGTTCTGTGCATTTTTGGAAGTAATAGAAGCATTGTTTTGTGACTATTCTTTGTCCTAACGTGTTTACATTCCTGTTTCTTACCTCTTCTCTTACATTGTGTATTATTGTGCTATTTCAGGTCCCCTACAGTTCCATATTTGGTTGTGTTCCATGAGAATGATTTGGTGAATGCATCCTTCATTGTGCTACTCGTGCCTAGCCTCCTTTCACACATTTCTGTCATTGTCACTCGAAAAGATAGTGTTCATCCCTCTCTTCTCGATGCTATCACCTTTTAGTGTATTTTACTTCATGTTATCCCTCTTTCCCTGGTCCCTTGGCATTCTTAGCTTAGTTTCCCCTTTTATCACTAGGAGTAGTAGTAGTAGTAGAAATAGATAGACGAACCAGCCTTATCCAAAGATCTGTCCCAAGCTTGTAAGGTCCCACAACTTGGGGACAGTTCCATTGCAGATCTCAAACACCTCGGCCCATTTCGAGATCTCGAGATGTGGGTACACATCTAAGAAACCAATAGTTTCAAAGACGCCCAAAGGGGAGCAGCATTGAAAGCTCAAATTTCATATCTCTAAGTTCTAGTGTGTGAACTTAGTGTTTTAGCCTTTGGAGGCTCATTTCAAACACATCTAGTGACTCCTAACATTTTAAGATATTTGTTTTAGTAGTCCTAAGTTCCTTTCATGAGAAGAGTGCACACAAGAAGAAGTGCAACAGCTGAAGATTCTTTTGAATACCTCCAGCTATCCCCGAGAAGAGTTTTTCCTAGAAAGCCCGTGTGCACATCTCTATCTCCAGTGCATCATACCCATTTAACTCCTCTTGAAAATAGAAAACCTATGTGCCTGCCTATGAATGCACACATCAACCACCTCCTCCTTTAAGAAGCTTTGAAAAATTCAATGGAGGGAGTCCTTTACTCATGGCCGTGCAACATGAAATACTAAATGGAAAGCTCAAAAGTATTCCTTAATTTACTGGTGAGAATCAATTCACCCCTTAGGATCATATCCAAGATGTAGCAAATGTGTGTTCACTCTATCTGATCACACATAATGATGTAGTAGTCAGGATGCTTGTAGTCTCTTTCAAAGGTAAATCACTTCAGTGGTATATAGGCTTGATACTTGGATCTATCACCACCTGGGATGAGCTAGGAACAACTCTATGCAGTTATTTTGAAGACAATTCAGATCACCTATCTTTGGTGGAGCAACTGACAACAACAAGGAGGGTGCCCAATGAGCAGATGACTAATTTCAACATCAAATTTTAGAAGACTTGGGATAGAATCCCTCTTGTGGTAAGACCTACAGCCCAACATGCTTTCCTTTATTATCTAAAGGCACTCAACAATGATATTTCAGTTATGATACAATCTATGGGAGGTAGAACCTTACCACCACTTACAGCATTACAAGGTAAGGGTAGAAAATAGTCTTATTCAGGTGGGAAAGTTGGCTTCTAGACCACCCATGCCCTTGTTCCCAGAGATGTCACAAGCACCCTAGCCTTCTGTGGCCCCTATTCCTACTCCTAAGAAGAGTGTGCAACTGGTTGCCTCAACATCCTATTCTCCATCACGGAAAAAGGAAGATGAAGAATTGAAATCCTTGATCAAAAATTTATCAAACAAGGTCATATCATTAGAAAAGCAGCAAGCGCAAGTGTATAGAGGAAATTCCAATCAGGCACATGGCCAAGGGAATCAACCTTGGCAGAATCAATACAAAAATCAAAGATACACACCCAACCAAGTAGAATGATAGGTGGCATCCTAATGCACATCTACCCTTGCAAGTTGTCCCTCCCGTGCCTTCTCTCCTAGCACCCAGTGCGAGCCAGATGTTTGTTCCGGTTCAAAACAATTTGCAACAAGAGTCAGAATGGTGCTTCCCTTGAAAAATGCCTCATAGTCAATATCATTGTGCTAATGTTGCACATGCCCAAGCCTTCATGATTCGAATGCTTCATCCTGTGAGCCCTCAACAAGTTCCCATGAAGTAGATAATCGAGAAAGATCAAGATCCTCTGGAAACCAATTTTATGTTCTTTGGTGTGAAGGACTTCTGTGTAATCAACCAAGCTACAGAAGATACAAACAGACTGCATGCCCAAGTTGTGGACAACAAAAGATATAAGAAAAGAATATTAGAGTTAAAGCGCAGAGGTCACGGTCCCAAAGAATACAAGAATATCTTCAAAAGAAAAATGAATCGAGACAAGACCTCTTACAGTAAAAGCATTCAAATCCCTATTTAGGAGGTCCCACGTAAAGCTCCTTCTGAAGTAGCACATGCCCATCCTTTAGTAGGCCAGGCCTCTTCTTAGCTAAAATTTAGGCTTCCACACATGAATAGTCAAGAAGGGATGTTGTTCCCCAAATGCATAAGGTGGGGGGGCTTTCTTTCAGTATTGTTGACCAGATGAAGAAAACAAACATAAGTGTCACCATGTGGGATGCCCTAACCATTCCATCTTGATGGGATCTGTTGCATGAATCTCTGGAAAAAAATTTGTGCACTGACTCGGTTATGCGAAAGCCACGTGCTTCTATAAAAATCTTTTAAGAAGAGGAGAAAAAAGTAAGTAAAGTTTCTAAAACCCCACCCTTCTATAGGTCCTCAATTATAGGAAAACACCTAGTGCATAATTATTTGATTGACTTAAGCACTAGTACTTCTATTATGCCTAAGAAGATAGCTGATGTCTTAGGTCTGAAATATAGCCCTTTGTCTAAAGGAGCCCTACAACTTGATGGCTCAATCGTAACCACCTTAGGAATCATCAAGGATCTTGAGTTAACCCTCCACGCATGTCCAAGCCTGAAAATTACTCAAGATGTGTCAATGATTGACCTGCTTCCTTTGTTTACCCTATGTCTATCAAGAGAATTTACTTCCAAGGTGGGTGGTTACTTGTCTTCTGATTGGTCTCATATATTACTCAAGACAAGGTATGGTACCTAGTTTACCATACAAGCTGAGCCTATATTTTCTTATCATGTAGAGCCATATGTACCTTCCCCTCTCCAAGCAAATTGTCTTATCCAAGAAGAACAAGTTTCGGTTCTCGAAGAGTAGTCTCTTCCACCTACATTCCATACCTAGTGCTTGATGAATGGGTGGAAAGGCATCACAAATTTGATCCTTGTGTTGAAGAACTAGAAGCCTATGAAACTGGGCTTGGTACTTATTACATTCTAGAAGAAGACACTATGCTTCCACGCATGTTCATGGGAGACAAATTTTGAGCTGGTCTATGGAAGTTATACTTTGATGGATCCAGAAGCAAAAACGGTGCAGAGTAGGAGTGGTTCTCATTTCCCCTAAGGATGAGAAATTATTCTTCGTGCATAGGCTGCATTTCACATGTTCTAACAATGTGGCAAAATATGAAGCGCTAGTGCATGGCTTGCTTATTGCTAAAAAGAAGAAAGTTAAACCACTACAGATCTTTAGAGATACATAATTGGTCATCTACTCGGTCACCAAAAATTACAGAGAAATAATAAGCTTCTTAAAGCTTATAAACATAGAGTTTGGGACCTACTTGAAAGCTTTAATTCCCTTAATCTGCGTAGTCCCGCGCAGAATGAACAAAAAGGCTGACCAAATGGTCGTGCTTGGTTCATAGTTTTCTCCTACTGAGGAATTTTTCAAAGGAAACACTTAGCACATTAAGATGGTAATCACACCATCCATTCCAGAAAATAACACCGGCTCACAAGTGTTTTAAAATGACGTGCAGATCATCCAATTTATCCGAATGAAGCTAAATTTTCATCTGGTATACAAGCCAACTTGCATGACAACTATGGTGACCAAGTAATATAGCTAAAGACAAATAAACTACCGAAAGGGATGGTCACCTTAGAGACAATTTTCAGCCTTGATGATGATTTCAACAGTGAAGAAAGATACATGCATGCCCTATAAGATAATTTCTCCTCCATTACTATTGTGCATGAAAAAGAGCTACTGCTTTCAGAAACTTGTGTGCATGAAGAAAAACAGGCCTTCATCTCTCTCTATAAAAAATAAAGTGACATTTTCTCATGGAATTATGAAGAACTCAAAGGTTTTGATCCAAGTGTTGCTCAACACTCCATTAACCTTGATCCTGGTATAAATCCTATCAGATAGAAGCAACGGCCAGTCAATCCAAAGATAGAGCCCCTCATGAGAAAGGAACTATCAAAACTCATTGAGGAAAAAATTATCTTTCCTATCAAATACTCTACCTGGGTTGTAAATCTGGTTCTAGTGCACAAGAAGAATGGTGAAATTAGACTTTGTGTTGATTTCAGAGATTTGAATAAGGCATCTCTAAAGGATCATTATCCTTTACCTTCAATGGAGCATATTTTGTAGACTATGGCTGGTGCGCAAAGGTTCTCCATGCTAGATGGGTATTTGGGTTTCAACCAGATCTTAGTCAAGGAAGAGGATCAATTCAAAACAACATTTACAACCAAGTGGGGAACATATGCATACCATAAAATGCCCTTTGGTTTGTCAAATGCGGGTGTAACATTTTAGCGTGCCATGGATATTGATTTTAAATCTTACATTAATGAGTTCATCTTGGTTTACCTGGATGATATAACTGTCTTCTCAAAGCAAGGCATGGATCACATGGTGCACTTGGAAAATGTCTTTGAGAGATGTAGAGAATTTGGGGTATCTCTTAACCCCAAGAAGTGCAATTTTTCTATGGCTCAGGAAAGCTCTTGGGCCATGTGGTTTCAAAGGATGGAAAGTTCCTAGCCCTTTCCCTACCGGTGCAAAAAAAGGCCTTACAATCCTTCCTTGGTAAGATTAACTTTGTTAGGCATTTTATCCCTAACTTTGTGGGACTGGTTCAGCCCATCACCCTCATGCTCAAAAAGGACATAGCCTTTAAATGGACAATAAAAGGAAGAGAAAGCTTCAACAAGATCAAGAAAGAGATTACTTGTGCACCAACACTCATCAATCTAGATTACTCAAAGGATTTCATCCTTTATGCTTATGGTGTTGATGCAAGCATTGTTATTATCCTAACATAGGAAAAAAAACAAGGGCTAAAATAGCCAGTGACCTTCTTCAGCCATATGTTGAAGGATTATGAATTGAAATACAATCACATGGAGAAGCAAGTCTTCACCATCATGCACACGCTCAAGAAATTCAAGAGCATGCTCGCCAAAATCATATCAAGGTGTTAGTCTCCCACTCATCTGTCAGAGACTTCATCATGGGAGCAAAAATCAGTGAGAAGAGAGCGCGATGGGTGACAAAATTCATGGAATATGATTTGACTATCAAGGCCACAAAGTTGATAAGAGGCGGTGCACTCTGTAAGTTGATTACTAAGGATGCACAGAGTGAACTCCGAGGCTTATTATTTCTCGGATGAAGACCTCCCACATGTAGAACATGAATAAAATATAGACCTCGGCACGTGTGACTAGATGAAGGACATGATCACATTCCTTTCTAAGGGCACGTACCCTCCCGGTTTGAACAAAGAAAAGAGAAGGCATCTGAGGTTATAATCTATCCCTTATGTTTTGATTGATGGACTTCTCTTCAAAATAAATCTAGATGGCGTGTTGTTAAGATGTATCAATGACGCGCAGATTGAGCAAGTGTTAGTAGAATTTCATGATGGATTCTCTGGTGGACACTTCTTTGCCAAAACTATAGCAATGAAGATCATAATGGTAGGTATCTTTTGGCCTACCCTGTTTGCAAATGCACATAGGTGGGTCACAAAATGCAAGGAGTGCACTTTCTTTACAAGAAATAAAATATTGGTAGTGCTTCCCCTCTGACCAATCCAAGCAGATCAGCCTTTTGTGCAATGGGGTCTCGACTTCATAGGCATGATCAATCCGCCTTCAAGTGTTGGACATAAGTGGGTGCTTGACAACTACAGATTACTTCACCAGATGGACAAGAAGTTGTCATGCTTAAGGAATCAATTGAGTCAGTAATCCTTAACTTTCTCAAAGGTTTAGTCACAATGTTTGGCATTCCTCAAACCATTATCTCTGATAATGCAAAGGCCTTTCTTGGTGCTAAAATCAATGATTGGGATCTAATTCTAGGAATTTACCTAAAAACCTCTTCCAACTATTACCTTCAAGGCAATGGTCTAGTAGAATCAACAAACAAGAACCTGATCAGAATCATGAAGTGTACAATGAACATCATCCAAAGATAGTGGCATATGAAGGTCTTGCGCACACTCTAGGTAGATAGAATCATAGTTAAAAAGGTAATAGGAACTTCGTCTTATAAACTTGTCTATGGCAAGAAGGCTACCATTCCTTTAACACTAGAACTAAATTCATTGGTGCTTGCCCAACAACTGGAATTTGAGGGCACGGATCAAAGAGAAATCAGGATGGTAGAGCTAGTTCATCTTGAAGAGCTCAAAACTCTGCCATGATCAAGCTAGAACAACATTAAAAAGAAACAAAGAAATGGTTTGACAGAAAGGATAGGCCTCAAGCTTTCAAATTTGGGGACCTAGTTCTAAAATGGGATGCTGACAGAGCTAAACCAAGGCACCATTCAAAGTTTGATGCACTTTGGAGTGGCCCATACATCATCAAATCCTGTAAAGAAGCTAACTCTTTTGAGTTAACCCATCTGGATGGAAGCGCGCTGCAAATCCCAGTAAACAGGATCTATCACAAACCTTTCCATTAGGTTTTCTGCATCATGTTGTATATATTAAAGTAGTTTAAATTCCTCCAAGTGTGCTCTGTGCACATTGTTTGTTTGTACATAGTTCTTTCCCCTCGCGTGCTTCTTGCACATGCTCTTTTGTTACTTCCAGAATGTAGAGCTTCTCTCAAAGTTGTGAGATTTAGAACAGAGTGCAGATATGATTTTCAAGTGATTACAGGGAATTTTCATGATTGAACAAGTAGACTCCATGCCCAATGGATGCTTCAGGATACTAATCTCTTTCATCTAGCAGGAAGATGGCCCCGAAAGTCACCAAAATTGTTATCTAAATAGCTCTCCTAGCGATTTGGATAACTTGCATACAAATGTTGCTCCCCTTTGCATTCTTCTATCTCCTTCCATTTTCCCTCGCGTTCCTTCCTCATGCATGCCCACTTTCCCTCCTATCCCATCGTGCACTCCTTGCACACACCTCCCAAATTTACCTTCCAATTAGCTAAGTAAATTGGCATTCCTCTTTACGCTTACCTGCACTCGGTTCTTTTTCAAGCGCGTCCTCTTTTCTTTCTTCCTCTCGTGTTCCTTCCTTTAGTTGGATGCCCGCATCTTGTTTTCATACTTGCCTTCAATAAGTATGCCTTCCTCTCACCCATGATCCTCTACACCTCTCCTCTATTTCCCTTTCATGCGCTTGCTCCTCGTCTCCCCACGTGCATAGTGTGCACCCATCTTCATCTCTTTCTTCCATTTCTCCCTTGCGCCCACATTCTCGCGTGTTCACCTTCTTTTTTCTAGTCATCTCGGCACATCTCCAAAGGACAGAGTGGGCCCAAAATAGACTAAGTATAGAAGTTCCTGCAGAAGATTCCACATGTCAACCCGACGCTCATTCAAAGACAAAATCTTGAGCAGGTTCCCGAGTGAGCATGAAGCCTCCGCGTGTCTCGATTTTATAAAGAGACAGGGTCGTTTAAATAGTCAAAGCATTGAGATAGACCAATGGAGGATTCCAAGTGTTACAACGGTGCTAATTCAAGAGAAAAATTTGGGGCGGGTTTCCAAACAAGCGTCAGGCCACCATGTGTCCAAGGTCAGACTTTTGGCCCCGCCAAGCAAAGAAACTTAGGAAAAATACATAGAATCCCAAGGAGCTCCTGAAAGCTGCCATGTGTCAGTCTGGTTCATTTTCAAAAGAAAAAGGTAGGGGCTGAATCTCTAAGGTACGTGAGGCTGCCACATGGAACCGGTATGGCAAACTCTTTAAAATATTATGCGCCCATGATCCAAATATTCAAATGGCCATATCTTTTGATTGGAAACTCAGATTTTGGTGAGAGAAGACTTTTTAGAAACGTCTCAACACCCTCCATGCCATGAAAACATAAAATATCATTCTTAATAGGATTTCGTGGGTAAAAATTTTGAAAATGTCTATCAGGACATTAAAGCAGAATCGGATTTCTTCAACCACCATTTGATCCACTTTTCTTCCTTCTTGAACATGCCAAGAAGACAGGGAACTAGACATGACATATTTCGGTCGAAAATTTGAGAGAGGCATTGATTAATAGTGGTTGAGCTTTCAAAGCAGGATTCAAATTTTTCCCTCTTCTCTCTCTTATTCTTCCTATATATTGTAATGAAGGGGCATATTCAAAGGGTTAGATACTCTGGATTCTTACACATGTTGCCAAGGACTCCATATTTTCTCGTATTTTGAGTTGCGAGACCTCCATTTTTGGCTCTTGTGTGTGGATATTATCCTCCTTATCATTGTAATAGTTATGTGCATTCTTGGAATTAATAGAAGCATCATTTTGTGACTATTCTTTGTCCTAACGTGTTTGCATTCCTTCTTCTTGCCTCTTCTCTTGAATTTTATATTGTTTTTTTTTAGGTCCCCTACATTTCCATATTTGGTTGTGTTCAATGAGAATAATTCGGTGAATGCGTCTTTTGTTGTGCTACTCGTGTCTAGCCTCCTTTCATGCATTCCCTATCATTATCACTCAGAATAGATAGTGTTCATCCCTCTTTTCTGGTGCTATCACCTTTTAGTGTAGTTTACTTCATGTTATCCTTCTTTCCCTAGTCCCTTAGCATTCTTAGCTTAGTTTCCCCTTTTAGCACTAGGAGTAGCAGTAGTAGTAGAAATAGATAGAGGAACTATCCTTCTCTAGAGATCCGTCCCAAGCGCGCAAGGTTCCACAACTTAGGGATGGTTCCATTGTGGTCTCAGACACCTCGGCCCATTTCAAAGATTTGAGATGTGGGTACACATTTGAGAAACCAACAGATATCATATTCCCTCTACATCTTCTTTGGAGGCTTACATTTTCTACACACTTCTTCACTTCCTATCATATACCCAAAACTCATTAATGACTCTACTTTAGTTGTTTGGCCTAAGTTGGAAACTTTTTCTACTAATTATTCTCTTTTATAATTCATGGGTACTTATGATCATCTCCCTTATTTCCATCATAAGAAGCACTCTCCATTAGTTCTTCACATTACTGCCTACTTTGGTGAGTCACATGTGCCTATCAAAAATATTGACACTCCCAAACCATTCCTACTGACCCATACATAGAGGATTGGTTAGCTCTTCTAAATGAGGACACCATTCAATATAACCTCGGCAAGTGCTACCAACCCATGAATGGTTTTATTAGTTTCTTCTCTTACACTGTTGAGAAAGATGTTATTAAACAATTACTTCATGAATTTTTAGTCATATTTGCATGGTAATATACTTGATATGCATGGTATTGATCCTTCTGTAGCCATGCATGATATCGTCCTCGACCCTGGTGCAAAACTTGTTCAACAAAAAATCCCAAAATGCATCCAAAGGTCGTACTTGTAGTGAAATAAGAAATATGATAACTATTAGACGTTGGATTTATTCATGTTATGGATTATCCTAAGTGGGTGTCTAATATTGTGCCAATTATGAAGCCAAATGGCAGTGTTCATTGTTGCACATATTTTTGTGATCTTAATAAGGCTTTTCCTAAGGATAGTTTCCCATTTCCACACATTAACACCATTTTTTATTCCATTGCTGGATATGACAACCTTTCTTTCATGGATGTCTTTTATTTTTATAATCAAATCATAATCAATCGAATATATTAAGAAAAAAATTATTTAGTATGCCATGGGGAACATTTTGTTACACTGTCATGACCATCAGCATTAAAAATGTCAAGGCCACTTACCAGCAAGAAATGATGCATATATTTCATGATTATATTCATAATATTCTTGAAGATTATGTTGATGATATACTCGCCAAATCATGACATCGTTCTACACATGCTCAAGATCTCCACATACTCTTTGAAAGGTTGTGAAAATATAAAGTATGATTAAATCCAAAAAGTGTGTTTTTGAGTTATACCGCTTAAGATGCTTGGGTACATTATCTCGCAATGTGGAATTGAAATATAACCCAATAAAATATGTTTCATTATCAAAATGCATACACCTTATAATTTTCATCAATTATGCTCACTACAAGGAAACATCTAGGATATCCATCATTTTATTACACAAATTACTGAAAAAACTCAACCATTCAAACATTTAATCAGAAAGGATACTAAATTTTTCTAGGATGATCATTTTCAAAGGGAATTCAAAGTTATTAAAGCATATCTCTTAAATTATCCTTTCCTATTACCTCTCATGGCTAAGTATCCTTTCTTATTATATATTTCCGCTATCTTCCATGCATTAGGGATCCTTATAGTAAAACATAATTATTATAAATGTGAGTGAGTTTTATATTAAATTCTCCAAACCTTTCTCTCTTATGAATGTAATTATAGATACATTGAGAAATTATGCCTTGGCCTCATATTTGCAACAAACAAGTTGTGCCACTACAATCTTAACAATAAGGTTCATATCATACCAAAGTAGATCCTTTACAATACCTATTTTCCCACACACATCTATTGGGATGTCTTGCATGTTGGGTCATGCTACTTACCGAGTTTGAATTCAAATTTATTCCACAAAAATTAATCAAAGGACAAGTTATCGTCGACCAACTAGTTGACGTACCTCTTCTAAATACATCACTTGTTTTTGATTCTTTTCGAGATGATTTCACTTTTTACACCATTGATACAAATTCTTGGAATATGTACTTTAATGGGTCTTGTTGCCTCTTAGGGGTGGGAGTTGCTATTATGTTCATCACTTCACATGGTGATTATCTCCCCTTTACATATCACTTAGTATTCCCATGTACAAATAATATTGATGAGTAGGAGGCCCTCATTCTTGGCCTCAACATTACACATAAACTTATTATTCCCAATATACACATATATGGTGATTCATAGCTTATTATAAATAAATTTAACAACACATATCAAACCAAAGAGGAGTGTCTTGTCCCATACAATAACCTTGTAAAAACAATCCTCACTACATTTGAGTCCTACTCTCTTTTTTCCATAAATACAATCAACATGCAGATGATGTGGCTAGTGTGACATCCCTCATTCCTCAATATATCACTAATGAATATGACTCATTCATCATTCTACAGCTTACGAGATCAATCTACAAATAGTATGCCTTTCAAAACATGTGTTATCTAACGTAGCCATGGCCATCTTGAATGGTTTACTCAAATTTATAACTTTCTATATCCAAAACCAATCCTGATGGATTTTAATCTCATGAAGCTCATCGCTTATGACATAAGGCCACACGATATGTCATAATGGGTGCTTCATTATTCAAAAGATCATTTTATGGTTATTTATTGTACTATTTAGTAGTCGATGAAATACCCGCATCTATTTATCATGTTCATGATAGTCTATGTGGTGGTCACTTTTCACGCAAAGTCATGTCTTACAAACTTCTACATTAGGGATACTATTTCCCTACTATGGAACAAAATTGTTTAGAATATGCCAAATGGTGTGGTAAATGCCAAAAACATGGCAATCTCCATCATGCACCCTCATATGACCTCCATCATAACCCTTTTCCTTATGGGT
The DNA here is from genome assembly GCA_018340775.1 of Taxus wallichiana var. yunnanensis. Taxonomy (NCBI): domain Eukaryota; kingdom Viridiplantae; phylum Streptophyta; class Pinopsida; order Cupressales; family Taxaceae; genus Taxus; species Taxus wallichiana. The sequence goes on along the minus strand of CM031240.1, from coordinate 137,966,283 downwards.
TTTTGATATTGTAGGAAAAATTAACCTCAAATCGATGGATGGTCATACATACATAATTATTGCAACGAAATGATTTACTAAATGGGTCAAAGCCACACCCCTAAAAACTATCACTGGCCCTAATATTTTTCATTTTATTACTACCCACATCATTACACGCTTTGGCATTCCCTCCACCATTATCACCGATAATGGATATCCTTTCAAAAGTAAGGATTTTAAATGCCTTTGTAAAAATTAAAAATCAAAAAAACATTCTACAATCCTTATTATCCACAACACCATGGCCAATCCAAAGCCACTAGTAAGAAAATTGTTAAAATATTACGCAAGACCATTGATACTAGTGGTGATGACTAGAACAATAAAATTCTCTACGCTCTTTGGGCTTACCACACAAGTATGTGTACCCCAAAAATGTTACACCCTTTTCACTTGTGTATGGTACTAAGGAAGTAATCCCCTTAGAACTAGAAATAACATCCTCATAGATGTCCCTTAAAGGCATTCTCAAGGATAAAAAAAATATCACGAACATCATCTCCATGATATATAAATGTTATACTCTCGTTGTATGCAAGATCTTGAAAACCTCTACATATATGATTACATTAGAAAATATTACAATAACAAGCTTCATCCGTGAGAATTCAATATCGATGACCTTGTATTAAAGGAAAATCAGAAAAACACAATAGCTGAAACCCATCTTAAAGGAAAATTCATGAAAGGAATGATAAAAAGATCATTCCAAGTCGTGAAGATCTCATATGATCATAGCACACCACATTTGATAAGCTAAAATAAATTCACCGAATAAATTTACAAAAGAATTTACAAACAAAGAACAATAATATCATATATTATTATAGAACTCTCATTATATGAGTACAATGAGAATGGGCCTTACTTATATAGGCAAGAAAGATCAATCTAAGAACCAGTCAAGGCCATAAATCAAGCTATGAATCAAGGAAAGAAATAGTCATCAAAGATCTGGTCAATACCATTGATCAAGGAAAGAACTAGTCATCAAAAATCTAGTCAATACCATAGGCTAAGGAAAGAACTATAACTAACAACTAGATAATATCTTCCTAATATCTAAATCAAATAAAATAAATATCCACACACATAAGTGGGTGAGGATAAATAAAATTAAGGTAAATAAAGTACCTAGGTGAACATGAGATAAGGTAAATACCTACTCTAGCACCCCACCTAAAGTGAAGCTAGGGGCCCAACAAAAACTAGAATATCCACAATATGAGTCCTAACAACTAGGCCTAATGAGTTACTCATGTATAATAACTAGGAAAAAGGGACACCGCTAGGTACCCAAAACTAGTAACAAAAACGTAGAGACAAAAAAACCCACCATAAGGCATCCCAAGAAGCTTAGCTAAAAAAACAAATAAGCTCGGTACAATGTTGAAGAATTTTGGTGTGCACTTTGGTTTGAATCCGCTACTTGATCACAAAACTAAAAAAGCCGACAATTAGCTTCAACTAAATAACTCCATATAAGGAAACTATCAACGTAGTGATGACGAAAGTGTAAAAAAACACCAAACTTAATTTGAGCAACTACTGAAAATAGGTGTGCCATGATCCAAGAATAACTAACAAGGAAACAAGGCAAGGACACAAGATCCAAAGAAATATGAGTTCCACAATCAAAGAAAATATAAGGTAACAAGGCAAGGACACAAAACCCAAAGAAGCATGATCAACACCACACCCTCCCATATTGCTAAATGGGTGGAATGATGCTACACAATTTATATGAGTTGTCAACATAACTACTCGAACACTTAAAAATTAACATTGAGCTTCACTAAACTAGATTCCCTATAAGGGAGACTGTCAACATGCCAAAAATGTTGAAAATATAGGTATAAATTCTATACCTAAAATAAGAGATATACACTACACTGCTAAAGAAAAATGCTCAAAACAAAGAGAATTACAATGTAGAAGGTGTGGAAAGTGGAGCAAGAGGATGAATGGTGGAGGAACCACGCCCGTAGAGTCCTCTCAATAAATGCCTATGTTTCCATCAAGAGTGATCAAATATTCACCCCAAATCAATATGGATGGATGAAGAATATACATGCATATGACTTGGTGTAAAATGCACAATGGGTGCATGCAAAGAAACATAAAAATGTGTGTCAAGTTGATCATTTCTAACCATTGAAATATCAAGTTTCTCACTCCAGAGTGAAGATGTAGAACTCATGTGTAGCTCATGATCCTTGGAAAGAGTTGAATGAACAAAAGAGGATATATGTCTATGTGTGATCCCAATGAATTACCTTTTCGAAAACAAATGTCATGATGAGAATTTCACTTAACATGTGGAATAGGAGAAGTAATGCCTTGTGAATTTTTGTCAATACCTTTGCCGTGAAACCCATAGGATGTAGCATGCGAGAACCGAATGCAGTGGTATGCTTCTCAAAATAGTCATGCATGTGAGCGAAGTAGTATACACAACATGTGTTATTGCAGGTAGGAATAGATGTGGAAGAACATGTAGTAACAAGCCTAATAGGCTTAGGAGCATCGGGAGGAGGAGCAGGTTCATAAAATGATATATCAAGGTCAGTAGTTACAGGAGAAATAGTTGCAGGTAGACTAGGAGTATGGATATGACTATCCACAATATGATGGTGATGTTGCAAGCTAGCAATTTTTTGTTATAGGGAGTGTATTAGTGTATCCTTATTATGAATGAATACTTGAAGAAGAGAATTTCACATGATCTATTTTCTTCCACAAATTTTACAATATCCTCAGAATTCCACACACTTTATAGAAGAGCATATCATTCTCATAATCCATGATAGATATAATAATGAAACACCCAAAATTTTAGGATGTCGGGCTCAACCGAAATTACATCCACAAGTGATTACAACACCCCTCCAAATTTGGCACTTTATAATTGAGTGCATGTAAATATTACAATGAGTAAAAGTACCTTTTAGATTTGAAATATGTGTATTAAAATGTCACTAATACAGAGATCTCGAAAAAATACCCAATTTAAAAAAAAGATAACCTTCATCCGAGCTATGGATCAAACATTAGAGCTATAGAAGGTTTTGCTATTAAAAACAATATTTTTTTGTTGATTGTTTTTAAAAGGTACACATGACACCCACATTTCCACAAGGTAAATGTTAACCAAAATAAGCTCCCTCTTATTTTGGGTTAACTAGCTTCCTTTTTTTCCTTAGTCTAATTTTTACATATTTCAAGCACTCTAAATTTTCTAGGTATTGCTTCATCGTATAGAGAATTTTTTCCCCTTTTCTCGAAAGATAAAGAAGTCCTCCTAACTCCTTGTATTTTTGAGTTATGGCTTGGCGGAGTTTGGAGGGGAAATTTTCCTAGGCGGGCCCATGGAGGTAAGGAGAGTTTTGTACCAAAGAGGCTCGGCCGGGCAGAGTGGAGAATGAATTTTGCCAAGGAATTTGGAAAGTTTGCGGAGGCATGGAGATAAATTCACCACTTAGCCTTTTGGGGCAAAAGGGTTAAAGGCAAAATCTAGCCCGCAAGCCCACAGAGGAGAATGGAAGGAAAATGGCCAAGGTTCCGCATCCAATAGAAAGGCACCACGTGTCCAGATCCACATCAGCGAGTGCCATGGCATGGCAGGGTCGAGAAGAAGTTAATCTTTTTTCCTTTTTGGGAAAAAAATATTGAAGGCAAGAAATGAGCCCGCGATCCCATTAGCAAATTGGGAAGCACCATGTGTCATTGGAGGAGCAGGGCTCGGAGAGTTTTAGGAAATTTTCCCAATTTGAAAAAAAAGAGAGAAAAAGGAAGGTCTTCGGCCTGTGAATCATCTAGAGGGTGCCACGTGTCATGTGGACCTGAGGGGCCACAGAGATTTTTGGGAAATTTTTCCAAAAGGGAAAAATTTAAAGTTTGACCCCGCCGACCCCAATTTTGACAATGTTTTTACTAGTTTTCCCTAAATCTTCAGAGGGCCATATCTTTCGAACCAGAGCTTGGTTTTTCATGATTTTGGTGTCATTGGAAAGATATTGAAATCATCTACATGATGGACCCATAAATTTTGAATTTTTATGGATTTTGAAGGGAATTTTTTGAAGAAATGTCTCTGGCACAGGAAAAAATGTAAAACCGACCCCCAACCACAAAAATTGATGAAGTATGGCATCCGTTTCTTTTCCAGCATGGCGAATGCATCAAAAAATGGATTTTTGAGGGTTTCCTTGTTGTTTTAATGAATCTTGTTGTTGGTTGGAGATCTCGAATCAATTTTCCCACATTTTTTCACCTTCCTTCATCCCGCTTCATTGTTAAAAGGTAGTTTTGGCTCATTTGAAAAAATTTGTTCATCCTTCTTCTCTGCCTCTCCCTTATTTTCTTCCCTAGGGTAGAAAATGGAGTTTGAACCTCCTCCCCTACGTTGTAATGGAATTTAATTCTATGACCCATGAAATGATGTTCGTAGGCAAACTTCGGAGTAATAAAAACATGTTTTGTGATGCATTTGTTCATCCTTACTCGTTTTCGGTTGTTTTCTTCTTACCTCTCTTCATTGCATGGTATTTGTGCATGTTTGGATGTTCATTGCAGGTTTTGGAGCTATGTTCATGAAGTTTTGGAACATTTTCCATGTGAAATACATCTTTGATCTCCGTGATGCACTTTTCCATTCTTTCCATCGCTCACCTCTTCTTATTCCATGGAAGTTTTGATAGATAATCAACACTTTCCTTCTATGGTGTATCATCATTTTAGTGTAGGCTCTATTTTTCCTTGTTCTCTTCCTCTCCTTATCTCCTTGGAAGTTAGATTAGGATTATACTAGTTTTCCGAACTTGAATAGCTTGTGGTAGGTAGTTTAGGAAGAGAAAATACCCTTCTCTATAGAGCTTTCCTCATTTGCAAAGGTCCCACACTTTGGGAAAGCTCAATGTTGTGTAATCACACCCAAATAAATTTTCCATAGAAAATCGGATCTATAACTCATTTAGGGGTGCTATGAATTTTCACTAACAGTTTTGGCATGCCCGATGGGATCTTATAGGTCTTCCATTTCATCTTTTGCAGGTTGGTGTGTTCCTGTGAAGATTTCAGCCTTTGGAGGCATTCTCAAGCACATCTGGCGACTCCATTTAATCAACAACCCATCTCAGAAGTTGTAGACCCTCTTTCAATTCATTTTCATTCATTCTTTATCCATTCTTACTTCCATCTCTTCCATCTTCTTTCATTCCATGAAGTTGTGCAATCATGACTTCATTTCGCTCATGGAATTTGCATTTACAACAACAGCAATGTTTCCCACCTCCAACATGTTTTTCAAATCCTCCAGATCAGCATTTTGGTCAAATTCAAAACCAATATGCATACCCATATGAGTAATGCCAAAGTCAATTTGGCTATGAAGCATGTCAAGTACAAGGGTACACATATTGTGAGGGTAGTCAAGAAGAAAATGTAGATTTGTTGGAGAAGATCCAAAAGATGGAGGCAAACATGGTGCAATCAAGAGCAAAAACTCAAATGAAGGCTTTCAAAATTGGTTACAGGGCACCTTTTCCATGGGGTGGCCCTTTTCCAAGACATTTCAGTCCTCAGGAGAAGATGGACTTCATGGTGAAGATGTTGCCCCAACTTACACAATGGGCTGAGAAGTTCATGGCTTATGAGCAAAGTGTTACAAAACCTTGTCAATGGGTAAGTACACCACCTCATAGTTTTTCGTTTCCTCATTCTCAGCCAATATCATTTCAACAGAGGCAAGAGTCAAGCTTTCCACTTTCTGTCCCAAATGTTGATTCCATTTCTCCATTCCCTAGTCTTCTAGCCCATTTCAGTTCCTCTTCCCCTTCCTTCCAAAAATAATCCCCTGCAAACAAACCAAAAGTCTTACCTCCTCCACCACCAACAATAATTGCAAAACTAGTTGAGTCACAACCCACCCCTCCTCTTGCATTCCCAAATCCATGTTAGGAGGATAAAACTCAAGAATCCAAAAAGGAGAACAACAAGAAGAGGAGCCCAATAGAAAAGAAATGACAGACAATCTAAAGAGTTGGGCTGCCAAATTTGGGTTTACAAAAATCCCCTTGATGGTGAAGCCAAAAGAGGAAGTTGGAGTTGGGGAACAAGTGGTAAACAAGGCTGATTTTATAGCAGCAGTGAAGCAAGAAAAACAACAGTTTGTTTGTGATGAGTTGGGTGTCCATGTTGGCACTTTTCCCAAACAAAATGCTGATCCAATTTTCACTACAAAATCGTTCATTATGGAGGAAGAAAAACCAGCTCAAACCCCCATTTTTTAGGAGCAAATGGATGAGATCAAGCCATTTTTTGCAATAGCGAGAATAAGGAGCAAATGGAAATTGAAGAGTTTGATTGCTTATCACACTTAAAAGAATGTTTGGATGAGGAGCCAACTGAAATTACAACTTTTCTTCTCCATCATTCATTCTTCAACATCAAGATCCCACTGCTACAAAGGAGAACATTGAAGAACAACATCCTATGTTTTGTGACAGCTCATAGGAACCAAGATTGGAAGATTTATATCTTCCATGTTCTTCATGGGAAGAGGAAGGGAAAGAGTAAGATATTTTCACCACTTCTTCCACACCATCCATCTAAGAAGGTATACAAGAGGACTCCATTTTTGGAGTTGAAAATCAGAGCAATGGGCATATCAAATGGATCGACCTTGCCCAATCAGTACTTGGCTTTATTGGAGCCAAAGGAGAAGCTAAAAATAGTCATGCTTACTTCTAAGCATGAGTATGAGCATCAAAGTGCCAAGGATCAAATGGAATGCCCCTTCAATCCAAATGCAGAGCACCTAAAAGAGGCATCTAATTTGTTTTTCAGTTAACACCTTGCTGATTTGGGTAGAAGACCAACTTCTTGTTTATTTTCCACTCATAAAAATAGCCATGATCAGCTCCAAATCATTTGCATGGCTTCCAATTTTGAAGAAAGGAAGGTATTTTACACAACCAGTTGTAGGGTTTGTTTAGCTTACCTTTGCTTCCAGTTAGAGTAGTGTAGGTAGGTTTCCTTTCAGCAGAAAAAGTGTTTGTGCATACTCTTCATATCCCACTTGGGGTATGTATGATTTCTAATTTTGTACATAGTTGTTTGGTGTTGTGTTGGTTTCTCTTGCACAACACATTTAGTGGCTTTTGGTGAAGATCAACTCCAAGTTTTAGTGGGTTTCCAAGTGACTCAGAGGTGAGAATTTAAGAGTTCAGATCAAAATCAGTTTATCAGGCTTGACTCCATGCCTAATGGATGCTTCAAAGGCCACTGATCTTTCACCTAGCAGAAGATGACCCCTGAGAATCACCAAATTGTTAACCAAAATAAGCTCCCTCTTATTTTGGGTTAACTAGCTTCCTTTTGTGCCTCAGTCAAATTTTTACACATTTTAGGCACTCAAAATTTTCTGGTATTGCTTCATCAGATAGATAATTTTTTCCTTTTCTAGAAAGGTAAAGAAGTCCTCCTAAATCCTTGTATTTTTTGAGTTATGGCTCGGCAGAGTTTGAAGGGGAAATTTTCCCTGGGCGGGCCCGCAGAGGTAAGGAGAGTTTTGTGCCAAAGAGGCTCAGGCCGGCGGAGCAAAGAAGGAAATTTTGCCAAGGAATTTAGTGATTTGGTAGAGACGCAGAGAGAAATTTGCTACTTACCCTTTTAGGACAAAAGGGTTAAAGTCAAAATCTGGCCCGCAAGCCCACAAAGGAAAATGGAAGGAAAATGGCCAAGGTTCCGCATCCAATAGAAAGGTGCCACGTGTCCAGTCCACATCAGTAGCGCCATAGCAAGAGGGGGTCGGAAGAAGTTAAGTTTTTTTCCTTTTTGGTCAAAAAGGTTGAAGGAAAGAAATGATCCCGTGATCCCATCAATTGGGAAGCGCCATGTGTCATCAGAGGAGCGCGGTGTGAAGATTTTTAGGAAATTTTCCTAATTTGAAAAAGAGAGAAAAAAATGTAAGTCTTCAGCCCGGGGATCATCTAGAGGGCACCACGTGTCATGCGGACCTAAGGGGCCATGCAGATTTCTGGGAAATTTTTCCAAAAGGGAAAAATTTAAAGTTTGACCACGCCGACCCCAATTTTGACTCTGTTTTTTACCAATTTTTCCCTAAATCTTCAGAGGGCCATATCTTTCGAACTAGATCTCAGTTTTCCATGATTTTGGTTTCAATGGAAATCTGTTGAAATCCTCTACACAATGGACCTATCAATTTTGAATTTTGATGGATTTTAAATGGAAATATTTGAAGAAATGTCTCTAGCACAGAAAAAATGTAGAACCGACTGAACCACCAAAATTGATGAAGCATGTGGGTCAACGCATGGTGTTGTGTCCCACTTGTTGTCCCAAAAATGTGAGTAGGGATGGTAAATGGGCGGTATCCAAGGTGGGTTCGCACGAACACCCCATTCACGCAAACATGTTTCAAAGAAGAGACACACATGCCATTATCTTGCTTTGCGTATCGCATTTGATTAGCGTGAATCGCTTTAGCATGAAATTTGTTCGCACAAACCCCTCTATTTATATAGTGGAGGCACTATGGAGGAAATCATTTTCCTCCACCCCACTTCCTTCGCATGAAGTTTGTGCCCACAACTAACTAGAGCCGAGAGCCCACCACACCAAAGAGCCCACCAGCGATGAAGCCCGGAAATAACACCCACCAATGATGCCCACCAATGATGAGCCCAGGTATGTTAGCCATTTCGATATTACAGTGGGCAAAAAAATTGAAACCCATTTTTTAGAAAAATCGTAGCCATTAAAATACCATTTTTTGCAAAACCCTAGCTCATTTTTCTCGGTAATATCATGCCACTATGTGGCTCTGTGAGAATTTAATGGGCATTAAAGTTATTTAAAAATTTAAAGCTTCTCTAAGAAGAAATTGCATGTAATCGGAGATTTCATTTTGTGGATTTGTTAGAGCTCTCTGAGCGAGCCATACACAAGGTTTTTATTTGGAATATGCGAGGTAACTTCAGGTTGAGCTCGCCTTTACTGAAATTATGCACGGTTATTGATTCTGCTGTAAATTTGAGTTTGAATCACTTAAATAGAAGGTAGTATTTTATGTCTTGGTATTTTCATGGGAAATCTGTGTTGGGGTTGCTAGTATACTTTTCTTTTCTTGAGGATTTTATCAGTGGGTAGCCAAGAAAAATTAGCTAAAAATCCTCACCAATAGGCATGCTTATCCTTATCCCTTCCTTGGTGTTATGTTACATGTTTAATGAGTATAAATTAGTTTTCTTATTTAGATAGTTCTTTGTAATTTTAGTTCAAAACATAATAGAGATATGAATCACGTGGTGGTATAAATGTTTGAACATGCTAAAGTTTGAAGGGTAGAATTTAAATATTTTAATTAAATATGATTTCTCAGTAGATTAGGTTAGTTTGGAAATGCGTAAGTATAAATTGAAGTAGGATTAATGGGTTATGTTCTCTTAATTGATGTTGAGTAAAAAGTATCACTTGATGTTATTATTTATGATTCCAAACTTGCATAAAAAAGGTTGTAAAGGAATAGAGTTATGTTACTTTCAATCCCAAAACTAGATTGATTAGATATTTTTGTTGTTAAACTGATTATATTTTTGTTGTTGTAATAGCATGGAATTAAATGGGTTTTAGCTTGTACTATGTTTTCATCTCCAACTAAACCTACTAGTTGAGTTTTTCTTACTTACTCGGCTCGTTATGAGATAAATTTTTACAGAAATTTTAACCCTAGTTATATATCTCGAGATTTCCTTCCAATATTAAGGGATTGAAAATTTGGGAAATTCTACGGATTGTTGTGGCTAAGTGAATACTATTTAGAAGGGTGGGTTTGTCTTAACCAAATACCTATGTTGGGATTAGGAAATTAAGAATGACTGACAACCATAAGACTCCTCTTAGTAATATTTGTTTTAAATCTTGGTCAAAAATTTGTTAGTTCTGATTGGACTTAGATAAAAAGGAAACTAGACCATTAAGATGGAAAGACCCCATCATTTAACTATATTCAAGATGCAATGTATTGTTGGGGAGAATTTCCTATCGTATGAATTTGTTAAGTCTATTATCTCTGGCGGTATATACTTGGTTTAGGTGATATGTTATTCAAAGTCTATTAGGATAAAATGCGATTGTTTCAAAACACGAGTTTAAATGTCTTATGAAATGAATCAATTGAGTGAATCTCTCTTTTCCTTCCATTTCAACTATTTACGGTAAAATATGGAATAAGGGATGAATTATTAAATGAAATCTTAAGATATATGATGGTGAATATCATGACTACCTTGTCTATATGTTCTTAATAATATTTCATGTTGATCATATATGAAATTCGTAAGACAAAAATATTGTTTTTTGAACCATTCTATTTCTAAAAGAAGAGTTCAAACATTCAAAGAGCTTTTAACATTTATTTCTTGTTGCATCCATTAAAAAAATAAGTGTTGAGACACTTTTTTACACTCAACCTCCAGCTGAATTACATTGAGGTGATGGTTTCAACACTATTTCTTCAAATAGATTATGATTGAGATAGGTGCCAAATCCAATCCCTATTAACTATCAAATTTAGGAGAGTGTTGATGTTGGATAAGGGATACAAATAAGGAGAAAGGTTTCTGAAAATTGCAATGAGTTTTTTAAAAGAGAAAAGTTTAAAGTGTTTAGTACCAAAGGGATAATATCCATTCAGATTGTTTATATGTCGCAAAAGGTTCCATTTTCATACTTCTACAGATCTATCCCTGACAATTGGATAAAGTACTATTTTATTCATCTATGAAAAGTTCTATGTTTTCTTCCAAAGTTTTGGGCTTCATTCATCTCACCTCCTAGACATATCTTCCACTATTTTCTTCTTTAAAATATTTCTAGGTTTGTGACAAATATATATTCTTCTCAAACCCTTCTTTGTATTTTTCAATTATTCTAAAATATTCCTTTCATCAATTTGATTTGATTTTACTAATTTATTTGATTAAATATAATTGGATATCAATTGTAATGTATGCAATTAATTACGGTTCGAGTGTTAATATAGAACAACTTTCAACATCTGAAATAACAAATATAAAATAATAAATATCAAATCTACAACTCTTGGGGCTCTCCCTTGTCATTTCTCCTTACGACTGGATATATATACAATTTCAATGACTTCGCTTCGAAAATCCATTGCGAACTGTATATATATATATATATATATGTCTTTTGCGGATGAGTATTCGTAGTATTTGCCCTTGAAAACGTGAATAAAGTAGACGTGTCTACACCAGGCAGCTTTGTAATAGTTGTTCTTCCTTACACAATTGTAAACGTGAATACAAAGTTCAGTTTGTGCCCTATCAGGGCTTCCTCAAACTGTTTCACTCCCCCGTACCCTTCAAGGGCTTCCTCGGGCTCTGATACCAAAGTTAGCAGAAGAAAACTAAGAAAGAAATAAGAAGAGAAAATCTGCACACTTCCAGAATGGACGTGACAGGGAATTTTTTTATGAAGAGGTGGTTACAAATAGTTTTCATACAGTTAGAGACAGTTCCCAACTGTTTAACTGTTGATTATTAGTATAAATATTCAACAGTGGATGCTGGAAATCTATCTGAGGTGAAGTGCTTTCTTTAGGATGACTCTTGAGTCCTGTGTAAGAGAGATATTAATGTTACAATTTTCCATTCTTTACCACATCTTTTTATTATTATTATTCTTGCAACATGTCATTGCCTTTGCTGATGAATATATCAAAAACATTGCAGGAAGCTCTCAAGAAAATACTTGTGCCACCCTTTTTTAGTTTGTTGTTTGGAGCCAGAGGTGACAGGAAGGGGCATGTCATTAGTTAGTTCTTGCATAGAAACAATTTCTAGTACTTCTGGGCGGATAAGATGGGAGGCTTACTTCAGCCTGTTGATGAGATCCTTCCGATACATGATTTCCAAGCATGACACTAACAAAATCCTTAAACGGATAATTCACTCTTTATTGGACAATTTTTTCTTTGTTGATTGAAATTCATCTCTTAGTGAGAATTAGAAGAGCATGACCTTCAAACAGAGCACGAAGAAATAGTAAGGGATGGAGGAGAGATGGATTCAAGCAAGAGCTGTGATAAAAAAATTGTTGATTCCCTGGAATAAAAGGATGTCCATAAAGTGTGTGCTTCCTGAGATGAATAATATCATAAATTCTAACTCAGATCCGGTAAATCTTTCAGTCAACCTTGCTGTGCTAAGTTTGTTGAAACTTTTGCTTAAGAATAGAATGAAATCAGCAAATTACTTCCAATATGAAAGAGACAAAGAATAACAACTCTTATGAGAGTTTGCAACTGATTGCTCAAAATATTACATTCCATAGACATGATGATGCATTGCGTAGATCTGTTTGGCACAATCTTCAAAGAATTCATGATCCAAAACAAAAAATTGAAGTTGAAGTTGTGTCATGCTATTTATCTTCTGGTCTTCAGTCTAAGATCTTTAGGTCCACAAGATTTGATTGTTTTTGTTTAAGGTTTGTTTGAGGATGGTTTGGATGGAGAAAAGATTGGTAGGAAGACTGATTTTAATACTAAGGGCTAGAATCCTTAAGATCATCTGTCTCTTATAAAAATTGAATGAAGGTTCAAGTTGATGATAATACAGATGGATCCAATAGGTATATAATTACAGTTTTCACACTGAGACTTCTTGAAAACTAGGTAGCAGATATGGTATGTAGGTATGACATTTTTTTGAGGGGCTTAGGTACAACTACGAACTTGCAGATAAAGTGGCCTGTACAGGCATACCTGCTAAGGTAGCTTGAAAACCATCTGAAATAACTAAAAGTAGATAGGAATGGTCACCACCTATGTTGCCAGGAAACGGAAACGGGTTCGAAACGTGGAAACGCCCATTTTACAAATTATCCGTTGAGATTTCACCTACAAGCCATTGTTATTTTTGTGGGAATATTACCTCCTTGGATTTTGATATGATTCAAACTTCAGAGATCAGGGAAGATTGATAACCCTTTGATCCATTCTTCCATCAATTTACTTATTGTGCTTCTGAGACATGCAAATACCATCATATCAGGTGATCAATTAAAGATGCTTCTACATTTCTAAATATTTATTGATTTGGAGAGTAGTTCAAATACAACTGCATTTTCACTTATAAAGGCAATTCTTGGGTGGAACCTCATAGTTCCGGATTTCTCTAATTTAATCACTAAAGTTGCATATTCGATGGTTGTTAGTCAAGCTTGACTTTTTCGAAAGTAATGTAGCCAAATTCTTTTAAAGTTTGTCCTTGATCATCCTCTTGGCGACGAGCATTTATAGTAACATATAGATTTTTTAGTTGCAAACCTCACGTAAGGTGTCGATAATTTGCGCTATAAATTTTACCTTCATTTGTTAAGCTAAAAAATGAGGAATTTTGTATTATTGATAAAATTTATCATTTGATTCTTTTGACAACATCTACTGTAGCTATGAGCATACTTGTGGCTGAGAAGCTATGGTGTAAATATTACATGTACATTTTTAATTGTTAAGAAATTTCTGACTAATGCGCTGGATGAACAAGCAGAGACATATTTTCCCCCATTAGTGACACACTTGATTAATGACAATGATAGTGACAGTGAGCTTTGGGCTATGATAGGATATATGTCTTGAAGGAGGTGATTGGATGTGTGAGCCAACGGTCGTTTCAACAAAAGCTAAAATTCAGTCTCTTGTGGTCTAAGTGTGAGAAAAACAACTATGATGTCCTGCTGCATAGGTATGTTCTATTCTCCATGTTGTAAAAGCCTTTGATTTCACAAAGAATTTTAGGTATAAACTACATGCGGATATGTGTGAATCTTGATTTAGGTAAACCTAAATCTGGGAGGGATAGAATGAGAACAAACCATTGACTATTAAATTGTCACGAGCAAGGTCATTGAGTCTTCCTTTTCAATTGATTTGTGTAGAGTAGTTATCACAGTTTTTATTCTGTCTTGCAATCTTGTTGGTCGTCAAATAGGACTTTTTAGAGAGCAACAGACAGGGGACGAAAAGTCCCTCCTCTTTAATGGGAGAGGTTCCCTTATTCTGAAACAAACCTATTTACAAATATACAGAACGTCATGGTATGGTCAAACTTGGATATTACGAAAGTGTTTTCCACAAGGATTATCAGTTACACAAGGACTGAGGAAAAGGAATAAGAAGGTGAGCAGAATAGCAACATTCAGAATTATAGATAGCAGAATAATTCTTCGTGTATGCGAAGCTTCAAAGGATTTAAGACAAGATCATTTGCATGAGATTAAATTTAAGACACAAAGTTCCATAAATAACCTCCTTCAGATTTATAAATCAAGGACACAAAGTTCCTTCTTGGTTGTACAAGATCGCTGTACTTGCAAAACCCAATAAGAGTGCAATCGAGAGAGACAAAGCGAGTTACGAACAAAAATGATCTTCGCAATATTAAAGGAAAACACAGATATGACAAGAATCAGATAGACAAAGAATGAAAAGCCCTTTTGTATTGATTTCTTTAAGATCTATTTACACTTTCAGTAAAAATTCCAAGTTCTTCCTCCTCCAAAATGGCGTGGAAAGGCCATTATATAGCTTACAAGTCGGTTACTCTTTGTAACCGTTTCTTTTAACCAAGAATAGTTAAGTACCGCCAAATGCAATACCTTAACTAATTACAAAGAAACGGAAAAGAAAGGAAAGGAGAGGAAAGGAAGGAGAAGGAGACAGGTGGCCGGCTACTGGGAGGGACCCACTGTCTTCAGAATCCGCTGCCTGAACTTCTTCAATGACTCAGCTATATCTCTGCCACGGGGAACAGATGTGTTGGTTGCAGACTGAGTCCAAAATCCCAGGCATTTCTCCATCTCTTTATCAAACTCGACGTGAGTATGATAGTCTTTGTTTGCTTCTTCAATGGCAGACTGAAGAGAACAAATTTCCTTTATCTTGTCCTTAGAGATGGAGTCCTCCTTGAAAAGATTATCTTTGACAAAAGCTCTGAACTGAGCTTTGATTTCTTGCAAGGACAAGGGAATGCCAGAGTTTTCATCCTGAAGATGACAATGCATATCTTTGAACGCTGCAGCTGCCAATGTCTTGAAAGCTTCTCCCTTTTGCCAGTTATTCTTCATTTCATCTACAGCTTCTTCCAGGACTCTGATTTTCCACTCTACGCTGTAGACCCAAGATTTTGATACATTGTCTTTGGCATCATCGAAAATCTTATTTGCCAGTAAGATATTCTCATCTGTCTGTCCCATGAGGCGAAGGTCTACAATACAACTGCCCCAGAGTTTAAGCTCTTTGTCCATAACCCCAATGGTAGAGGACAGTTTCTGTTGCAAATTATCTACCTTTCCATGTAGCTTAAAGGCTTCGTCGATGAAGTTTAGCCCGGCAACAAGCATGTCATCTACCATGGCTTCAATAGCTCTACCATAGACAGAATACTTGTGCATATCTTTAATACCCTGCACTTCATCTTGGCTTAGAGTTACAGGAGGAGGTAGAGCAGTCAAGGGAGTAGGATCCAAAACTTTGTCTTTAGATAGAAGAGACTTGATGAAACCTGTAAGAACTCGGGCTTGCTCTTCCAAATTGTTCGATAGTTTGCTTTGTCCTTTTCCACTCTCCCAATAACTCTTGTGGATCAAGCTTCTGGAGGTTATGAATCTCGCCTTCAGGGGTAGATTCTCCCATTGGGATTCTCAGTAGTTCCAAGTCAGATACTTGCAAGTCCTGTTCTGATTTGTCCATTGCAGGCTTGGCAATCTCCAGGAATTGCTGACCTCGAGTATCAGATACTATTCTGGAGGTGGTTCTTGCTTTCTTGGCACGGGAAGGCGTGGTGCCCAACATGGCTGCAACAGCATCAAAATTTGGTCCCAAGTTTTGGGAGGATGGTTTTCTCTTCCTTTTGTCAACCAAGGGTTGCACCCATGCAAAAGAGGAAGAAGAATCTGCAGGCGAAGCAAGGGGACCAAGAGACAGGGAGCTCATGACACTCGAGTGGTCAATGCATTTGCACTCAAGCCGGGATGTGGAAGGAGCACTTGGAGATAATGGCAAGAAGAATCAATAGTACACGGAAGTTCAAAGCTCGGACCTCCTTGTCTTTATCTGTTGGGTCCTCAGGAACATTTGTAGGAGTTGGCCTCTCACTTTCTTCACTTTCACTGAGGATGATGATGTTCTCTGGTCCGATAGGCAATTCTGCCTGTTTCTCCTGAAGATCTCCTTCCGCCGGTTCCTTCTTTACTTCCTTGAGCTTCTTCTTATATACCTGAGTGGATGGAGAAGGAGTAGATTCCACAGGTCCCTGAGCTGCTGAGGCAGGAGGGGTTTTCTTTGGTGTTTCGGACCTTGGAACTGGTGCTTCTCTTATTGGTGTCGATTCATCCTTGGAGGAGGATTCTCCCGAGTGCCTCCTGAATTCTCGGACCTTCTTATTGAACCAAACCTTAGTCCTGACTAAGACAGGAGCAAGGATTTCAGTCAAATCATCCTTCTCTTTTCTGTTCCAATCCAGGTCCTCCAGAGGGGTGTGCTTGATCACATTTTCATACTCATATGAGTATAGCTCAGAATTATCATCTTCGAGACCTTCAGGAACTTGGTACAGACCAAGTTCTTGAATCAATTGTAAGGAGAACCTGCCATAATGCCTTCTTCTGGCCTCAAAGTCGTCTGCACAGTCAGCCCAGTAGTCTTCTGCCTCTGCCACATGGTGATAGGCTATCTTGATATTCTGTTCAATAAACTTCTTCAAGTCAAAGCAGGTTCTTGGCTTGAAGAAATGCACGGTGATAGGGACCAAAGTTCTTTCTATATTCTGGGCATCCAGGGCTGTTTTACATGTGTAATTTCCCAGAGAGATGGGAAAGTGCAAGCCAGAAATCTTCTTGTCTCTGCAAGTTCTGTGCAACTTGTCCAGTTGCCTGCATATTTCGATCAAGGCCATCTTGTCATTGCAGAACATGGGAAGCCGCAGAGGAGTACTCTCATAACCAGCAAGCCTGATGTATGAGAATTTCCTGAATTGGATGAAGTAGGCCCCATACCGTGATATCAAGTTCATGGCTTCATCTGAAAACCTCCTGGCGGTGTCACCCTCGAGCAATCGGACCACGTACATAGCGAAAGCATCATTAACCCTTCTGAAATTGCGGTTGCTGGTCTCCAAGGTAAACTGCGGGCAATAGGCATACACTGGGTTGCCTTTGTGGGCGTCTATATATGAGAATCCAAACCATTGCCTTGATGCTGCCAGAGTATACATCAGATATGAAGTCATGAAAAACTTCTTTGTTTGCAGCACGTTGGATAGCTGCTCCGTCAGATTCATGCTGATGATCTCAGCCCAGTTGATATTTTGTGTACCCTCGCACACCATACTGATGAGCGGGCACATCCAGAAATGGAACTCGCTGGTGGAAGGCAAACCCATGACCCGAGCCAGCAGTATTATGAAATCTGACAGTTCTTCGTTGAAGTCTGCTCGGATGAGGGTTTTGGTGAGGCGGGAAGCTCCCTTCCTAGGGTTTTTTAGCCAGGACTTCGCCACTCGTGCTCTGTACTTGTCACTGTCTTGATCGAACATGGCTTGCGCTTGGGCTTGGGAAACAACTATGGAATTGTCCAATTCCGGGATCTTCAGAGCGGCAGCAATGGCGGCAGCGTCCAGCTTGGCAATGAGCTCCCCGTGTACGTTTGTCAATTCGCTCGAATCGGGGTCGAAGTGAGCTCCGCATGCAAGCACTGTATCAGCACACTGTACTGAAATTGGGAATCCTCCAGCGTACGCCAAACCACTGTCATGAATTGTCTGAGCCATTGGTGAGGGATTTGCATCTTCCATCCTTGCCCAAAAATCACTGAAATCGAGATGTCGGGCCTCGCTATCTCCAATGTTGCTTACAGCAGACTCGAGTGGAGAAATCTGTTCTTGTCCTTGAAATTTGATCTTCATGTTGATAGTTTCAGGGGAACAAGGTTGCAAACTAGGCTTGGAATGGAATTACAGAAGCAGAAGAACGTGCGCAAGTTGGCAAGCGGCAAGGGTTTGAGCAAAGGATAACAAGGAAGATGTGGGAAAATGCAAAGGGGAAATGCTCATTATATAGCCGTTTGGGGAGCGGAGAGAATTCAATGCGCATTTAATTACGCAACCACCAATTTGAAAAGCGTCTAAGTATGGATGACACTAGGCACGCTTGGGACAAGTGAGACGCGAATGCGCGAAACACGCGGCTCGGGCGAAATGAAGAGAAAATGCACAAAAAGCCTTTTGGAACAATTGGGACGAAAATGCGCGAGGTACGCGGTTCGGGCATTTCGACCGAAATTGGAACAGCGGGCCCGTTTGGACTTGGGACTTTTGGGACAGAAAGTTCCGGAGTACGCGGTTTGACCGGTTCGGCCGAAAATGAAGCGGGGCGCATTTTTCAGTTTGGGACAAAGAATTTTGAAGTACTCGACTAGGAAGCTTCGGCCGAAAAAGAGAAAGCTCGTACTTTTGACTTTGGGATATTTGGGACAAAAGGGCGCGAAGTACGCGGTTCGGGCGGTTCGGCCGAAAATGAAATGATTTGCACAAAAGTTTCGGGACACTTGGAACAAAAACTTCCGACGGGCCCGAAGATAGGACAATTTCGGGGATTTCGGCCGATCGGGGAACAACTTGCACTTTGGAACTTGGGACAGTCGGGACAAAAATGTCCGACAGGCCCGAAATACATGCGAGAAAGGCCCAATACTTGGATTTCTTCAATTTTATGACTTAGGTACCTCAGAGAAAAGCACTTAGACTCAAAATTTTTGAAATTTGCTCTTGTTGGGGAGGGGAATTTCGAGTAGACAACAAATCTCAAAGATCATTTATGGAGAACATGGGAGTGTATGACTAGATCTGCAGTAACATTTCACTTGAATTTACTAAGGGCTTGCAATTCCATGTTGTCAAAGCATGTGTGCGACCACATAAACTTTGCAAGACACTTTATGACCTGATGTTTTAACTTCTAAGTGCAGTTGGTGACTTCTTGGACTATTCTTGGGTGAGCAAAACTTATCTTCCATTTTCAGTACTCCCTTTTAATTTCCAATTTCCATTTTCAATATTCTTGAAAACCCTATGATGAGATTTCCTATTCTTACGTTAAAGTATGCTTCATGACCTCATACTTATTTTTTAATAAATAATGGCAGACTATCTTGAAGAACAATGTTAATTTCTATGTGTTGGAAATTGCAGGTTATCCAACAGCTTCTTTCCATTGAAACAACTTCTATTTGTGCATTATCTTGAGAGAATCCAATCATTGTTCCTTGCATTGCCAGAGTGTGAGCTAAAGCTTAAATCCAAATGTTTTGGGGCATCAAAAGGTATTGTTTTACCTTTACAACTGGGCTTCAATTTTGCATTACAACTACATTGAGTCTCATTTTTTTCTTTTTTTGAAAGAGAACAGAAATCAACGTTTTTGTGAGTCTTCTTTGAGATACGTCATCGGTTTTCGAACAGTTCATTCTCCATTCACACAGTTTTTCCAATCAAGTCAGCGGGCCTTATGTTCTCTTTAAACATCCTCGAGAGAACTTAACGACCTTTGGATTAGACTATCTGCTTATCTACCAAGCATAGTCATTCCAAGATGTGGCCTTGAACCGATTAAGCCCACATGGTTATCCATTTCTGATACCAAATCAACTATAGGCTCAATGAGGTTTTTTTTGAAATGTTTATCAATGCTTGGATTTACTGATTCAAACTTCTATTTGAGAACATTATTAAAAAGATTAATATGGTTTTGAGCGGTGTAATTACATTCTAACCGAGTAAGAGTCACTTGCCAAGGCCACCTTATATGATATCTATACATTGAGACAGTCCCATAGATGCACCAAACCAATATATATATATATATATATTAGACTGTCTCCAACATATAGACCTCATGGTGCACCCATTACATCTTCTCCAGGTATATCACAGCTAAGCTTGCCAAGGCCACCTTCCTTGACTCCTCTTCACCTCACTCGTTAGGCCTTCAACACCTTTCCATTTTTTTCTAGCGCTTCTGGTATGTACCAAAACCAACAGCCAAATTCTGTTCCTACAAGTGGAGTCTATGGAACTTACAATTATGCAGCACCCCTAATTCGTTATTGCTAATAGATTACATCTGCTGGTTTACAAAACTATGTTGTACAACAGCCTCCTACTGTATCTACCCTTTCAGCTTCTTCTGCTCTTTCTACTCCTTGAGACTCCATCTTCAGCAGGAGATTCAGATGGTTATATGTATGGTCAAAGTCCTACAGCTGCATCTCGTGAAATTAATTGATTAGCAATTTAGGTATGGCTACATCTGGGGTAGCTGTAGGTTATTGAAGCTGAAGGTTGCACTTTCTAGCTAAGGATTTAATTTCATGCATGTACTTCATGCTCCTACGGTTAGGTTTCAGATTTTCTGCATACTATTGGTGGCTAATGTGCAAGTGAGTTTCATAGGTATTTTTATGCATAAAGAGTCTTATTGACATTACCTTGACTGTTTTCCATGGAAGTTTCGGATACACAAAGGTGGATCTCCGCCCATACTTATAATGTTTCATAGCTTCCAAATGTGATGAATGGATGAATATTAACCTAATTCAAGGTGATGTTTAACGGGTTAGTGTCTCTATGTTTTTGGTTTTTAGATGGGTAGTGGGATATTCTTATTGGCTAAAAAGGAAAGTTTTTAGCTCTTCCCTTCACCTCGAACCTTTTGCATGGTTTTAAATATAAACACCGACAACGTTGTATGATACTATAAAGCATTAAAATTGTGAGGTGGTCTTAATGTACTATTCTTCTCGTGAATGACCTATGTAACGGATGCAAGTTGTGAGTATTTTCAATTTTTTATATAGTTGTTCTTCGAAATGAATTTCTTTAAGGCTTTACCGTTTTCAAATTAGAAATCTCTATATATATATCTATTTTGGTTTTGTCAAAAATGGAAGGCCACCACCCTTAAGAGTAAGAGATCCTTATACATCCATTCTATTTGGATGATTTGTGATTTTTTTAAACTCAATGTTCCAAAATCTCATGCTATTTACTTTTTTAAAAAAATTATCTCATTTCCAAAATCATATACTCACGTTTTTCTTACATTAAATAATTTAGTGGTATTCATGAGTATTTACAAATGCCTCTTCCTCCAAGTGTGTGCCAAATAATTGCGATAAGTACAACATCTGCTAAATCTTGCAAGAGCTCTAGCGGTTCCCCTTCCTAAACTACCTTCCACAAGTTATTCCAAAGGCAGAAAGCTAATCTAATCCTAATCTAACTTCCAAGGAGACAAGGAGAGGAAGAAAACAAGTAAAAAAGAGCCTACACTAAAATGGCGATACACCGAGAGAAGGAAAGTGTTGATTATCTATCAAAACTGCCATGGAACAAGAAGATGCAAGTAATGGAAAGAATAAATAAGTGTATCACAGACCAAAAATGGATTTCACATATAAAATGTTCCAAAACTCCATGAACACAACTCCAAAACCTGCAATGAACATCCAAACATGCACAAATACCTGTAATGAAGAGAGGCAAGAAGAAAACAACCAACATGAGCAAGGATGGACAAATGCATCACAAAACACATTTTTTATTGCTCCAGAAGTTTGCACAGAACATCATTTCATGGGTAAGAGGAAAAAATGCCATTATAGAGCAGGGGAGGAGGTTTAAACTCCATTTTTAACCCTAGGGAAGAAAAGAAGGGAGAGGCAGAGAAGAAGGATGAACATCTTTTTACAAATGAGCCAAAATCGGCTTTTAACGATGAAGCGAGAATGAAGGAAGGTGAAAAATGTGGGCAAATTGATTCGAGATATCCAACCACTGAAAAGATTCATTAAAACAACAAGGGCACCCTCACAAATCCATTTTGTGATGCATTCGGCCATGCTTTGGAGAAAGAAATGAGACGACTTGCCTTCTCTGGAGAGCTTTCCCCATTTACAAAGGTCCCACACTTTGGGAAAGCTCAATGTTGTGCAATCACACAAAATGACTTTTCCTTAGAAAAACAGATCCATAACTCATTTGGGAGTGCTTTGATTTTACACTAATAGTAAAAGAGTGCATCCACATGATACAGGCTTGCGACCAAAGGATAAAAACATGTGCCCAAAACCTAAATATCCATAGGGTAAATCATTGCAGCCAAAGGGTACACATTTATATCCAATGGATAAAAGAATGCATGTAGTAGGTATAAATTTGTGTCTAGTGGATAAAAGACTACATCCAAAATAGAAATGTTCGTGAGGGTAAAAGAATGCGTCTAGAACATACAAACCTTTATACAATGCATAAAATAATGCAACCAGAGAGGGTGCGGATCTCGTGTCTAGTGGATAAAAGACTCGCATCCAAAACTTAAATATTCATAGGGTAAAAGAATGCATTCATAAGGTATACACCTATATCCAATGGATAAAATAATGCAACCGGAGGGTACATATTTGTGTCCATTGGATAAAATACTTCATCCAAAACTAAAATATTTAGAGGGTAAGAGAATGCATTCAAAAGGTACACGCCTATACCAATGGATAAACTAAAGCACCCAAAAAGTACTGATTTATGTCTAGTGGGTAAAAACTCCATCAAAAGAAGAAATATTGAGAGGGTAACATAATGCATCCGAAGGGTAAACGTCTATATCCAATGGATAAAATAATGCACCACGAGGGTTTAGATATGCATCCAATGGATAAAAGAATGCACCCAAAATGTACAATTGTTAATATAAACTTAGGCTATAAATATCTCTTTTATCTGAAATATGTATCAAAAATAGAGATAAACCTAGAAAGTTTCTCGTAAAACACAAAAACTCGATATAAGTTTTGTGTAAAAAAAAATTCTGTACATAATTCCATGACATTTTTGATAAATGTGCCCAAAACCCCTTTAAAATGCCCATATTTGACTGTCTCAAAACATGGCCGAATTTATAGTTGATTCTAGGGTTTTGGAACCTTCCAAATCCAATGGCGCACTCTACTTTACATAAAAATGCATGCTGCAGAAAAGTGCTAAAGAATTCCAAATACATGAAAATAATAAACCCTTGCTTGTAAAGAAAAACTTACAAATGGATGTCTACATCATCTATCACTCTGATACCATGAAAGGAATGATAAGAAGATCATTCCAAGCCATGAAGATCTCAGATGATCATAACACACCACATTTGATAAGTTGAAAGAAATTCACCAGAATAACTTTACAAAAGAATTTGCAAACAAAGAACAATAATATCATATATTATTATGGAACTCTCATTATATGAGTACAATGAGAATGGGCCTTGCTTATATAGGAAAGGAATATCAATCTAAGAACCATTCAAGGCCATAGATCAAGCCATAAATCAAGGAAAGAACTATACCTAACAAGTAGATAATATCTTCGTAATATATAAATAATATAAAAAAATATCCACACACATAAGTGGGTGAGGATAAATACAATAAAGGTAAATAAATTACCTAGGTGAACATCACTAAGGTAAATACCTACTCGATATTTCAAACCTAATTAGCTCGGACCTTACATTATTACGAGATAGGTTAGGGGTGTCTATCATCTCATTACTCTCCTTGACAAGCCACTCAAACACCATTAAACATGATGCATATTAAATGTTACTTGTACATAAACATCTTCACTACCCTATGACACACTCTTGTGCTAAGGTTCACACTTGACTGTTGAGGGCATACTACATCCATGAACCTCACACACTACACATTTCATGCTTTATGCTTCACGATAAAAATGTCTAGGATTTCCTTCTCACATATCATACTACCCTATGACACACTCTTGTGCTATGGTTCACAAATCAACTATTGAGGGTCTAAATCTGAAGTGAACCTCCCTCATACACTCTTTAAGATCTATGCTACATTGATCATATCTTTCTAGCACACACTATCAAACAATTTCGTGATGAAACACTCTTATTATATTATTCATTCTTGACTATCGAGGGCCTTTTATAAATGACCCTCATCTCATATTCATCCACATTCGCTCGAGGGGCATGTTGTTCCTATCATTCACTTTGCATTCCATAACATTCACACTCACAATATGTTGCATATCTTGGTTGAAATTATTCTTGTTTGCTTGTACTCACATGTACATTTTTCTTACTATGTTAAACAGATATCCAATATGTCCTTATATTTTCTATATACATATGTTTTCTATATTCTATATTCTATATTATATGTTCTATGTTCTATATACATATTTTCTATATTCATTGTTCTTCGCTTACATGCAAACTTTTTATAGATCCTTACACACATCAATGATGTTTTGCATGACAAGACCTCTTACTAGTCCCACTAAGGATCCTAGGGGCATTTATATATTCTACTCTTACACATTACAAGTGTTATTATTTCATTATTTACTACTTTTACTTCCCATGACACTATTTTATACTAGTACATACATGCTTTACAATACTCTTTATCTTTATAACATGATAATGGGTGCTTCATGTGTAGTATTTATGTTGCATAAATATTTACCACCATGGTTATCTAATACTTTTCTTACTACTATTTTCCATTGTATGTCATTGTTTGCGGGCTATTCCCTTTTTCTTGTATGCACACTGTATGATTTTGGATGCTTTGACCTTGATTATCTTACAACATTGTGAGAAATGTCCCATGTTTGAAATCTGATTTTCATGTTCTACTTTGTCTATACTATTACTTGTTTACATTGTCTTCTATAGCATGATTATCATTTTTTCTACTAACACATGTTTATAGCCACTTTTTCTACATATTCCTTTATTTCTACCATGCACATTCCCCCATGTAGGGAATC
This sequence comes from Taxus wallichiana var. yunnanensis, assembly GCA_018340775.1. Taxonomy (NCBI): domain Eukaryota; kingdom Viridiplantae; phylum Streptophyta; class Pinopsida; order Cupressales; family Taxaceae; genus Taxus; species Taxus wallichiana. The sequence continues at coordinate 137,941,282 of CM031240.1, read as the reverse complement.
GCCGAGATCAGCATCGGGTTCTCTGCTTGGGCTGCATTCTCCTAACGACGTTGCATGCATCCCAATCAAGGGGAACATACATTTGGTGAATAATTCACCTCATACAACAAATTAGAGATTCAGTATAGGTATGCATATTATAGGAAAAAAGTTATAGTTATAAACCCACCCAATATTTGACTTGGGTTCTCGCTTAAACATAAACACTAGCACCCGAGATATAGACACTAACACCTAAACACTCATGATCCTTCCTATGATCCTATGAAAAGTGGGAAATTACAGTTATTTTCTTAAATCAATAGAGTTGGGAGTAGTTCAAAGAATTTTTCACAATATAGGCACAAATCCTCCAAAGAATCGAATGCATTACATCTCCTTTCTATACTTGGATTGAACTGGATAACACAAAACTAAACACGATCACACCAACCGTAGTGGTGTATAAATTCAGAAGCAATCATGAACAGAGAATAACATTATACCTTTTGCCCCAAAAATCTTCTTCCATGACATGAGATCACCCAAAAACTCACACTTGGCATGAGATAGCACAAAAACTCATGTTTAGTGTGAGATCACCCAAAATCTCACTCTTGGCGTGAAATTGCCCAAAAAAATCATTCTTCTACAAGATATTCGTGATATTTTCTATCCTTTTCACTATCCTCGATCAAGCATACACTTTCCTTTTTGCACATTTTTACATACTTTTACATTTTTCTCAGCAGAGTTTTAATAACACATGACATTGACTACTCTTTTGCTCTTATTTTACAAAGTTCGTCCTTAATACGCAACAAGAAGAAATAGTCATAATCTATGGCAACAACATGGTACAACACTATATGCTTCACCCCTAGGGTCACTTCCTCTTTCTTAGCTTCCATGCTTCATTTTTATCACTTCATGTTTTCACTTGTCTCCTCGACATGCTTTCACCATCAATCTACCAGAAAAAAGGTATGTAAAATATAAACTACTTTATGTTATCGAGTATTCACTCAACAACATAAAGTGGGGACAATTGTAGACAAAAATCACGCACTTAGTTACATTTCTAGGTCCGAATCACATATCACTATTTATATGATTCCTAAGCAAGAAAACTAGCAATCGACAACTATCTTTGGCCTTTTTCATGTTTTTCTCATTTTCTATTGGCCATCTACACCCTATAGCCTAGTCAAGTACTTTATTGCTTTATCTTTTATTAGTCCGACACCAACACCCAAACAAGATGTGAGTGCCTAGGTGCCCTCATCTTTCTGGTCTCCCCGACCTCTTTCTAATTTTCTCACTCTTTTTTCATCTTATTTTCTTATGGTTCGGCCTTCCAATTGTTAATTACAAAATTCAACTAAGGGAATCATATAAATAAAAATCTATGTGACTATAATAAAGGACCAAACTCTAAGAATCTATTATCACCACCTAAGGTTGCATCTAAGGGCATTATAAGAGCATCAAGGTATCCATCTAGCACTCACTCAAGGGGCAAAGGACTGCATTTTATGCATATATATATATATATATATATATATATATATATATATATATAAGAGGGGAAGTTAATTTTTCCATCCACACATCTATTTACATTGGTACATATATCTATCACCCTCTATCACATTCATTTGCGCAATGTATTCCTACGGCATAATTCTATCACACACGCACAAGAGCTACTTAGAGTCCGAAATGTAGTACAACACTCGATTGTAAGCTCACTAAGTCAGGTGACCTCCATGCTTAGTTTGACTCACCATTTGCATATTTCATTTTTATATAGTTTGGGGTTTTATAGGATATCATTTTTTTTCAGGTTACAAGTGAATTTGGTGATCATACAACAACATACAAAAATAAACTTGAATGTTAGAAAACTTGTGTGACATAGAAAGAACTAGTTTCGAGCTCCTGTGTGGTTACAAGAGCCCAAAAGAGGTCCCTAGTGCCTCGACACCCTAGTCTTATTCCAGGCTCCCCATTCTAGGATCATCCAATAGTTCCAGGATTTTCTTGGCTTGATTGTAATGAACTAGATTTTTTGTTCATTACTCTTTCAATCCGAACATTCCAATGGATAGCATGAATCAGCTAAATATTTCCTTCTCCCTCTTGCACTTAAGGTTTCATTTTTATCTATCTTATTTCTTGTGTCATTTATATTCCAAAGACTTTTTTTAGCATTTACTTATCATACATGAATCTATAATTAGGGTTTTCGAATTCGATATTTGTTAAATCGACCTGAAGGTTTCACAAGCCATTTTTCAACTCTTTCCCCTCTCTACATTGTCAAATCACATCTCACCACTTTTCACTCCCATGTGAGGTCAAATTTTTCTTCCCCATCTATCCTATCCCTCTGGGAAAATTTGGAGAGAAAAGTGTGCCCCACTTTAGTTCCTTCCATGGTTCTTTATGTAACTGGTCTCAACCCCTAAGTTCCTAAGGTGTAAGGAGAAGGTAGTCAAAATAGGTACTGATCTTCCATGGATGATTTCGGGAGCTACATAAGGATTTAAGAGGTAAACAAATACTCATTATAAATATTGGACATTTCTCTAAATTATGAAATGTTCAAATCATTCACAATATATATGCGCTTCTTCCCAAAACTCATTTTTGGAAGGCGACACCCTAATGTCCTCATAAAGAAGGAGAAATTTGAGGGGGTTACAGGAAGAATTGGATCTTGCAGCCCATTTGTTGGTGTCTATGACTTGTCTCATCAACACTTAATTTTTTTACACATCTTATAATTAGTCATCTCATTTATTGAGAATAGGTCAATATGATTTGTTAGGGTTGTGTACACGTTTCATACACAAGAGTTACACAACACTCCTAGATATACCTCTTATTTTTTTATCTATGAGAATGTCGGACATACTGCTTACCATTATGTAATTGATTCTCATTTTACAATTTGATCTCTTGCTTACTACGTGGAGCGTTCATGACACCATTAGAAGTGTAAACTTTTTCAATGTACACGGGTTTGTATTGATCCCCATAAAACAATATGATATGGTAGCGGGGTATTGTTTAATAAACATGCACTCATTTGAATCTAGTTTATGTTTACTTAATTTTTTGTTTTCGTACTTCTCATGAATTTTTTTATCTTTCTTTGGAATCCTATTTACAAGTTTAATAATCTCATTTTTCCATGTTTGTGCTGGTTTTGTTGTTGTACATTGACATGTTAAATGTTTTTTCCAGCTAGATCTAGCTAATTATAGCTATGTTTGGATGAATAACTAAAATAGATCATTTCTAACGTGTTTTTCCTTCCAAAAGTGTTTTTAGCATCCTGGAGGTCCCCGGGACTCATCTTGATCCCGTTTGTTGCTTTGTAATTGCTCTTATTATTTCTAGAATACTTGTGAGCACGACTTCCATAGTCTTGCAACAAGGGGGTTTATATTGCGCCATGACAATCTTTTTCTCACATAGGACTTTTTATTGTCACCTTGTTTATTTCTTATGCCTTTTTGTGCTTTTTACGTGTTGTTTGCTACTTCTAACTAGGATTTATTGTGGCCTCCACTCTTTGGCGATTTGTCACCTATTGCAAGTTGAGTGGTCAAATCTCCCACGCCACACAAACACACCCTATTGTAATAAATGCACTACTTCTAAAATTCCACAAAAATGGTGGATAATCATTGTTCTTGGATGTCATATTGCATGGAGACACATTATTGGATGTGTCTGACGTCTTGCAACCTTGTGTGTATTCTTACATCCTTATTTTCTTGCATTTTGCACTTCTTGATTTCTTTTACATTTGTACTATGGAGATTTCTTTTCTTAAACATGTGCTTTATAGGACATTTTCTACATTATAGCCTCCACGTATTCTTCTTAGTAGGGCTAACTATGCACTATGGCATTTGAGCATGGAATGTTTTCTTTTTCAAAATTACCTTTATCTCTATTTATATGGATGAGTACCCACCCACAATTATCACGATCAACTTGAATATTCACTTGACTCTTATAGTATGGTCATATATCATTTTTTGACATATGTTTCCAGGCCTCTACACCATCATGTGGCGCACATGGAGTGTCCTCTCACTGTTTTGAGCATCCTTGATTCCTTATTTGGATACCCTTATAAGATTGTTGTTGTTGATTCTCCCATTGATACAGCTTATCTCTTTCCATTCCTCATATGATGACAGTATCACTTGACACTTATTTTCTTGATTCTATCCTTGATAACAAAGATTATTCTTCTAGTTCCGAGGATGAGAGTAATACTAAGGAATTTTATCCTCCATCTCTCTACCACCTTTCATAGAATATTAATACTCCTCTCTTCTCATCATACATCAAGAAGTCTTGTTTTCAGCCTCATACTATCATTACATCCACCTCCTTCCCACTTCTAGTGTATGAGGCCTTTTCCACTCCTCCTCCTTCATGCTTTGATGATTCATACATGTATGACATTACTCTTCTGTTTTTCAAGCCATCTTTTTAGGAAAAGTATCTACAACACCTTAGTCATCTCTTCATAGTGCCTACTTGTATTTCCATACATGGAGTTTCTCATCCCTATATAGGTGTTTCAGAGGATTCCTTCATCACTTTTTATGGGAGTGCCCCTTCAGGATTCTTATCACTTCCACTATTTCAGAGACAATCAATGATCCACCTTTTCTTGTAGATCCTCAATCTATTTTTGTGTGGGTTACTATTGTAGACACAAAATCACGCACATACTACTATTTTACTATACCTCCAAGTATGTTGTTATATGTGTGGATCTTGAGTAAGAAAAGTATTCACTGGTGACACACTCCCTAGTCCATCTACTTGTTTGACTTGATTTCTATTGTATTATTTCTCACATTTTTCATTTCTACACCCAGTTTTGGTTAGGTCAAAGGGGTTCTTTTCACGCGATTTTCACATCTGTCATTATTTATCCTTGGATAATATCACCCATTCTGAAGGTAAGACCTAGGCGGTCTTGTCCATTCTAGGCACTCATGTCCCCTTTATTCTTTTCACTTATTTTGACATTTTTGTCATCCTTTTTCAGTTTTATTACCGTTATCCCGAGGTCATAGTCACCATTTCATGTCACTAGTGTTGAAATTCAAGCAAGAGATCCCTATATATACACAACATACATATTATTATACTAAGGCGAGCAGCTCTAATGGGAAAACATATCTATATACTATCAAATGGGCTACATTTTTTGGATGATTACTTTTCATACACTACATAGGAAGGGGAAGTACTAAATTCCATCCCACACATTTACATTTTATCTAGATTTAACTAGGTATCTTTGTGTCATTGGTGTGACGGTAACCTAAGGACAATATTTCACACATAAGCACAAAGAACTACATGTAGTATGGAATTTAGTGCAATTTTTGGTTATAATTTCATCCATCGATGATTGTTGGGGTCACTTGGACTTCACATATTACATTTTTATTCTAATTTGATGTGTTTATATGATTGTGTAGGTATCTATGGTTTGTGTTGTAGGTTACATGTACCTCGGTGATCCAAGTGTGACATACATGTGACAAACAATGAACAAGTTCCAAACCCTAGTGACACAGTAAAAAGTAGATTCCAAGAATTTTCATAGTCACCAGTGCAAGAGTGGTCTCGGCACCTAGGCTCCTCGCGCTATCCTGTGCCTCGTGTCTAGCTTCCAAAATTTATATCAAGAATTTTTTACACTTTGCCTAGCCTATTCATAAGTTATTCCAGTTGATATCTATTATGGGATAGGAAAAATAAGATAAGTCCCCTATCTCTCCTATTTTCATACATGGTTGTATCTTTAGAGTGCTTAGAATTTGTATTTTGTTTGTATATTATCATAATAGTGACTCTGAAATTATATTTAATATTCATATTTTATTAAATCATTTGGTGAACCCCTCTCTTATAACTCCTTGCCCTAGGATCCCCAAAACCCTCATGGCTAAAAATAGATCCTCCTCTCCTAAGAAATTTATGCATCATGTTAGTGTGAATCCTATCCTTGATGATGTTGTTAAAGCTGAAATTAATTCTCTTTATCACAATTCTCGATTTGATGACGAAGTTCAAAGATAACTTCTTTCTCACGAAAACACTATTCCCACTAGTTTTTTCAATTCTAGCGTGAGTATTGTTTCACCTAACCAAAAAAATTTACTTCATGTTTTCCTTTTTCTTCTATGGCCACCCATGTTGCTCCACCTTCTTCTACTCCTATTATAGCACATGATGATGCTCTTATAGATTATATGCTTGGTCTTGATTGTGCCATTGTAGATACAAATAATGTTATTTCCAATGTTGAAAATGTACATGTGCATGATGATGTTTCTCATACTAGTCAAGATGAATGTAAAGTTGTATCTCATGTTTCTTCTACTTTTGAAAATATTTCCAATGATTACAAAGATACATCTTATGATAGTTCTCCTACTACTTCTCTATATGTTGATGACCTTGTTGGTGAATTACTTACATGTGAAAATATGTATGATAGCGATGTTGATTATATTTTTGATCCTAAACATGTTAGTGAGGATGTTGCTTCTATTAAAAATGTTGAATGTGAATTTTCCACTCTGCTTTCTACCACTTCTAATGTTGTTTCCAATGATGATTCTATCGATCCTACTATTTCATCTCTTATCATTTATTTTGATTTTATTCCTAGTATTTTTGTTGAAATTCCATGTTCGTCTCCTCTTCTTCCATCTCTTTCTTCTTATTCTCTAGATGTTATTCTTGTTGATTTTAACATTCCTACTAGTACATATCCTCTTAATTATTCTCCATCTACATCCTGGCATCCCCATCAAACCTTCATATTCCTCTTCCCACATTCCCATGATCACTCATAATGGAAAAATTCAACCTCTTCATGTGCCTCTCACTTCTATAATTATTTCACATGATATTTTATCACTCATGTATGTTGTTGGAAATTTGAAATACCAAGTTCAATAGCTTACTCTCGAAAGAAAAGCATACTATGCTTCCATTGACAATAACTCTCTTTGTGAAATCATATTCCCAAAAACTTCATAATTCATCTTTTCCTAAGGATTTTATTATGCCCTCCTTTTCATTTTTTAACATCATGAGTAATCCTTATTTACATATTAAGTGTTATCATTTAGCCATGGCTTCTTATTCTAATGATTGATTGTTACTAAAATATTTTCGACATAGTCTTATCGATGATGTTCTTCAATGGTTTAATCATTTACGTTATGGATCTATTATTACATATTATGAAATGGAATATGTTTTTCTTAGACTCTTTATACTTAACAATTATCCTAAAGTTACACACAATCGCTTACCTAGCTTGCATCAAGGAAAGAAAGAACCCATTCTATATTACATTTTATGCTTCAATTCTTTCATGCATCAGTTATTATTTCATCCTATTGATCTAGAAAATCAATTTATATTTTTCATGGCTTGATTCTTGGATTAAAAGAAATATTACAATATGATACATGTGAATTATTTACACTTTTATGTTATAATTCATTGATCTAGAACAATATTTAATTATTTCACATGTTATAGAACCCCTTCTATTCCTTTTACTACTTCATCATCTTCTACTTCTTCTCCTCTTCCATCTATTAAGTGTCTCCCATAGTCTCCATCTCCTCCACTTTGTGTCATTCTATATCTATGTCTTCTCTATTTCCTACTTGAGAGCCATGACATTTATCACATGATACTAAGACTCGTGATGTTTTGTTTTCTTTTCTTGATAAGAACTTACTTCTCTTACCATCTAATTTGCATCCTCTTCCTTGTCATTTACAATGTCCGTGCGATTTCCCTTATTACAATTTTCACTACATCAATGGCCACCATGAAATTGACCGTTGTGACCTTCATGACAAGTTAAAACAATTACATTATAATGGTATCATTTTTTTGGATCTCACTCTCGTGAGAGGTCCCTTCCTACCATTTCTCATAAGCATGCTTCCATAGTCATTCACCTGTCACCTCCACCCACTTATAAGGTTGTCATTCATTCACCTCCTAGGATCACTATCCATTCACATACTTCACCTATCTCATCCATCACCACATAATCTCATCTACCTCATAGTACTACTACATCTCATTGGCTACCTAACACATCGACATCCGTGCTTCCTACCACTACATCTCCCATTATTGACACCATTTCATCTGACATTAAGTTTTTCACTTACACTCATAGTACTAACACCTCACATACTTCCAGAATTCCTTGTAAGCCTCTCCATATTTGGTAGCTGATTTATATATGATCACCTCATTAACTCGATGATGCACTTGTGTTATTAAGATTCTTACATGAATATTGAGGGATTTGTTATAAAAAAACCTCATTCTCGACTAGGTAATTTCTCTTTTCTCCCCACTTGGTTCATCATTAATTATACAAGATTATCAACATGGGATTACATATCATTATACAATTATCATCATATCATTATTCTAATATCCTATACTATATCTATCACTATTATACCACATTACATATTAATCATATTGTTATACTACTCATTCACATATACATTAATTTAAATTCACTACTTATCTATTATATCCACATCACAATATATTTCACATATTCAATAATCATGAGAACCATTTCAAAAATACCTACAACATACAACGTCTAGCAAAATCAAAGTTCAAATGACAACCGCCACAAAGATATACCAATGCAAGTGCTCAACACATATATGCAATCCCATATATATATATATATATATATATATATATATATATATCATCAAAAATACAATCACCGTGGCCTAAGCCCCCATGCATCACTACATCCATATACCGTTAGGAAATTATATAGTGCTTGTAATGTTGTAATTAATAATTACAGGAGTAATTATTATGTCTAATTAGTTGTGTAACTAAGTTGTTGAATAAACAACTTAGTTTAGTACTAGTAATGGTTAATAACCACTCACGTATATGGAAGACGTTATTAAAAACCTCCTCAATAATAGGAATTACTCATTCCTATACATTTTTAATGTATATCGTATGAAATATGATGATGTGAATAATATATTATGTGTTTCTACCGTGCAAAAAACTAGTGTGTTTTCAATATTTGGTATTAGAGAAAGTTTATGGAGTCCAAAGTTATTGTATGTGTTGTACCTTTTTCATTTTCATATGTTTTTCATTGATGTCAAGTTATATTGATGGAAAAAGTATTTAATTTCAAGTAGCATTGATGGAAAAAGGGTTCATTGGTAAAGTGAGAAAATGAGAAAATGAAGGTTGATTAGTAATGTCAATTCACGTAGTCTTCGGATGGTTTAGGATAAGTTCAAAGGGAATTAATTAACTTTTGTGAAATCTGCATACATAAGAAGATAGCTTCAAGTCTATAGGGATCCATAGAACTCTAGATGAAGCCGCAGAAGCTTGGTGAGCGTTGCGTGTAAAGGGATGAAGCCGCAAAGCAAAAATAAGCTAAACGATGAGTTGTGAGTGAGAATGGTATGATCGCGGATGTGAAGGAAGAGTCATGGAAGTAAGAATAGTCTACAGAAATGCCATGGGAGTAAGGAAGTCCGGAGGAAGCCGTGCATAAGGGGAAATCTGTGAAGAACAAGAAAAGCCACTAAGGATGGAAGATAGCTACGGATATGGGACAAAGCCATAAGAAGCCAAAAGACAAGGAGGAAATCTGCATAACATTACAAAAGCCATGAGAAGCAAAGAAAATCCAAATATAACTAAAAACCCACCAAGAATGTGAAGGAAAAGCCGTAGAACAAGGATATTACCGTGATATAAAGGAAAATATCAAAGAAGCTTATAAAAGTCACGGAATGAGTAAATATGGACTGGATAGGGCTCGAGGACAATCAAATTGATTTAAACATGGACAAGTGAGATTTTTTTCTCTAAAATCAATGATGATTCAATTGATCGTGATTATAAATGAGCATACAACTTGAGCTCCATGAAGAATGAAGAAATCTACAATTCTAGCTGTCCAAATTTAATGTTCATTGACTTTGTGGAAATACAATTGCAGTTCTCTTTGTGATTCTTGATTTCAAGGAAAAATTAAATATTATAGATGAAAATGATCACTCATCTTGATCATGATAGAAATCATCGAAAGATGGGAAATATATTTTTACATATCGCTAATAAATATTTTCTGGTGAATGCATAGAAAAAGGTGAAATCAAGTTGAATATAGAAAGAGAAAAATATGGAGTTAGCTGTATTCATTTAATGGACCAGATTTTCAGGTGACAAAGTAGGAAGATTGCATGACATGCCAAAGGAAGTGTTGGAATGGGTCAATTAACTATATAGAGGAAATTCAATACCAATATGTTGGTTGCACAAGTAAGAAAGTGATGCATTCAAGCTAAGAGAGGTACTAAAAGAAAAGAGAGAGGAAAGAGGAGAGAAGATAGATGAACTGGTGAAGATATATCATATGAGAAGAGCATCAATGTGGAATATTGATTGAGCAAGATGGATCGATTCAAATGAGAAGAAGACAAGTGATAGAAAGAACACGATAAATACAATAGAGTAATCATAATCTATTATGTAAGAAAAAAAAATTATAACTAGATGATCAAAATTTGTATGTAAATCAAGTCTAAGTTGTAGCTTAGCATTTTCAGGGGGTTATAGCCTCCTTGTGGGTGGGTGCCTGCAAAATATTAGTTGTAGCTGATTAAATTAGGGGTTGGTGCTCCTTGTAAGTTGGTGCTTGTTAAAATTAGTTGAGTGGGTTCTAAATTCTTCGAGTGGTGCTTGAAGTTGTGAAGTGGGTGCTTCATAGGTTGAGTGGGTGCTCAACTAAAACCATTGTAAGCTTTGGAATTGGTGTTCCTAATAAATCCTTGGTTTCAAGTGGGTTTTTCTCCCAAAAGGGTTTCCCACTATAAATTTTGTGTTCAAGAATTTTATTTTTTGTTATATGTTTGTTTAAATGCTTATATGAGTGCACTCCTTGATAGAAATATGGATCAACATTGTTGAAAATTTTAATCTGCACTAATTCTATTCCCCTCTCACTACTTGTGATCTCTAATAATTGGTATCAGATCGACATCCTTCTATTAGAAGCTTATTATCTTCAAGGAGATCATATTTTCACAAACATGACAACAAATCATTAATAAGGTAGTTTACACTTGCAAGATCACCTCTTTTCACTAGAATGAATTATGAATTCTAGAGAATAAGGATGAAAACATATCTGATGTCACTTGGTTTTTATATCTGGGAATGCGTTGAGAAAGGATACAATCCTCTAGCCATGCCAATCACTTATTCAAGACAAAGTAGAATATGAATGCAACTCAAGAGCCATGAATGTCATTCTATGTGGCTTGACTAAAACAGAGTTTGTAAAAGTTATGCACTACACAACAACAAAGGAGATATAGACCAAAATTCAAATTATTTATGAAGGAGATGAAAAATTCAAGCTAGCAAAGTTGTAGACCTACAGAGCTCATTTTGAGAATATGAAGATGAAGGATGATGAGAGTATAATGGCCTACATGCAAAGAATAGATGAAGTTATAAATATGATCAGAGGCCTAGGTGAGAAACTAGAAGAGTTTTTATAGTCCAAAATATTCTAAGATCTCTGACTAGAAAGTATGATGCAAAGGTTTCAGCTATAGAAGAAGCCAAAGACATGAAGACTCTCACAATGGATGAATTATAGAGAACTCTTTCAACATATGAGATGAGGACTATTGGATCCAAGACTACCAAGAAAGAAGTAGCATTCAAGGTCAAGAAATAAATCTAGTCCAAATAAGAATAATTTGTTTCACAGATGAGTTAGATGATGAAAATATTGAAGCAATGTTCATAAGAAGACTGAAAATAGGTTCAGGTAAGTATAAAGGAAAACTCCCTTTCAAATGCTTCACATGTGGACAAGTAGGTCATTTTACTTTGTTAAATGTCCAAACAAAAAAATAAGCTCATTCTGAAGATGAAGAGGACAATCATAAACACAACAAGAAAAAAACTGGGTATAAAAAGAAAATTAGGAAGAAAATTTTCATTAAGAAAAAAAAGAACTTCTATTCAAAAGAAGAATCAAGTGAATCTGATTCAAGAAACCTAGGCAGATTTGAAAATGAAAATGATGAAGATCATTCTGAATGTTTTTTCATGGCCATGGATGCATCTAAAGAATGCAGATCCAAAGGAAAGAATGCATTTGACTTTGAAGAATCTGATGAAGAAGAAGTCGAATTAAACCTTGAAGATGAATTATTATGTGCTCTTAAAGAATTGAAATTGTGCACAAGAAAGAATCAAAAGCTAAGGTGCACACTGAAATATTATGAAGAAAAAATCTGCATATTTGAAGAAAGACAAAATCTAAGAGAATAAGAAGAAGCTAATGAACTCAAAGAACTTGAAAATCAGCTGGAAAATATCTCAAACTCTTACAAATCAAAGGAGGATGAATGCACAAAATTGAACTCAGAACTAGAGTGACTAAAAGTTGAGATGGAACAAATGAGAAACAAGTTGATTATATATGAAAATCTAGAGAAGATTTCAAATGTTTTGACTGGTATATTAAGTGGCCAACATGATACAAATGATAAGTCTGGGATTGGTTTCAAGGAATAAATTAAGAAAAAGGAGTCTACAAAGAATGAAGGAAACAAGACTACATCAACTCCAAGCACATATTTTGTTGTAAATAAAGAGTTCAGATAATATGCCAAGAGAATGACTACTACTCCTAGAATCCCCTACACTATGATGTACACACATTGTTTCTATGGTTATTGTTATTCATGTAATCAATTTGGACATAAGGTTGCTAAGTGTAGAAAATTCTCTAGAGGCTATAGAAGAAAATTTGGCCCATCTTACACCAGACTGAACTATAATGGTGTCCACTAAAATTATTACAAGAAAAGAAATGAAGTGTCAAAGAAAAAAACAAGAACCCCATAAATAAGAGAAATGGGTGTATGTTGTAAAGAAAGATGCAAACAAAAGAAAAGATTATTGCTCAATTGTATAAACCACATTTCATGTGCAAAATGAAGATAAAATCGATATCTAGATAGTGGATGCTCTAGCCATATGATAGGTGACAAAAGAAAATTCATTTCACTATCAAACAATGCATCAGGTGCTGTGAGATTTGGTGATAACAATTCAACCAATATAGTTGGAAAAGGAACATTGAGTTTAGATAATGGAAAGACTATCACAGAAAATGTTCTTTACGTTGAAGGCCTCAAGTGGAATTGTATAAGTGTACTTCAAATGTGTAAAAGGGGATATAATATAATCTTCCATGACAAAGGTTATGATATCATCAATGAAAAAATAGGAAAGAAATTTACAAAAGCCAAAAGTAAAAAAAAAAACAACATGTATGTGCTAAATGAAATAAACAATGAAAAATGCTTCACAAGTAAGGTTGATTACAGCTGGCTATGGCATAGAAGATTTGGAAATGTGAGATTTGAGAATCTGGTAAAACTAAGTGTTAAAGGGTGTGTGAAACATATGTCAAAGATTGTAAAACCAACATATACACTTTGTAAAGCATGCCTGCATGGTAAACAAATAAGGAGATCATTCAAGTCAAAAGAATACTCTACAACCAGACCTCTAGGAGTTGATTCATACAGTATTTGTGGTCCTACCAAAACTAAAAGTATACAAGGTGAGGTGTATTTCATGTTGCTGATAGATGATTACACCAGAATGACATGGGTAGCTTGTTTAAATCAAAAGTCAAAAGCCTTAGACAGATTCAAGAAATTTAAAGCACTAGTGGAGAATGAGAAAAAAAAAAAGATCAAATGCCTAAGATTAGACAGAGGAGGATTTTTTTCTAATGAGTTTGATGAATTTTGTGAAGAACATGGAATTAGAAGACAATTATCAGCCACAAGAACACCTCAGCAAAATGGATTTGTTGAAAGGAAAAATATAACTATGCAAGAAATGGAGAGAACAATGCTGAATGAATCTAAATTACTAGATAGATATTGGAGTGAAGCAGTATACACAACAATGTACATTTTAAACAGACCTCAATTAAGAGTAAATAGTGATAAGACACCTTATGAATTGTGGAAGAATAGGCCTGAAAATGTGAAACACATAAGAGTGTTTGGAAGTAAATGTTACATCAAAAGAGATGAAGATAATTTGGGTAAATTTGACTCTAGGTGTGATGAAGGCATATTTCTTGGATACTCAATAGTGAGCGTGGCTTACAGGTGTTACAACAGAAGGTTGCAGAGGATTGTAGAAATCATAAACGTGAATGTGGGTGAGACTTCCAAGTCCAACATTCAACATAATAACAATCATGAAGAACAATAAGAGGATGAAGAAATTAAAATTCCGCATGAAGAAGCAGATGAAGAGGAAGAAAGAACAGACACTAAGACACCCTCAAGACAAGTTAAGAGGGATCATCCTTCAAATCAGATCATTGGAAATAGAGAATATGAGATTCTCAAAGAGTAATACTAAGATATCGAAAAACAATGAAGATATAACACTCATGTCAATGATAGAACCCAAGAATGTTACAGAAGCAAGAAAAGATCAACATTGGGTGGACACAATGAATGAAGAAATGGATCAGATAGAAAAGAATGAAACCTGGGAGCTCATGTCAAGACCAAAGGATAAAAATGTAATTGGAACAAAGTGGGTCTTCAGAAATAAATTGAATGAAAAAGGATAAGTAACAAGAAACAAAGCAAGACTGGTGTGCAAAGGCTATGCACAAATGGAAGGAATCAAATTTGATGAAACATTTGCACTAGTGGCAAGGATGGAAGCAATAAGACTATTCCTGGCTTACACGGCTTACAAGAAGATCAGAGTGTTCCAAATGGATGTGAAATCAACTTTCCTCAATGGTTTTCTAAATGAAGAGGTATACATTGAACAACCTAATGGATTCTCACTAACTAAAGATAAAGACTATGTGTGTAGGTTGAAAAAGGATTTATATGGACTAAAACAAGCCCCTAGAGCTTGGTACAATAGATTGGACTCATACCTCATTGAGCAAGGGTTCAAAAAAGGTGTTGTTGATAGTAATCTCTACATCAAGGAAGAAGGAGATCATCTACTTATAGTCATTGTGTATGTGGATGATATCATTTTTGGAGGAGATTATGAAAAAATGACATATGAATTTGTTGATATAATGAAAGAAGAATTTGAAATGTCCATGCTAGGAGATCTTTCTTTCTTTCTAGGATTACAAATCAATCAATCAAATCAAGGTATCTTCATATCCCAAACCAAGTATATTAAAGAAATGTTGAAAAGGTTTATGATGGAAGAATGCAGACCTATAGGAACACCAATGGAAGAAAGATGCAAGCTAAGCATATATGATGACACAGAAGTAGACAAAACATTGTATAGATCCATGATAGAAAGTCTACTTTATTCCACTGCATCAAGATCAGATATCATGTAGGCGGTGGGCCTTGTTGGAAGATTTCAAGAATATCCAAGGGAAACAAACCTTAACGTGGTCAAATGAATTCTTATATATCTCATAGGAACACTTGAATATGGACTGTGGTACCCAAAAATAGTGACTTTAACATAAAAGCATATACAGATGTTGATTGGGCTGGAAGTGTTGATGATAGGAAGAGTACAAGTGGTGGAGAATTATTTTTGGTATTTTTTAGTCTCTTGGATGAGAAAGAAGCAATCATCAGAGCCCTCTCAACATGTGAAACAAAATATATAGTCTGTTGCAATGTGTTGCACTCAAGTTTTATGGATGAAGCAGACATTGGAAGATTACAAGGTAAAATCTGATAATCTAATTCCCTTTTTTTTATGATAGCACAAGTGCAATAAGTGTCTCTAAGAACCTTATGTTCCACTCAAATACCAAGCATATTCCAATTAGATATCATTTCTTGAGGGAACAAGTGAATGACAAGAAAATTAGTCTAGAATATGTGAGCAAAAAAGAAGAAATTGTAGACATTATGACCAAGCCACTACCAAAAGCTATTTTTGAGCACTTAAGGAATGAATTGGGGGTCATTCTTGATCCCAAAAACAACTAGAAGGTATGCAGAAAAGGTGGGGGAGCATTCTTAGGTAATATCATCTCCTAATCGTGTCTAACAAGTATTTGTGATAGGGGGAGCTAGTCTTCTAGCTCAAGATTATCAAAGCATGTATCAACTCAGGAGGAGCATTGCCACAAGAATATCAAAACATATAGATCAGAATCATGTTTCAAGGAAGATCCTCTCAAGGTATTAACAAGAAATATGCATATTTCCTACATTTTCATCTTTATGCGGCAAAGATGACCTTTGTTATTGTTTTTAAAGGGGGAGAGAAGTGAAAATCAAAAACCAGCCAATCACACAGAAAAGGGGAGAGACACCAAAAACAACCAAGCAATAATAAAGGGGAGATATGATGAAAAAAATATGCCAAGGGAGAGATACAAAGTGTTTTCTGAGGAGTGTTTTCAGAAAACAGTATACAAGTATTATTTTCCATCAAAAGGATATAGGTTTATGCGGTATTGAAGTGTTGAGGTGTTTCCATCAATGACAAAGGGGGAGATTTTTTGACCTTTTTCATTGTCATATGTTTTTTCATTGATGTCAAGTTGTATTGATGTCAAAAGCATTTGATTTCAAGTAACATTGATGGAAAAATGTTTAATTGGTAAAGGTTGAAAGTGAGAAAAATGAAGGCTGATTGGTAATGTTAGCTCATAGAGGCTTCAGGATGGTTAAGGATAAGTTATAAGGGACTTAATTAGCTTTTGTGAAAGTCACGAACATAAAGAGATGGCCACTAAAGTTTGTAGGGAGTCAGAAAACTCTAGAAGAAGCAAAACTTGGTTAGGGCCGCATGTAAAGGGATGAATCCCCAAAGAAAAAAGATGCTAAAGGATGAGCCGAGAGTGAGAATGGTAAGCCCACGGATGTGAAGGAAGAGCCACGGAAGTAAGAATAGTCCAAGGAAAAGAAGTGGGAGAAAGGAATTCTAGAGGAATCCACGCATAAGGGGAGAGATGTGAAGAAATAGAAAAGCCGCTAAGGATGGAAGATAGCCACATAAAAATATAGAAACAACACATAAAATAAAATAGCTATGGACATGGGACAAATCTATGGTAAATAATCTTAGGAGGAAAGCCGCATAACATTATAAAAGTCATAAGAAGCAAAGAAAATCCATGGCTAATCGAAAGTCGCACATAATGTGAAGGAAAATCAGAGAACAAGGATGTTTCCACGATATAAAAGAAAATGTCAAAGAATATTATAAAATCATAGAATGAGAAACATGGACTGACAGGCCCGAGGAAAATAAAATTAATTTAAACATGGAAAAGTGATTTTTTTCTCCAAAATCGATGGTGATTCGATTGTCTGGTGATTACGGCTAAGCATATGACTTGAGTACATGAAGAATGAAGAAATCTACGTTCTATTTGTCCACATTTAATGCTCATTGAATTTGTGGAAATACAGTTGCATTTTTCTATATGATTCTTGATTTCAAGGAAAATTTAAATATTGGAGAAGAAATAGGATCACCCATCTTGATCATGATGGAAATATTAGAAATATGGGAAATATGTTTGTAAGTATTAGCCAATAAATATTTTCTGGTGAATACATAGAAAAAGGTGAAATCTAGCCGAATATAGCAAGAGTAAAATATGGAGTTAGATGTATCATTTAATGGACTATATTTTCAAGAACCAAAGTAGGAAGATTACACAACATACCAAAGGAAGATTTAGAATGGGTTGATTAACTATATAGAGGAAATTTGATTCAACTACGTTGGCTACACAAGTAAGAATATGATGCATTCAAGCTGAGAGAGATACAAAAAGAAAAGAGAGAGGAAAGAGGAGAGAAGACAGATGAACTGGTGAAGATATATTAGATGAGAAGAGAATCGGTATGGCAGGTTGATTCAGCAATATGGATCTATTCAAATGAGAAGAAGAGAGCGATAGAAAGAGCACAAACGGATACAACAGAGTGATCATAATATATTGTGTAAGAAATTGTTTTTGTAACTAGATGATCAAAATGTTTATGTAAATCAAGTCTAAGTTGTAGCTTAGTATTTTTAGGGGTTGCGCCTCCTTGTGGGTGGGTGCATGAAAATATCATTTGTAGTAGATTAAATTAGGGGTTGGTGCTCCTTACAAGTTGGTGTTTGCTAAAATTAGGAGTGGGTGCTCAAAAATATTTGAGTCAGTTCTTAAAGTTGTGAAGTGGGTGCTTCACATGTTGATTGAGTGCTCAACAAAACCATTGTAAGCTTTGGAATTGATGTTCCTTATAAACCCTTGGTTTCAATTGGTTATTTATCCCGAACGGGTTTCCCACTATAAAATCTGTGTTCAAGAATTTTATTATGTCATTATATGTTTATTAAATGCTTATATGAGTGCACTCCTTGATAGAAATTCGATCAACATTTTTGAAAAATTTAATCAAGACTTTGATTCACCCCCTCTTAGTGCTTTTGATCTCTAATAGTATGGGGGTAGAGACATTGTTTCCTCGCTTGCCCCAAAGGGATGAGAAAATATAATTTATGAAAAGTTTTTTTGGATATAGTTTAAATTTATTTTGTAGATCCATCGTGTTCTCTACGTATAATTTTTCCAACTCTCCATGTTTTCTTAACATTTCTAGAGTGTTATTATCTTATGCGAGAGGCTTGTACTCAATGTTCAACAGATCAAGGATCTTTCTCATTTAATCCTACATTTCACATATATGCGGCATTTTCCCGAGTGGACGCTCTACATATTTTGGTCGTCATGATAATTTTTACAAAGCTCCTTTGTACATTGGATTTTAATTTCAATGTGGGGGTTATCTTTCAAAGGAAAAGTATTTAATAATTTATTCATTTGATAGCGATTGTCAAGAATTCATCAAATCTGGAATTTAATATTTATATTTATTAGGGGTTTCTCATAGTTTGAGATTTGGGATTCATCTTTGCATCGTTGTATTGATCAGCATCAACAACCATGATCCAATTTCCTACATTGATCTTGTGACTTGTAATGAATATATTTTTTTGACACTAGCATCATGGCATGCAATCTGCTCTCTCTCTACAAGTGATTCAAGTCCGTGATACATACACCGTAGCACGACTTTATATTGCTGCAATATTTATACAAGGACATGCAATAATCATGATTTGCACATTGTATGTTTGGTAAAATATGTTCTTAGTTTTTTCTTTTTCCTTTTTCTAAGCATGGTATACTAATAATTCGATCCACACTTATGTTAATTCATTATGTTTCTTAGTGTCAAGTCATTCATTAAGTTTTTTTATGAACTTTAATTACTTGTCATTTAAGAAGTCCATAAAATCTAAAGTCCATATCGATCAATTATATTGTTAATTGTAAATATCTAAAAGTGATTTATGTTATTAGTTTTGTCATTATCTAAATACATCATTTATTGTAAAAGAGTCAAAGTTATATAGGTGATTTTAGGATTTTTTAATAATAATTTTGTGAGTTTTCAAAAGTTGTACAAAAATTCCGTACGGACGCATTTTCGATGGAATCCGACGTCCGATTGAGGTATTTAAAATTGAACCTCAAATTCACATCTTGTTGAGTTATCAACATCTACACTAGAGGGAAGAGGAAACATAGGATGAAGGGTGATCAATGCCTCTTGTCACCACCAATGAAGAGGTCGTATAGCAGATGTGGTGGCATATATATAGTGTGATTATATGCTTTTCAGTGTGGTTTTCAGTTTTTTCAGTGTACTTCAGTTTGTTGTGTTCATGTTGCTTTGTGTGGTGTTTGATGGATACTGAAAATGAGTTATATTGGAGCGCAGATGACTCTCAATGATCCTCCTGGAAGACATGATCCTCTTACTAATGTACTTTTTGGAAGATTTTTTGTTTGTGAATACGCTCACTTGCAATGGTGACCATGTGCATCAAGATCTAACTAGCAAGATCCGTTCAATAGTATGTACTTCGATATAGTTTTCTTCTCAGTGTTCACGTGTGGAAATTTCACATTGTGGGGGGAGAACATGAAACCAATTTTCCATTTCCATTCTGAGCCTAAAATGACTAAAGTCAAGGGAAACTTCTAGTGGCAGTGGTAGTTTCCTTTTTGTTTGAGATCAAGTGGCAACGATTGACAATAGTGGCTATAATTAAGAACATTGTGATTCTTATAGGATGAAATGTGAAATTTTTCTAGTATGTGTTCTATTGTTCAGTTTGGTGGTTTGTTTCCTATGTTATTCCCTACAGTGAGATATTGATGAGGGATAAAAATAGTACTTGGCACATCATGATGTGGTTTGTGGTAAACCACTTGAAAACCACCAATATCGGTTTGTGGTCAACCGGTGTAAAACCATCCATCGGGTTTGTGATTGTCCTATGAAAATCACCTAATCATGAAAGCAGGTGCAAGTACAAAGATAGGTTTTCCCCATGTTTGCACTAAGGGGGAATGTTAGGAAATTATATAGTTCTTACAATGTTGTAATTAATAATTATGGAAATAATTATTATGTCTAATGATTTGTGTAACTAATTTGCTTTGAATAAAAAAATTAGTTTAGTATTGGTAGTGGTCAATAACTACTCACATATATGGAAGAAGTTGTTAAACAAACTCCTTGATAATAGGAATTAATATTCCTACATATTTTTAATGTAACCCGTATGAAATATGATGATGTGAATAATATATATTGTGTTTTTGTTGTGAAAAACTAGTGTGTCTTCAAGATATACGTCATACATCATCATCATCAATATCACTATACATAATCGTAGGAGCTCGAGAACTAGATGTTTCACTATTAAATATATGTCATTGCTCGTGGCTTCTATACCTCTATTCCTATCTTCATAGTATGGCCACATTGGATGACTACTCAACAAACCGGATCTATATCTCTATATATTTCTCAAATATATCCCGAGCTAGGGCCTCTCCTCCTACGTCTTGTCTAGCTCGCTTCATCTCCAAACGAGCATCATCACGCTCGCTTAATAATAAAATACACGTGGCTACTAGTATAGCCACTGGCTCAAACAAATGGGAATTCTCACCCATGATTGCATCCACTCGCTCTAGCATGCCACCTCCCATAAGCACATCTGGAGGTACATTATACATTAGTGTAAGTATCAATTGATCAACAATTAACTACCAATACACATCACCTATAACCATACAACACCACATTAGTTACTACACACATTTTACAATATACAATTATCAAATTACAATCAACAAATAGCAACTAACAATACTCATGTTGCACCGGTGTCACTACTATGCCATTTCCATCGGGGGTAGCTGCATATCCCTCTACTCCTCCAACTCGGCGGTCCACCCGCCACATCCACGATAACTATAAATAATAGTACCCATTGAATTGATTCCCACCACTTGATATATGTCTAGGTACACCCCATATCATCCACCTTTATCAGCATTATGGCCGCATCGGTCTCATCTAGATCGAGAAGCACTAGTTGTGCTCCCGTGGAACTTGGTCTTGCTCTAGGCCGCCTCAATGCTCTAGTGGTTCTCACCCATACATATGGATCTAGAGGCACATCTTGAGCCATACCAAACTACCTCGATACACACTTTTCCTAGAATAATCATGTAATTCCTAGAATTTGGTCCTCCAACCACATGGTGCGTCGAATGTACCAACCAACCACCATAATCTCTATATGGCCTCCATATGATGGCCCTTGGACCCATCCAATCAAGCATATACCTATAGGTGGTCGTGTCCAATCTCCTACTATGATTTCTTGTCCACCTCATTATAAAAACTTGGGCCTCACCCACTTGGCCTGTGGCCCACCAACTAGCCTCAATATCACAATATTCTCATAGGCCCATACATGTAACAATGTTGTGGCTCCTAGTCCACCCCCATGGTCCTCCTGTGTGAATCTATAGGAATCCATGTACAAATGGGATAACACACATCATGCCCATGCACATATCATACCATACTCCTCAATATGTTGACATATATCATGCATCTTATACAATATACCCACTCAGCCACCATCTACTATCACTCATGATGCAATCACCAAGAAGATAAACTTTTGCAACCCATGGAACACCCGATCTTCCTATAGCATCTAGAAAAATATGGGTCTATGTTTTTACCCTATCCTAGTAAAATAATGAATCATTGCTCTCATATGACTCTGGGCATCCACTCTACTCATAACCCGCACTCTCTCTCCCAAAATCAACAAATGTAATATCCGATAAACCTCCTCTAGGGTCACCGTCATCTTTCCCGTAGGACACCAAAAGGTACATGTATCAAAGACACCATATCTCACATAATGTGGTCTCTATATGAATATTATGGGAACCTCCCCTAATCTCTCTATGTGTCATAGGCTAGCATGGTCCAATATGTCCCACTTAGCATCAAAAATCCCAAAGTCTATAGTGTACTCAAATGTCGACCCCCGCGAAACTCTCTCGAGTGTATATCTCTTTGTGCAACACAAAAAAAAATATAAATCTTCCATTAGTACCTCATACATATTCAAAACCAACTAATAAAATGTGAATAATTATTCAAAATACCAATATTTCATTCTACACTATCAAAGCACTCTCCCGGATCTTCATGCCTAAGAGCAAGACATGGGAACCTAAGCAACAACATACCAATGCATAGAACTATGCATTGGCTTCCCAAAGGACATCAATTCCCGGATGCTCCCACCCGTAAGAAACATACAAAAATACAAAATCTCAAGTTTTACAAAAATCGATAAAAACGAAAATTTCACCACATTTTTCAAAAATAGCTATACTCACCAACTCATCAATCGCCTATGACGATGCAACCACCACTAATCTCTCAAATCTCATCAAACTCACTTCCCTAACATGTGGAATCATCACAACTTAGAGCTCCAAA
The DNA here is from genome assembly GCA_018340775.1 of Taxus wallichiana var. yunnanensis. Taxonomy (NCBI): domain Eukaryota; kingdom Viridiplantae; phylum Streptophyta; class Pinopsida; order Cupressales; family Taxaceae; genus Taxus; species Taxus wallichiana. The sequence continues at coordinate 137,918,234 of CM031240.1, read as the reverse complement.
TCTTAATCAATCATGGTGGAAATGAAAATACTATTCACTTTTCACTATTACTATATATAGCAATTTTCAATCTTCCACATACTATAAGTAACTATTTACAATCATTTTTCAACTAATACATGACATAGTTTTTCTCATATATTAATCCTTGTTACTCCATTTTTTTCCCTATTTGCGTCATTCAAATCAAGATTTCTCCTTGCACCGTACTATACACATTTCATAATACTATATTCAAATCTGAACAAGTACCCATCGGTCCTACATACATTATTAAATTTTCTTCTATACTATATCTCGTTCATTCTTATTTTTAATTTCAGCACAGACGTTTGTCTCGTCACCCCTCACCCTTTCACCGAAAGGGGGGAATACAATCGGCATCACCTCATGATCCCTCTCACATTACAATATAATTAATCAACACTTGTATCACATCACCATCACAATGTTTTTCTAGGATTCTATTTAAATCAAAGAAAAAAAATCACTATATATTCAACACTCGAACACTGTTTATTATTTTAAATCTTTTCCCCATAATGACCTAATTTGGGGGTAAAACACAAAAAACTCTCCATGATAGTCTATTAAGTACAAAAATATCAAAGCAACCTTCTATCATTTGAATCAAATAAATCAATTGTTACAACAATTATACATTACTATCTCTCCCAGATGACCTAACTTGGGAGCTATAACACGCTTACTATCACTCCCGAGATGACTTAACTTGGGATTTAATCTACATTTTTGCTTCCATATGACCTAACATGGAATCCATCTATAAAAATCAAGACACCTTTAGAAGTGGGGGAAATGAGACGTCATTTCCTTTCCTATGCTTCTCCTATATGGTTTTTTCAACACAAAACTAAATTTTATCTCTTAGCGAAATTGCCGTCTGCAATGGTTAGAAATTTTGGGGATGTTGTTATGGATGGAGGGTAAAGCTAGACCTATTTCCCAACACTCTTCCTCTAGTGACAGGATGCCAAAATCGTCCCTTTTTTGAAATTTACAAAATCAGTTGGGAATTGATCACTCCCTACCTCTTTGAAATCTCCATTCGCAACAATTCAAAATCTCCAAATTCTCCAAATCAATTCATAAACTTATCCATGTGTTCTTTACACTGGTTCGCTATATCTATTTATGCCACATGGATTGACACATTGATCCATGGTTTGCTAATGCTATATGTTCTTATATTCTGTGCATACTTCTGCAGCAGACTTCTTTGGACTTCTCATTGGTATCTTCCTTACTTTGTTTACACTACTTGAATTTCATTCAAATAACATAAAAATAGGTAAATGTAGAAAAAAATCATGCTCATACAACTATTTTACTATACCGCCAAGTATGTTTTAATATGCATAGATCTTGAGTAAGAAAAGTATTCACTGGTGACACACTCCCTAGTCCATCCACTTGTTTGACTTGATTTCTATTGTATTTCTCTCACAAATTTTTCATTACTACACTCGATTTTTGGTTATTTCATAGGTATCTATGTGTTTCAAGTATTTTCACATTTTTGTCATTTATCCTTGACACGGACACCCATTTTGGACAGATCACCTCAGCACTCCTATCCATCCCGGTGCACTTGTCCCCTTTATTCTTTTCACATATTTTGAAATTTATGGTCGGTCTTTTCAGTTTTCTTACCCTTATCCCAAGGTCACAATCACCTTGTCATGTCACGAGCGTCAAAAATTAAGTAATAGATCCCTATATATACACAACATACATACTATTATATGGGAAGACAATTTTTAAGGGAAAACATATCTACATACTATCAAAGGGACTTAATTTTTGGGTTTCTTACTCTACATACACTGTATAGGAATGGGAAGTGATGAATTCCATCCCACACATTTTAATTTTATCTAGCTTTAGCCCACTATCTTGGCATCATTGGAACCTAAGGACACTATTTCACACACAAGCACAAATAACTACATGGTGTCTAGAATGTAGTACAACACTCAATTATAAGTTCATCCTTCGAATGACTCATCGGGTAAGCACAACTTCACATATTACATTTTTTATTCCAATTTGATGTGTTAATGATCTTTTGTAGATAGCTAGGGTTTTTGTTACAGAGTTACAGTACCTCAATGATCCAAGTGTGACATACAGTGACCAATAAAAACAAGTGCAACACCCTAGAGACACGGAAGAAGTAGATTCTGAAAATTTTTAAAGTCACTAACACCAAGGAGTGGTCTCTAGTACTGAGACACCCTCACCCTATCCGAGGCTCCCATGTCCAACTCTTTCCGCAGCTTCCATAATTTATATCAAGATCTTCTAACACTCTACCTAGCATGTTCATCACTTGTTCCATTTTAGAATTATTTTGGGATAAGTGAAAATCATATAAGCTCCATATCTCTCTTATTCACTTACATAGTTTCATCTTTAGAGTGCTTAACATTTGTATTATGTTGTATATTATCATAATACCGACTCGAAATTAGATTTAATTAAATCAAATAATTTTCCTTCACTTCACTTGGGCATCCTTTTGGTGGACGTTCCTCTCTCATACTCTGATAGTTCTACATTCGTGGCATTACCTTCACTCAATGCACTTACTTTCTAGAAATTTATCACATTATGTGGACTAGATTCGAGTTATTTGTAATTTTTCCTTCAGTTTCCTTTTCGGAGTGCGAAGACTTATAATACTCCATTTTTTCCTTCCTAAGGGCAATAACATTTTTTGATGTGGATGGACCTTCATCAATCTACATGCGGAAGACTACATCATCGACACTCTTCTTGGAAACTTCATAGAGTTTCACACTTCAGATTCGGTTACAATATTCTTTTTTGAACCCGTCACTGAATCCAATTATCCTTACTTGTGCTCTCATCTTGGGCTACACTACTTCTTCCGCACATCTTATTTGGGCCTTCTTGTCTTTATCTTGTCTTCAACATTTTAATCCATCCTCCTTTTCCACTACTTTGGATTCACCATTTCTTCATAGATTAGTTGGCACTTCCACCTCACATATGGAGCATAATTATTTGGATAGGAATCACACATTGTCACTTCAAGGATCTTCTTCTTATTAACTTGATACAGGGTGGTATTCGACATGTTCTTCATCTTGGGAGGATGAATAACATTCTTCATCTCTTCTCTTATTATAGAAAGATTGAATTTTATACTAGAGTATTGTATGATAGAAAAGTGGCGGAGAGCATAAGAATCAACAAGTATCCTTTCTTCATACCAGACCTCCTAAGATCATGCCGAGACAAAATTGAAGTGAAATATATGTGGATGTAGATAAACTAGTTGGGAAATCTATAGTTGGGTTGATTTGACCGAATGTGAATGCTTTGTCATCTTCAATATTCAATTCTCTCAATTTCTCACTAACAACTTGTGGGTTTGTTTTTGTTTGAAAAACGTGAATTCTAAGACCTGGATCTATATCTATTAATATTGTGAAGATATTTGGCTGAGGTATTACCAGTTCGAATACGTAATCCCTAAGCTCTTTGGGTCCTGTAATTGTCATGCTAGAGATAACCAAACTTAACTAAAATAAGTAAAGTAATTATGAAAATAAATCTAAAACATGCTTATATTTTTTTTTGTATTTTTGAAGATGTGAATTTGAACAAAATTTAAAGAGTGACAATTATACTATATTCGGATAATGAAAAATTAATCTAATAATGGAATTAAAACAAGCAAGGTAGCCAGATGTAGCTATTTTCCTGTGCATTTGTGAATTGATCCTAAATATAAATAACTAAATAATTTAATTGAAAGACCTTCAATCTTACCTCAGAAGTGAGGAATAAATCACAACTTCCCAAGAATATTGAAAGTAAGCTTAACTCAAATAAAATGATTTGTTATTTTATTTGATATATTGAACTATAACTTTTACAATTCAAACACAGGAGTTATGCGAACAACAGAAAATCTAGTTGTATTATGACTTGTCCCCTCAGTGTGATCTCTTCATTCCTTTGTGTTCTCGTGAATCCAAAAAAGTGGGAATGTGATAGCGGCAGCAAGAGAAGATGTTCAAATAGTGGCAGCTTGGACGTAATCCGAACAGAATGCAAGTAGGAGAGGGATAGTGCAAGAGAACAGAGCTTGACTATGTGATTCCTAGTGGGATTGTTACAGGGATATGATACAAGCACACTAAAATCTCTAGGACCTATGCTTCCTATGATAAAACAACAACCTATAATTCTAAACAGAATCAAGATTCAAATGGACATAATCTAGAACCGAACTGTGGAGCATTGAACTGAGAGGTTGAGAGCTTTACAAAATCTAAACTTGTTGAGACTTATTGAAGAACTTTCAAAACACACTGAATAATAAATCATAGAGGGAGAGGGGCCATTTTCTTATAAACAAGCTTGGTATTTATAGCACTTTGATTTACCAAAGGGTAAGATTGAATTGAACTCTTCTATTATAAAAAAAGAGGAATTACTATTTACTAGGTGGCTAAAACTTAAATGCAAGCAAGAGTGGTTGAGAATTACAAGCACCACTTGATTTTTTACATTGACAAAAGCATCGAAAGTTCTAGAAAACATGCATAGGACCTCCGCGATGCGCAGGCGTGGTTACTGGGACCACCTCCCTATACCGGGCGGCAGCCACGGGACCACCGCTCGGGCGGGCGGCATAACTAAAGACCAAAATGCAAGAAAAAGAGAGGAACGGGGTCAGAACAAAGCATATGAAGGCTAGATAAGGAATTTTAGGATGAAAATGTATACTCAGCATGCTTTCTGGATTCGAACACCTTGCAAAGAGATTTGAATCATCATTGGGGTTTCTGTAACCTCTTTCCGTAGTACAATACATACAATTTTGGGTACATACATATTTCCCCCTCGAGAAGCATTTTAGCCATGAAGGGGCATAAAATGGTGGGTCTGAGTATGGCGGTCCCAAAATGGGGAGTTAGAAGCTATACCTGACATACCCATGTGTTGCAATGTCGCCATCCAGATTCCCGCTATCTGTAAAATGAAAAGAGGACTCAAGTGTAGATAGATAAAGAAATCGAAAAATAAATACTAAATTAAAATGAAATGAGGACTTACCATTTGCACGGGATAAGAACTTACCTCCATCGGTGCTCCAACTCTATGAAAGAACATTCAAAACAAGGTTAGAATATATATATATATATATAACGAGCTCATTTTCCTATTCATTTGTGCATATCGATTTGGAAATTTTTGAGCTCTGGGACCCATGGTAACTATTTTCGACGAGAGTGTAGTCAAAACGTTCATTGCAAGATTGTGATCATGCCTCCAAGAGTAGGACATTGACTGCGAAGTCGAGGTTAGTTTTTTCAATTCATTGTTTTTAAACCTAAAATATAAAAATGTTGAAATATTTATCTTGGGGCGTTATTTTGAAAATCTTAATGTTAAATAAGTATCTAGTGGGGCACCCATAGGGTAGGCTTTTATTTCACTCAAAATGGTGTATTTTGTTGTTTTTAAAGCATTTTTAGGGCTTTACAGTGCACGTTGAATTGGCACGGATTGCCGCCCTGCAGAGAGTGGCGGTCGGATTGCCGTCTAATGATGGCGGTGGTCATAGGACCACTACCCTTAGATGACGTCGGTCATAGAACCGACGCCCGCATGGTGGTAGTTCGACATAAAGCAAAAAAAGATGCCTTAGTTAATTATTTTTGCATTTTTGACATTTTTCTATGTTTTTGATGAGCTTATCTATTGGATTATGTTGCTAACTTTCTCTTTTTATCTATTTTGGGTGGATGCAGAAGAAGGAGCAATATATTTGATGGAGCAGAGAGAGGGAGTGTGATTAGCTCCCAATAGTGTTAGACTTGATGACTCAGATAGAGCGAGACACTCTGCAAAGGGCCGGTATTTTGAGGATTTCACAGGTTCCTCATGTTACTCCTGTCATTCACATATTGTGTGACTTATTCTTGTACTGGGATGTGGACTGAAATACTTTCTGGTTTCTAGGTGTTAGGGGTGAGTGGACTATCACCCTAGAGGACATTTATCGTATATTGGGGGTTCTGATTCTTAGGAGCGGTTGTCTCTTAAGATAGCAGGATCTAGGTCTTAGATGGTTCAGTGGGCTACTTATATGGGAGATGTTGTTGTCTCCTTTGGCTCAAAGAAGGGGGTGAAGGTCCAATCTATTGTTGTTTCTCCTATCCCCATCATCCGTAAGGCTATTATGGGTATCTTGGCCTCACGGTTGATTAGGGATAAGGGAGGAGATACTCTCTTATACTGTTGGGCTCCCATTATTACATAGATTGAGGCCCATGGCCATACTTATGCTTGGGGAGAAGACATTCTTGGGACCACATACCATGACTTATACAGGGTGGTTAGGTTACAGGGGTAGTCTTTGAGTCATCCTACTCTAGTTATGAGTTGGGTGTATGAGTGTATCGTCCCCTATGGGAGAGGTGTATAAACAAGGATACGGGGGTTGCTGGGTTAGAGTAGTGAGTTGGATGGGGATGACATTACTCAAGAATCCACATCAACTAGTGGCTTCACTAACTACTATAGATATGGAGGCCACTCCTTATCAGGCCATGGCAGGAGTATGGGGAGAGGAGACGCATACATTGATTTCCTACTCTACTACAGGTCAGTTAGTAGACAGGATAGAGAGGGTAGAGGTCCACCCATTTCATTGAGTCCCTCGGTAGTTTTGTCTCCCTATGTTGATATGCTTCCTCAGTGGGCGATATCTGAAGCTGTTTGTGAGGCCCGGGGAGGTCCTAGAGGAGATCGAGGTTGGACCATGGTTACTCTTGGAGTTCCTATTGCAGTTAGGTAGATGGTTTGTGCCCGAGGGTCAGCCAGTGCTCCTTGAGCACCCTTGCTTCATATTGAATTTTCTCCTACTTTTAGTGGGGAGGAGGATGAGCCTGTTGATGTGGAATCAAACTCTGAGGAGTTCACAAGAGGGGAGACTGAGGAGGAGATGATGTGAGAGGAAGTTGGAGGTGAGGTTGGTCGGACAACCGAGGAGGATGATAGAGATTTTGAGTGGCATGACACTCAGGATATTTTGAGGGTAGATAGGTTAGAGGAAAGTGCGGAGAAGGAGACCTTGGTCTCAGAGGAGTTTACTTCTTATGACTTTGATGGAGATGTTGAGTTCGTGGCAGGACGTCATTTCTTTCCAAATTTTGGGGAGGCTCCGCGATTGGCAAAAGAAAGTTGATAATAGGTGCGAGATCCTAGAGACCCTACTTGGATGCCTGGAGATCCGAGTGAGTTACTACTCTTTTCTCGACCTTGTTAGTTAGAGATGTTTGGTTGATATTTCTTTTTTGTTGTTTATTTTTACTTGTTTTTGGTGATTTTCTAACTTGTTATTTCCCCTTTTTTATTTGCAGCAACTGCTCAGGGATGGCGGGATTTGATTCATCGGATGTGTGCTTGACACGTTGTTGCTCCTTTTGGGAATACTTGGGATCAGCTTACTGAGGACATTAGAGAGCCTTTAGCATCCATGCTAACACACTGATGTGTTTTCCCCTATCTAGAAGTTGGCGAGTTAGTGTCCTCCCTTCATACTGAGATAGCTGGATACAAGATTACTTGAGTGCCTGATGAGGTGGAGCCGTTCTCATAGTGAGACCACAGCCAATGGTCATGATCATGAGCACTCCCATCATTCAGTGCATTCAGAGTGTCATCGTAGCAGGATCCCTAGACACGGTCGTGCACCCTCCGAGGGATCCCACAGGGATTGAGAGGCCATTTGGTCTTTTTGTAGTGATTTTGCTTTGGATGTTTATATGAGTTGTTTTTTATTTTTGGGCTCATTGAGTGTTTTGACCATGCCTAGTGCATGATGGCATTGTATGTAAAACACGATTCCTATATATATATATATATATATATATCTTTTTGATCTAGATCTTCTTTGTATCTAGAGTTTTGTGATTCGTTTCTCATGTGTACACTAGATGTTTTTAGAATATTTGTTTTTATATGCTTTTCAAAATGTATGCAATGGATGACAGGTGATAACAAGTGTTGAATAGAATGTTTCTCTTTTTGTTTGTAATGCTGATATGTGATGATGCAAACATATTGTAGTACTAAAATTTTGGCTTCTTTGGGAAATGTTTGTTGCTTCTTCTTGTTTTGGAAAAACGTGATGAATATGTAGTGATAATGAGATGAACTTGCCCCACTCCTAACTCCACACAGCTAGTAAGATGTGAGGGCTCAACACCGAGAGTTGGGAAGGGTGCAAATTGTATGAGTTTGACTAAATGGAAATGATGAGAGAAAGACAAGGTATTGACAGAAACCAAATTTATACCTACGTACTCTCTCTTACTCAAAAACTACTACATAGCTTAGAATGCAACTTACTTTCCAGTTTATCCAAACTTAGATCCATGAATGGCAATTTGGTTGACAAAATCTAGTTTTGAGGATTTGATCTCTTTAGAATTTGGATGCTTAATTTCACTTAATACACTTTTCTTTGAATTTTTAAAATACTAAGATTCATTAATTTGTGTGAATGGACCCCCTACGCCCTGCCCCATAAGAAGTATGGGCTTGTCACCGAAGGCAGGACATAGGTGAGTAAGGGCACTTCTTTCCTTTCTCAACCTTGCACCACTAGTAAGAGATGCGGGCTCATCACCGAAGGTTGGTAGGGCAAAGAAGTGTGTAAAATAAAATATTCTATTTTGTTTAGTGTTTTTTATTTAATTTGGCTTTGACATTTCTGATCTGTGATTTTGGAGTATCCTTGTTTCAAAGAGATGTAAGAGGGATAGATGTGACACCAAGAAGCTTCTAGAACAAACCGTAGGTAAGAACAACTTAACCTAGTAGAAGAAATGAGTATGACCAAGTATGCAGGCCTTGGTATGGTTTTTGTCAAGATTTTGTCTGTCAGATTGATGAGATGATTTTGAAACCATTTGATGATATTATGAAAATTGAAGACATATGATTTGAATGCTTTTGCCAATATTTTCAAAAGCTTGTAATAAATTTCTTAAGAATAAGTTCCTTTGACCACAAAATTTACGAAATGAGTGAACAAAATGAAACAACTGAGTGACTAATGCAATGCAGGTAGATATAATATACAAATGGTGATGTTGATGACTTATGCGTAAAACCGTTTAAGATGAAAGGAATTGATAGTTTCATTAAATTCCTCACCTTCTAGTGTACACAAGAGATATGCACCATTTCCGTATTCTTTCATGAATCGGTATGGGCCCAACCACTTGGGCCGGAATTTCCTTCCTTCACCGGTTTTCTTAAATCATTTCATGGCTGTCTAGTCTCAAAACTAGATCTCCCTCGTATATTTCTCATTCGTAGACCTTTTTCTTATATTTCCAACACATCCGGTCAGCATAGGCTATGTTCCATTGTTCGGCATTTAATCAAGCCTCATCAAGGATTTCTAGTTGAGAGAGGCATGCCTCTCTATAGGATTCTTCTCCCAAGATCCCTTGTAATGAGATGCGGAGACTGGGTATTTTGACCTCAAGCGGGAGAATTGCTTCTGCCCCGAATACCAATGAGAAATGGGTTGTTCTTGTTGGGGTTCTTATTAACGTTCAATAGGCCCACAATGCCGGTATAATTTTAAATGCCAGTCCCATTTGTTCTCCTTAACTTTTTTGAGGAGAATGGATTTTAATGTTTTGTTTGTTGCTTCAACTTGTCCATTGGCTTGGGGGTAATAAAGAGAGGTTGTATGATGGTTTATCCCGAATTTTTTCATAACTCATAGACCTCATTTTTATTGGAGGATGTGTCATTATCTAAGATAATGACTTGCGGACACCGTACCTACAAATGATTTGATTCAAAATGAACTTAGCGATTACAGAACCTGGTATGGTGGTGAGAGGCATGGCCTCTACCCATTTAGTAAAATATTTTGTGGCTGTGATTATAAAGTTATGGCCATCTGTTGATGAGGGAGATAATTTCCCTATCAAATCTAGGCCCCATGTGGAAAAGGGCCATGGGGTTGTGATTGGTTGCAGAGCCTGTGTTGGCATGTGAATCTCATGGGAGAACTCTTGGCATTTATGACACTTACACACAAACTCTACTGCGTCATGTTCCAGAGTGGGCCAGAAATAGCCCATCTAATGTATTTTATGAGCAGTGGCATGGCCACCGAAGTGGCCTCCACATATCCCATTGTGGGATTCGTAAAGAATTTTTGGATTCTTCCGTGTCAACACATCTTAAAAGCATTCCATCGAAGGCTCTATGATAGAGCACCTATTCTAAAATAACATATTTAGCAATGATAATGTGTAACTTGCCTTCTTTGTTGCGATGTGGCACCTTATGGGTATGTGTGGTCCATGATGAAATTGATGATGTTAGTGTACCAAGGACATATAGAGATGGGGGCCTGGTTTCGACAAAATATATGCACTCATCGGGAAATTCTAGATCTACCAGATCACCCCCATCCAATGGATTGTCAACCAACCAGTCTGTAATGATTTGTCCTTTAACCAGTTTTTGGTTTACAAATGTTAGTTGAAACTCACCCATTAAGGTTATGAAATGTCTAGCCTTTTTAGATAAAGACCTTTACGTGAGGAATGTCTGTAAGTGATTTGTCTTTACAATAACCCTTGTTTCTTAATTCAGCATGTAATGTCTTAAATGTTTTGTTGCAAAGACTATGAAAAGGAATTCTCTTTCTTCCTGTGTGTAACGTGTTTCATAATCAAGCAATTTCTGGCTAATGAAATAGACTGCGTGTTCTCATTTATCATTATCTTCTTGAGCCAACATATAGGCTAGCGAGACATCAGTAGCCCATGAATACAAGATCAAAGGATGATCTGGTCTAGGAGGCATTAGCGTGGGAGGAGACAACAAGAAGCGTTTAACTAATTTGAAGGCCTTGTTCAATTATTTCATCCAATCAATGCTATAATCCTTCTTTAATAAATTGTTTATTAGATGAACATCAAAACTTAAGTCAGGGACAAACCTTCGAATTGCACTGAGTTTCCCAAGAAATGATCTAATACCAGACTTGTTTGATGGTGGAATCATTTCAAGAACATCCCATATTTTTGCCGGGTCAACATCAATCCCTCGTGACAATATAATGTAACCTAGAAGCTTGCCTCCTGTTACACCAAATACACATTTCTCTAGATTCAATGTGATGCCATATTTGATCAATTGTGAGAGAATGATACAGAGCACTTTTGGGTGATCACAGCGCTTCTTGGCCTTGGCTAGTAAGTCATCTACATAGGATTCCATAATCTTATGAATAAGGTCATGGAATATGTATGTCATTTCCTGTTGGTATGTAGCACCAGCGTTCTTAAGACCGAATGGCATGATGGCATAACAATAAGTTCCCCAAGGAGTTATAAAAGTAGTCTTGGCTTGATCCTCTTCATATATTTTGATTTGATTATATCCACGAGAACCCATCCATGAGAGACAAAAGCTCAAATCCAATTGTTGCATCAATAATGACGTCGATGGATGGTAATGGGAAGTCATCTTTGGGGCAAGCTTTGTTAATGTCCCGGAAGTATATGCAAATGCATATGTTCCCATTCTTTTTGAGATTAGGGATGATATTAGATACCTGTTGTAAATAGTCAACTGGTTTGATGAATCCCACCTGGAGAAGTTTCATTACTTCTTCTTTCACCATGAGAGCCACTTTTGGTTTCATTGGTCTCGACTTTTTCTTAATTGGCTTTGCATCTGGTTTGGTGAAAATATTGTGTACCGCAATATGTGGTGCAATTCCGTCATTTCTTTGTAATTAAATGTGAAAGCCTTTTGATGTTCCTTGAGGATCTGGGTATGTATTTCTATCTCCTCTAGAGTTAACGAGGATCCCAACTTCAAAATATTTGGTTCTTCCTCCATTCCAATATTTATGTCAATCATTCCTTCGATTAAGGAAGCGTTGCCTTCTTCAAATTCAGGCGCGCGGAGGTAGTTCCAAAATTTCTCCATTCTCTACCTCATATATTTTGAGATTATTTTGCGGGGAGATTCTATCATGGGATTTCCAAAATAGGAAGAGGAAGATGGGATTAGGGAGAAATCTACCATGTGATGAGTGAGATGTAATTCCGCATAGGCATTTAGATATCCAAGAGTGACCCTATCGCTGTCAAAGTGATCTAGGATGGTAAAATCATTCTCATCTTCTATATGTGTCAAGATCGGGGTTATTGGTATTTTATGCACCAATGGTTTAGTACGAAGTGATACCATGAAATTTTTATTTTCCAACTCACTACTTGGAGTGAAACAGGGGAAGTTGAGGTTGCTTTATTGAATCAACGATAAGGTTTTGTTCTTGTGGGATTTCTTCAATTGATATGAAGTCAAATCCCTTGGTTAGATCTAATACCACCATTTTATAGAGTTATAAGTGTTTAGCTCTAGTCTCATATACCTCAGATACTTGGTTTGCAACTAATTGTGAGTCTCCTAGTACTCTAATGTTATCAACACCCATCCTTTTGGCTATGATGAGGCCAAGGAGGAGGGCTTTGTATTCAGCCCCGTTGTTTGTACATTCAAAGTTTAACTTAAAGGAAAAAGGTAGGATCTTTCCCTTGGGAGAAGTAAAGATCACACCTGCCCCAATACTGAAATGACATCTAGCTCCATCGAAGTGGAGAGTCCAATATTTTCTCAAAAAAATGGATATTGGAACATTCTTCATGTCTTCGCTTCTTTTGCCTCGGTTACTTCTACCATACAAACTTCATCCACTGGAAGGGAGCCAATTCCTAGGGTACATCCTATACCCATGGAATCAAATGGTAGGAGAATAGGTAAATCTTTCTCTAGTAACTCAAAAAAATTTGTGGTAGTTCCTAATGATACTGTCTCTATGACGTTAGTCTCATTTTTGAGTGTTGGAATGCCTTTGACTAGATTCGTGACTTCTAATTCTGTTGTAGGTACCAACTTTACTTCTGGATTTGAATTGACTAGTTTGTTAAGTTGATTCGTTGGGAGCTCAAACTCAGAGTGAACACCTGGTCTCTTTTTCAAATCTGCTAAGTGTATGTCAAAGGGTTTTGGGTCACCCTGCACCACAAATATTTTTCCCAGGTGTAAAAATATTATTTCCTGGAATAACGTGGAAGGGATTGCCTTCATGTGATGTATCCATGGTCGACCAAGAATCATATTATAGTTGGTTTCTTGATCTATAATATAAAATTCAGTGAGGATTATCTTGGGTCCTAAGGTGACTGGTAACACTATAGTCCCAATTGAAATGGCCTTGAGACTATCATGACCCCTTAGCTTATTTCGTGTTGTGGAACAATTTGTTTCTCCATATCCTATTTTTGAAGAAAAGCAAAGGGACTATGTTAACGCTTTCCCCATCATCAATCATTGCACACTTAACATTATTATTTTAAACCCATACTTGTAAATGCAAGGTTGGGTCACCTCTACATGTGATTTCAGCGTCTGTTGGCATTTTGCTTATATCAAATATAAACTTAGTATCCCTATCTAGCTTCCCTAGAGGGTAGACGTCAAATTCTACATGGTTTACTTGTATTTCAGGAGGAGGAGTGATGTTAATCAGATGACCAAGACCTAACACTTCTAAGAGAGCAGCCCTATGAGCGGGAGAGTTTTTCAACAAATCCAAGAAGGAAATGTGAGAGAAGGTCTTTGTTAGGTCATTAATTAGATCGTAAGTGCCTATAGGTTTTTCCAGTGTTTGTTGAATATTGTCTGGTACTAATGGGTAGGTTGGAATTGGTTGAGAAGAATAATCTCACATTCTTGTTATGGTTTCTACGTGTAGCTTGGTATCTAACTCTACCAGACCGACTATCTTGGTTTGTGGTCGAGTTCCTAATTAGGGTACAACCGATGGATTTGATGAAGTTGAGGCTTCATGATCGTTATTTCCTGCCATAACACCCTTGTTTGTCCCATTTGGATCTAACATGTTATTGTTAGAATGATTCGGGAGAGGATTGTTAAAAATATTGAGGGTGCATTTTGAGGGGAAACTGCTCTCGTATAAGTGTTTGGCATGGGTAATGCAGAATTTGTTAAAAACATATCTATAAAGAGTTGTCTTTGGTCTTCTGGAAAATGTTGCATGAATTTATTGTAGTCACGAGAAAGTCCTAGTATCATGGCCTTGAATCTTGTGGAAACCACAATACAAGTTGGGATTATAGTTTCAAGGTTATTGGTTTAAAACCTGTTGTGGTCCAAAATTCTGATTAGGTTGTTGGTTGTTAGAGTTAAAATTTTGAGGTTGTTACCTTTGGTTTTGGTTCTGATATCCAGTTGGGTTTTAGATTGGACCTTGTGTCTGGATTTTCCATTGTTGTTGTTGTTGTTGTTGTCGTGATGGATGATTAAAATCCACCATGTTGATTATTGGAGTAAAGTTATTATTTCGTTGATTGTTAATGGGTGGTGAAGTGTTTACGACGTTTGTCCTTTTAACCTAGTCTATGACTCCATCTGTTATAACCCCATGGTTTTTCTTAAGAATCTTGGGTCCTTGATTGGTATTCCCGACATTAGGATAAGTCTTAGTGTTTTTATTAGGAGTGATTAATTTCCCGTTCATTTCATATGTCTTACGGCCTGCCTATCTCTTCTCGTTTGATCGATTCGTAGAGGGAACTCTCAAGTACTTCATCATAAGTCCTTAGTGGGAACTTCTAGACTTATTCCTTTATCTCTCTATTGAGAGAATGAAGGAATAAGTCACATAGTTCCATTTGATCCATGTTCAGAGCACTTGCTGATGAGTAGAGGATTATACACCATCTTTGAATAAAATGAGTAGCAGATTCATTGTGCTCTTGTTTAATGTGTAAGAATTCCCTGATCCCTATTCTTAACAATTTGTTCATGTCAAAAGCTTTGATAAATTATGACACAAGTTGTTTGAATGAGTGTATTGAGGATTCAAGTATTATGTAATACCAATCAAGGGCAATACCCTCTAAGGTCTTAGGGAATATCTTAGCAACAACCGCATCCCAAGGGAGAAATTATTGAATGGCCATGGCATAGGCCTTGATATGTGCATTTGGATCTCCCTCCCCCTTGAATTTAGGAAAATTAGGAAGAGGTCTTGGAAGCATGACGCTTTGTACGGTGAAATCTAGAGGTTCTTTTAAATATTCTAAGTAAGTCCCTACCGCATAGGTTTCAACCATCGATGGTTCCTACTGAGGGGGGAGAGGTGGAACGGGTTGTTGATATGGCATAACATATGTATTTGTAGGGACATAAGGAAACCCCTGTGGTTGAGAAAACATCCCAGGAGAGGAGAACATGTCTCCTTGTGGTGATTTTGAATAAATGTTTAAGTAGGGAGGAGCATTGCTCTGATATGGGTTGTTTGGTACTAAACTGGGAGGTATCATACTTTCAACTAGAGCAGCATTTGAAAACGTGGTTCTAGTTGGTGTTTGTTGTGGGTAGTTATACGAATGTTGAGGAGGCATGCCTAACATGCTTGTTCCTATGAGGAGGTCAACCTAGCTGGGATGATGCGGAGGGTTGGAAGTTCCTGCTTGCCCGGAATGTGAAGTTTGATTTTCTTGAGCAAGTTCTAGTCCTCTAACCTTCTCAACTAAAGTCAAGATGACCTCGATTGGTGATGACATAGTGTTTTTCCTTGATGGTTGTTGTTGTATACCTTGAGGTTGCAGAGGGGTATGGTACCCTACTATGAATTGATCATTACTCTACCAAGCTTCACCAAGAGTATTTTCCATAGGTGGAGGAATGGGGGTGTTTTCTTGGAGTAGGGTGTCGGGTTGTGTTTGTAAACTTCCTATAGGTGGGTACATGTTTTGGAAGCGTTGTTCACTTCTAGTGTAGCGTGCTAAGTACTCCTCATCCAAAAATGGGAGTGGATTTGATTGCCTACTGATTTTTGGTCTAGACAAAACCTGAGGAGATGAAATGGATTCTCCAGTAAACATCATATTGTTAGAGCTTTGAGGGATCTCAAGTTATTGTGTTTGTGTGAGCTGATCCAGCTCCTCAATTCAGAATGAAGAACTAGAGCTAGTTCTTTGAGGAGGATTTTGTGATGACAAGTAGTTTCTTGAATAGTTGTCAGCCCATGCAGAAAGTGAGGGTGATGGTTGTCTATTTGTTTGACCATAATATGCTTCGAGACCTCGAGAGGGGTCTCGCCATATACGTCATATCCCAACATATTTGGGGGTATATAAATACCCACATAATAATGGGAAGGAGTGAAGATGGATGAAAGAAATGGAAATGAAAAGGGCGAAGTTGTTGTGTTTCATGCTTTGAGTTAACCAATTTTGTATGATAGAAAAGTGACAGCAAGCATGAGAATCAACAAGTAGCTTTTCTTTGTGCACTCCGACCTCTTGAGGTCATGCCGAGACACCAATGGAAATGAAATATATGTTGATGTAGACAAACTAGTTAGGTAATCTATAGTTAGGTTGATTTGACCAATGTGTATGCTTTGTCATCTTTAATATTCAATTCTCTCAATTGCTCACTAACTGCTTGTGGGTTTGTTGTTTGAAATACGTGAATTCTAATACCTTGATCTATATCTGTTAATGTTGTGAAGATATTTGGTTGAGGTATTACTAGTTTGAATACGTAATCCCTGGGCTCTCTGGGTCCCATAATTGTCATGTAAGAGATAACCAAACTTAACTAAAATAAGTAAACTAATTATAAAAATAAATCTACACTATTCTTATATTCTTTTTTTGTATTTTTGAAGATGTGAATTTGAACAAAATTTAAAGAGTGACTATTCTACTATATTCAGATAATGAACAATTAATCTAATAATGGAATTAAAACAAGCAAGGTAGCCAGATGTAGCTATTTTCCTGTGCATTTGTGAATTGATCCTAAATATAAATAACTAACTAATTTAATTGAAAGACCTTCAATCTTACCTCAAAAGTGAGGAATAAATCATATCTTCTCAGAAGCTATCATTCCCCATAGCTTCCCTGGTAATATTGAAAGAAAGCTTAACTAAAATAAAATGATTTGCTATTTTATTTGATATATTGTAACTATAACTTTGACAATTCAAACCTGGAGTTTATAGAACAATGGAAAATCCAGTTGTATTATGACTTGTCCCCTCAGTGTGATCTCTTTGTTCCTTTGTGTTCTCATGAATCCAGAAAAGTGGGAATGTGACAGCGGTAATAGGAGAAGATGTTCAAACAGTGGCAGCTTGGACATAAGCCAAACAAAATGCAAGTAGGAGAGGGATAGTGCAAGAGAACAGAGCTTGACTATGCAATTCCTAGTGGGATTGTTACAGGGATACAATACAAGCACACCAAAATATCTAGGACCTATGCTTCCTGTGACGAAACAACAACCTATAACTCTAAGCATAATCAAGATTCAAATGAACATAATCTAGAACCAAAACTATGGAGCCTTGAATGGAGAGGTCGTGATCTTTACAAAATCTAAACTTGTTGAGACTTATTAAGAACTTTCAAAACACACTGAATAATAAATCATAGAGGGAGAGGGGCCATTTTCTTGTAAACAAGCTTGGTATTTATAGAAATTTGATTTACTAGAGGGTAAGATTGAATTGAACTCTTCTATTATAAAAAAAGAGGAATTACTATTTACCAGTGGCTAAAACTTAAATGCAAGCAAGAGTGGTTGAGAATTACGAGCGCCACTTGATTTTTACATTGATGAAAGTGTCAGAAAGTTCTAGAAAATGCACGTAGGACCACCACCCTACGCAGGGTGGAAGTTATAGGACCGCCACCCCGTACTAGGTGGCGGTCATGGGACCTCAACCCATGCGGGGTGGCGGTCCTGTAACTAAAGACTAAAATGCAAGAAAAAGAAAGGAATGGGGTCAGAACAAAGCATGCAAAGGCTAGATAAGGCATTTTAGGATGAAAATGTATACTCAACGCATGCTTTCTAGATTCTAAACACCTTGCAAAGAGATCTGAATCATCATTGGGGTTTCTATAACCTCTTTCCGGTAGTACAATACATACAATTTTGGGTAAGTACAAGTACCTTATTATGCCTTTAGTTTTCGGGACTCATTTGATGCATCTTTCTTAGGTTTTTTAGGGGTTTATTTTATCCCTTGTAAGTGGATGTTTTACCTTAGGATTTTTCCTCCATTACTTGAGATCCTTGTTGTGCATGGGTACCTTATCGATTAAGTCACCGGACCCATTCTGCTCCTCTTCCTCTTTTCTAGAGATTTTTTTGTACATGGGTAACTTATCGGGATTATATTTGTTGAGCCCCATTGACACATATTTCTTAGTTATCTAGAGTAATTCTCCTTATTCTAACTTTCTATGACCTTTACCTCAGCTTCAATGAAGGGTTGTGTTGGTGTATATCACTTATATCATCAGCACTCAATGTCTTGTCCACCTCTTGTGGTTAGTCATATCATTTAGTGATAATAGGTCAATAGGGTTAGTTAGGGTTATTTATATGTGTCATACACATGAGTTACACAACACTCTTATATATATCTCTTATTTTTTTATCTATGAGCATGTCAGACACAATGTTTTCTTTCTATACTTGATTCTCATTTTTCTATTTGATCTATTGCTTACTATGTGGAGTGTTCATGAAACCATTATAAATGAAAGTTTTTCGATGTGCATGGGGTTCCATATTGAAATTTTCAAATCCTTCACAAGATATAGGTGCTTCTTTCCACATCCCATTTTTGGTAGGCACACCCTAATGTCCCGAGAAAGAAGGATAAATTTTAGGAGTTTCAGGAATAATAATATCTTGCGATCAATCCCATTGCCTTAAGAAGGTTCCAAGGATTCAAAATAATATATGGTTTCATTAAAAATGACCTTCTAGAGCTATAGAAACATCATCTTCAAGGTATCTTTTGAGGTATGCTTTCGTAGTTAGAAATTTTTACCTCCTAGTGCAAGGCGCATTTTTCTATCCCATATTTTTGGGACAATTAAGACCCAAAATTCACCCACCATAGTTACGCCCTCTAGTCCATCATATAACCTTGGTGAAATTTTGTGATGCATTTTAACCTCTTTTTCACCTCATTCCAACCCTTCCCATTAACCAATGTAACAACGCCTCTTGTCAATCCAAGGGTGAGGGAACATGGATGATTTTTTTATCGTCAAGGATTCAATCCTACATTAATGGTTTTTATGATGCAAGAAGGAAATGGTAGCGAGGCATCTCTTCACTTCCCGTGAGATTTGGTAGTCGGAATCACACGAAAATTGGAGGAAATGATTCCTGATAAATCTAGTTTCACGTGAATTAGTTGTCAGACCATGAAGTCCCTATCTTTTTAGGGATATGGAGGACCATTTATTTCATCATCATACTTCCCTCCTCAAATAAATATTCAAATTCCCAAATATCCAATAGGTGAAATCATCCAAAAAAATGAAGGGAAGGATCTTCAAAAATCTAATTTCATTTAAACAAGTTTTTATGCGATGAAGTTGTTAATTTTTCAAGATATCGAGGATTGATTTTTCTCAATATTCTTCCCTCTTTGATAAAAATCCATTTTTCTACTTATTCAGATGAATAAATCATCCAAAAATTGGAACAGGGAATCTTGGAATGAAACCCATAATTTCAAGACCTTTTTCATCAAAACAACACCGGTATACTTGATAAAAAAATAGCATATGTCCATGGTGAGGCATTCATAATAATAGTAAGTGATTGAATAAGGTGATTTCTTGACATTAATTATCCTCCAAATAGACAAAATGTATCGGGGGATGAAAACAAGACCAAATTGTCAAAAATAGCAACTCGCATGCCCATCTCGCTAAAAATAAAATCACATCGGGGATCTCTCAAAAGTTTTTTTAAACACTCATTCGAATCCCGAGGTGTCTCAGTACATCATGGGAAAGGAGGATATTGTGATCATCATCATCATTTTCTTCATCAAAAAGATCAATCAATACCATTCCCTTCTCCTCTTTTCTCCCTTTCTTCTAATTCTTTATTGTACACAATCATGGTATTTTCCTATTCACTTAAGTGACAATATTTGTAATTTGTAAAAGTATTCTCTCAAAATTATAAGAGATATACTAAATTTTTCTCTTCTAGGGTAAATTTAAAGGTGATAAGTGTAATAGGAACATGAAGATTCATGCGAGGAGAGATGAAAATTCAATTCAAAAGGCTATAAATTAGGATGGCTTCTCCATTCCAAAGGATCCAAAAAAATTCGCTTCTCGAAAGAATTGTGGATTTTTGTTTGAGTGTTGAGCTTTGTATCACCAACACAATAAATAAAAGTTACATTCTTCTATGTTCTTTGTTCATGTTTTCCCTCTCTCTCTCTCTCTCTTTTGTAACTTTGCAAGTATGGTGATCAAGAAGGAACTTGTTCTTGATAGATGAAATTAAAGAACTGTTGTCTCGATTTATTATTCTCACTATAAGGATTCATTATTTCTTTCCTATAATTTAATTTTGAACTAATCTAGTTATTTTTGTGAATTAATATTTTGCCTACTCACAGAATAACTTTCCTTTGTCTAATTTTTCTCCTTCACCCCTCATCACTGCAATTTCCTCCCTCATACCCTGTACAAGAAATTTTCCATAGGTTCAGTGAAGTGTTCATGTGTGATCTCAAACCTATTTTTCCACCCCACAACATTTAGATAGAATTAGGATATCTACATTCAATAATGGGAGCCTCCCCATAAATAATAAGGAGGGGCGTAGCCCCATAAGCGTTAGTGAAAAAACGTAATTTTCCACACACAAAATTATTTCACCAACAAAATGTAATTGACATCTCATAATTTTAATCCCTTTGGGTTACTAGAATTACTTTAAAAATGGGAACTAGTTATACTCCTTTTATGCTTTTGTAGTTTTGAAGTGAATATGCCCATAGAATTACAAATTTCTTTAACTAGAGTTGCATTAGAATATTTTCCTAAACAACTCTCATATGATTTAATTAAGAATGGAAATGTTCTAGCATTGTATGAAATGATTACCATTGCTATATAGAAATTGGAGAAGTCTAAGGAAAGGATAAAAGTATATTTGACAAGAAAGTGTCATAAACAAATCAATTTGGTGACTTAGTGTTGTGTTGGGATAAATCACAAAATACACCGATAAGCACCATAAATTTGATTCCTTGTGGCTTGGTCCTTATAAGATTGGTCTTTCTATGACACTTGGAGTGAGGATTTTTATAAGCTTATGGAGGAGGCAAATGGTTGTCTTGAACTAGTTTTGATATTCATATTTGATGTGGTTCTTCCCTAATGACTGTAGATATGCAACTTACAAATTTAGGGAGATTTAGATAGCTTTTACAAGTGTGTGAAGTGAGTTCTTTAATACATTTCCTTATAATTTCAAGGTTACAAAATGAGGTAGTGTTTATTACTTATAATTGGTTTCATCTATGACTTATCTAAGAAAGGCCAAACCATACAAAGCATAATACCAAACGAAAGATATAGAATTGGAGGTGTAGTTGGAAGACATGTCATTACAAGACCATATAAAGAATTCAAGACCATATGTTATGGTCCTAACCAGACTATACAGTCCTATAAAGGAACAAAGAATATGCCAAATGATGTTTGGAGCTAGTGAATAGATGTTTCTCTATATATTTTATACATTTTTTTCTCATAGTTTGTTGACATGTCAATGTGCAAGAATAAACAAGATAAATTTAATAGATCTTAGGAAGTGCTAAGTGAGAAATGAGAACTTATGTTTTTCATAGTATATCGAGTTTTTAGTTAAGTCAAGGTTTCCAAAGTGTAAATTACCAAATTTGAGTTTCTACATTTTACCCCCTTTAAGTATGAAATTGAAAATTGCATGCTTAAAGGAAATTGTACATGAGTTTGTAAACACACTTTACCTTCATTGGAATGTTTTTTTAAGTTGCATTGTTATGCTTGTTGTTGTTAATATCCATGAAAAAAATCAACATAGAGAGTATTCAATGTATAATAAATATAATTGATTGTAACTCAAATAGAAATTGTGAGAAAGAAGATTTGCATTTGCATATATGTAAAGTGAAAAATATGTAAACAAGGAAGGTAACAACTATTTTTTCATTATTTTCTTGTGCTTGGATGTTTGTATTGTTGAACTTTGCTGAAGAATTTGGGATGATCATTCCCAATCAATGTTGAGGAGAAACTAAAGTGTTAGGTGCATGCAACCCAATATAGAAATGTGTAAATAGAATGAAGAATAAAGAGGTACAAATGTACCCTTGTAAAAGGAAGAAGACCATGTATCAAAGTTATTCAAAAACTCTGATATCTTCCCCTTAAAGTGAAATAGGAGAGACCCAAAATTTCTTAGCTAATTTTCTAAATTACATAACCCCACAGATCACATCGTTACAAATGGGTCTAAACCCATTATTGTAAATAATAACATATAGTATAAAATAGAATGGGTTCCCTCAAACTATACCCATATGTCAAATAGATGCGTATATACTAAGAAATAATAGAAATACGATGAAAATGTGCTAACAATGCTAAGCAAGGAAGGAGGCACATGCCCCCAAGCTTCCTAACACTGAAACTAAAAATGAGTGTTGGTTACAAAGAAGGAATGACTGATTTCATGTCCCTTATATTGATTCGAACTATAATAATTTGTAAATACATTTTTATAAAAATGCAAAAATATGAAAATACTATTGTACTTTATTGAAATTTCCCTCATTCAAAATTTATGGGGGTCAAGACCGTATTATATGGTTCCGACCCATTTTTCTCGGTCTCTAACATGTGTTTTTGTCTCTTGAAAAGTTTGAAATAAACTGAGATAGATGCCCCCTCTTTCGAGGCATGTATGAAAACAATGTTTAAACATGCTTCTCAATATAAATAAGTGTGAATTGGTGAAAGAGATGTATGAGAAGTCTGTGTATAATGTTGAAGAGGTTGCCACACTTTGAGAACCTACGCATGTAAAAGAAGAAGTGTTTGTGCATGGTGGAAACCATGGCACACAAAAAAAACAATGCTAACATCAAGAAATGATAGTAGTAATAAAAGTAGCTACTAGAAATAATGCATGTAGAAAAACAAAAACCAACATCCATGTAGTCAATGTGATAAAATGTCATACAAAATACTTTTGAGATGTGTAAATATGGGACACCCACGATGTCACAATATAATTATAAACCTTATTCCGAAAAGAGAACAGTAATGTGTAAACGACGAGGTATTATGCCACAAAAATGGGGCACCCACAATGTCACAAGACAATCAAGGCACATATGCCACAAAAAGGAGATCCATCAAGCACATACACAAACATGTATACTTGAATCAAATATGAAAAATCATGATAAGATGATGTAACAATAAAAATAGGAAATATATATGAACCAAGATATGCCAATGTTGCACAAGACACACATGTGAGTCATGCTAGCCTAAAAATAGAAAGTACACAATGTATAAAATTGAGCATAAATAATAAAGTGAAAAATGAAATAGAATATAACAATATCTCCCGTAAAATGTGGAGGGATTTCCCTAAATGATAGGAATGTAAGGAGACATGAGTGATCCTATAAGCATGTATCGATCTATGTGTCCTACATCCATTTCAACATACCAAGTGAATACATGTGTGTAAATAAGTAAAGCACACAAACTATTAAACCAAAATGACCAATAACATGTATAATGGAAAGTGTCAATAATTCAAGTAATATGCACAGTCCTCATTATGTATTTTTACAAATATTTTAATTATTGTGTATTATCACAATGCATAGCTATGTAGAAAAGAGGTGGGTAGCAAGAGAGCTATCCAATGATAGCCTTCAGAGGAGGTGGAGAAATGTTATAGAAGATTCAATAGGTTCATCCCATTCAATTACATTTGTATCAATAAGATCTTGTATAACATGTCAAAGCTTGTCACATTGATTAGTAAGGTGCCCAATGCAACCATGATAGTCATAATAAGCATTAACATTAAAAAATTTACATTGAGTCTTGCTCACATCAACCTCAAATGGTGGAGTGGGGGACAGAAGATTAGACTCAAGTAATTGTGGAAGTATAATGTGTGGAGCACAAGGTAGACATGGAAAGTGCATTTTTGTATGTTGTGGAGAAGTAGAGACATCCAAAAAATTCTCACTTGGGGTACTATATTTTACCAATTGTGTACAATTGTATGCTCTATAGCTATATGTTGATAAATTTGTTATGTCAATAAATTTGTAACGCTTTGAATGACATATTGTCTCGCTTTTTTACCAATAGGATCAATACTATGCAAAAGATCACGAGGGTTTTTATAGGAACTATTTCACATGTTCCCCTGTTGTCACCCTCAAAATTCCCCTCATTTTTCAAGTCAAGTTTCAAAAATTTTGAGTTGGTGCCTTTGAGAGATGTTTGAGCAGAGTGAGAAGTCTAGAGAGATAGAAAAATTCATGCTTTGAAGAAGTGGGTGCTCATTTACAATCTCGCCTGTTAATTTAGAATCTTGTAGTCTGCATGGTTCCCGTCTAGATGCTTGAAAATTGTTTCCTCCATTCAAATGAAATTGTCAAATCCTTCTTCTATGGTCGTGGATTGCATCGAGCTTGGTATTGTTTACAATTCTTCTTTCCACAATGAGCGCTTTGTTTTCGGGTGTAAATGACGAGCTTCCCCTCGTATTTTTTTCTGATCGTGAGTGACGGGTGTATCTTCCCTATCAATTTTGGCCCCAAAGATCCACAAGTATGTGGACATCTCTGATTGGATGTGGGAAGGCGGGTCATCGGGTCACTTTTGGAAATTTGGTTTTGTATGAAGAAAGGTAGTGTTCAATCGAGGCCCAAATCGGCTAAGTATAGAAGGACCACGGAAGGTGCCACATGTCTCTACAAAGGCACTTTTGGTATAGCACATAAAAGTAGAGACCCCAAATGTGCACAGGCCCTCCACGTGTCTAGAGTCCAAAAAGATAAATCCAACTGATAAATCAGCTAAGTATAAAGAGTCGGCGAAGCCTCCACGCGTCCCAATGGTGCACCTCCAAAGGCCAAGTTCAAAGCAGGATCCTAAGTGAGCGCAGACTCACCACGTGCCTCATTGGCACAACTTTAGAAGTGAGACCCAAGGGACAAACCCTAAATGAGCACCATCCCTCCACGTTTTAGATCCTCAAAAGTTAAATTAGTCATTGAAAGGACTAAGGCCAGCAAAAATAACCACGTGTCTCTTCGGCGCTCTTTCAAGAGGTGAAATACAAAGCAAGTCCCCAAACAAGTGTGAAGCTTCCACGTGTCCAGAACCCAACATAGTCACTCCTAAATAAGCAGAAGGGACCCAGCCAAAAAATGGAGAAAGAGGAGCGGGCCCAAATCGGTTAAGTATGAAAGGACCGACGGAAGGCTCCACGTGTCTCATCAATGCACCTTCAAGGGTCGAAGCCAAAGGTGGTTCCCCAAACATGCACCAGCTCTCCACGTGCCTCATTGGTGTAACTTCAAAAGCATGGCCCAAAGAGAGCCCTTGAACTAGCGTAATCACTCCACATGTCTAGGGTCCAATAGAAGTCAAATGGGTAGCAGGCCCGAATCAGCTAAGTATAAAAGAACCAGTGGAGCTCTCCACGTGTCTCAACGGCACACCTTCAAGGGTTGAAGCCAAAGGCGGTCCCCCAAACGAGCGCCAACTTTCCATGTGTCCTGTGTCTAAAAAGGAGACAGAGTTAGATGTCGAATCAACTAAGTATAGAATAATTTGTGGAAGCCTCCACATGTCAGCTCAGTGTAACTTCAAAGGCAAAATCTGGAGGCAGGTCCCAAATGTGTGCTTTGAGTCTCCACATGTCCAAGGTTAGACATATGGCCTTGCAAACAAAAGGGACTTAGCCAAAACACAAAGAAATAGAGCAAAGCCGTAGAAGGAGCCACGTGTCTCTTCGGCGCTCTTTCTAGAGGTGAATCCAAAAGCAGTCCCAAATGTGTGCTAGCTCTCCACGTGTCTAATCGGCACACCTCCAAAAGTCAAATGTTAAGCCCGCATCAAAGAGTCAAAGTGGGAAGGCGGGTCGGCAGAGAACTTTGAGATTTTGAGCCTTGTTTCCATAAAAGGCATAAAGTGATAAAGTGAATCACAACCCCGCTCAAACAAAGGGAAAAATTCAAATGCTAAGCCCGCATCAAAGAGTCAAAGCGGGAGGTGGATCATAGAGAACTTTTAGATTTTGAGCCTCGTTTCTAAAAGAAGTAAAATTATAAAGTGAGTCGCGACTCCGTTACCACTCAGGTAATGCCATGTGTCAGACCCAAATGTAAAATGTGAAGTTGCGGGCTTATGGGGATATGGGGAACTTTTACACTTTTGCATCTTTTGCACTAAAGGTGCAATTTCAATTTCGGGCCCACGGATCCATTTTTACATTTTTGCCATTTTTGTATGGGTTCAATTCAAATATTCAAATGAGCATAAATTTCGCTCCAGTGCTCGAAATTTGACAAATTTTATACTGTTGGAAAGATCTTGGTCTCCTCTACTCCATGGAAGCATAAAATATTATTTTCAGCAGGGTTTGGTGGTTGGAAATCTAGAAAATATATTTCACCATTAATACGAGATCCAATTGCTTCAACTACCCAGATATGATCCGATCTTCCATACTTCCTTCTCCAACACGCCAAACACGGATACGAGAGTCCGATGGATGGATATCTTGATTTGGGTGAAAATCTAGAAAACATCTTTTGTGCCATTAATATGTGATCAGACTACTTCAACTAGATCAAATTTGATTTGATCTTCCATCCTTCCTTCTTCAACACGCCAAAGACATGCATAACCAAATTTGACAGATTGTAGGTAGATTTGCAAGGGCATTGATGGTTGGTGGTTGGGCACCAAATCAGATTTTCTTCCTTCTCTTCTTCTCCTCTCTTGGCTTCATCTATAAATGTAAGATCTTGGCTCATTGCAAAAGGTTGGACTCTAATACTTTTGAAGTGTAATTATAGTCAAAAGTAAATCAATACAGAAGGATTTTCCCCTTTTCTCTATCTTCCTCCATTGTCCCTTCTTGCTCATCTGAAATTCGTGGATCATTTATCTTTTGTGATAAGAAACTTTGTGTTCTTATTGATATGATTTCTAGAACTTTGTGTCTATGGAATGATATCTTATGTTGTGAATGTGAATGATTTTGTTCTGTATCACTCTTGCTCAATACGTGTAGGGTTTTACTCTACTATATATATTTCCTGAAAGTGTTGTTACATTCTATTGTTTCCTTTCTTCATTCTTCTATTTGTTTGTATTGATAATCTTTTGATATAAAATAATTTCAAGATGTCATAGGTCCAGCCTTAAGATGAAAATTGTACATTTGTATATAAAATTTGTTGCTTATTTTCAATAAGGGAACCTCTCCCATAAAGAGGAGGTACTTGTTGTCCCCGACTATGGTTTTGATTAATGCACCATTTTAAAACCCAACAATTTTTTATTTTCATTTTATAATTAATAGTTTTTGAACAATATTAAAGGCATTTGATCCAATCTCCACTTCCTACCAATATCCTTTTGTGATTTTCATTTTATAATTAATAGATTTTAAAGAGGATAAAGATCATTGAGTTGTTGGAAAATGGAGGATAAATCGGTATATATGTAGGTATACTTGGAAAATATTATTGGTTTCTTTTATCATAATTCAAAGTAAAGGTCCATGAGTTTTGAAGTTATATAAATCTCTCATAAATCATTCCAAATAGAAACAAGATATTTAACATCAAAAATAGAGGAAATAATGTAGGCTACGTATGGTTCAAATTTCCCTTCCTTAATGGAGGCTTTGCATATTTTATTTTTCACCAACATGTGACCATGTGTACATAATCGAGATTTCAAAACCCAACATTTTGATGGGATTAAACCTAAATTTTGGCATACATATTTATTTCGTATATTCCCTCTATTCATTTATAGTATCAATTTTCCACTACAGACTTTCATCATTTACATATTATAGTTAGATAGATCCAAATGAATCCTTGAAGAGAAATCATCTAATGAGAAGGATTTATGGGTCGGGATTGGGTAATTTTGGTGTTGAAAGGTATGGATGCAATGAGAGGAAGATTTTCGAGTCTCATATAAGTTTGTTTTTATAACCAACAATCTATATGGAATAACTTTAATAAGTTTAAATCACATATTTTACAATTTATTTATGGTATACATATATAGTAATTACACAAAGTATTTGACAATTTATAACACACACACACACACACACATGTATGTATGTATGTATGTATGTATGTATGTATGTGAAGCCACCCACAACAATCAGCTATATATAAAGTCCCACATAGATTTAGATCTTGACTAGTTAGTTCATGTAGTTTATTTTTAGGAGTGTTATTACTAGCAATAGTAAGTAAAATGTACGATGGAAACGCTGAAAAATATATTTTGAAGGATGGATATTGGAAGGAGATAAACATTGGGAGATGAAGACGGGTGAAGATGAAGGGGTTAGAGGGTGGAGAAGTGTAGGGGAAGTGAAAATAGATAGTAGAAACAATGTGAAACTGAAACGTTGAACAACATGACGACGTATATGGAAATCCTTTGAAGGAGACTAGGGGTGTTGTTCAAGACAATGCGGAAACAATTTATAGATATATATGTGAATGTAAGGAGTGGTAGGAAAATATTTCTGAAGTGAAAATGTGTTTATAGTTTTATCCATAGCAGTTAGAGACATGAAGATGTGGAGTGTAAGTAGCATCCAAAGGTGGCAACGTCATGTGAAGTTCTCCCCATCAATGATTTTGATGGCATCGTTATTCAACAATGACAAAAAAAGGGACATGTGTGAGTTGTCATGGATTTTGATTGGACAAAGAAATTTAATCACTTGCATGGGCCACACGTTTTCCATGGATGAGATTATTCCTTCCCAAGAAATATCTAGTATATGAGCTCAACTATATAGTAGAGATTTCACATGGACTATTTCAATCTCACTTGTATTTCTTACATGTGTGCAATTGGTGCTTCGATGTGAATTTTCCCTTACTTTTGTTGTGAATATTAAGGTTAATTACGCATAGGAATCACTTTTTTAGGTCATGCTAGTTTTAATTGTCAGAATAAAGGTTTTAATGCACAAATAAAATTAAGATTGAATGTTTTGGCAATTTTTTTATGAAATCTAGCAATGTTTGTTTGTTTAAGGATAAATTTATGAGCGAAAAGTCTTTCTGAAAGGTTTCAGCTCTTGACGTGGCCGATTGTGAATATTTTAGAATGAAAATATTTACCTCTCCATTGTGATGACATCAACTACAGGACAAAAGGCCACTCTCAATTCAAAAGAATTAACAAAGGGTTTTTTTTTCCCTAGTACATGTCAAAAGCAATTTTTGTATAAGATCATTAACATTTCCTATGCTTTTAATTTCAAAAGTAACGATGCACGTAATTGTGTGGAAAGCCTTGTGTTGGAAAACCACCGACATATGACCAAAACTATTCGAAATAGAAATTGTGTTTCTTGTTCCCAACAAATCTATTTTTATCATCATAAACTATTGTATAATTTAATGTTTTCGGCTCACAAACCATCTTCTGCAAAAGAGAAGTCCGATACGGAGGAAGATATTATGGTGGAGGCATCTGGGCAAGCCTATGCCACATGGGCATCTAAGGAGGGATACGAAGAAAGGTATGGGCGCTACGCAAATGTCCTTTGCTGACAAGCTCGATTCACATGACACCATCAAACATCGCATAGGTAACCACAAAGCATTGGATTGCATTGCATTATTATTATTTTAATGTATTTTTTCATATAAAATATAACAAATATTGTAAAGAGGGCTATGGAAAATAATTCAAAATATATTTAAAAATAGTTTAAATATGAAACATAAATCAAATTAAAATATATATAAACTAGTTTATCGGAAATAAAAAACCAAATCAAGATACTCATATTTACTTTATTTTATAGGACCTAAAATTGAATGAAAATATTTTAAAATAAGCTTACCTCCAAAGTCGTGTTCTACAACCATTGAGTTTGTTTGATGCAATGAAGGGACGAAACATTTTTTTAGAAGACTTCACTCTGAAATTGTGCAAATTGGACCGCATTTGTGGTGATTGTTCCATCGAACATGCCCTCACACATGCCACCTCGGCATATAAGTGCCTAAAAACCTCACCTCTAAATGCCTAGTTGGATATCTAGAATGTTGACTAAGTCGGTAGGTGCTTGTGTGGTTGGACGCAAAATTCTTCAAACAACAAAGCCTATCAGGATTCACTATACTGATGAAAATTTGGATGAGGTTTGAAACGTGGCCAAATGTATTGGAGCATCGAGGGAAACGAGATCTCAAGACATCACATGGCTTTCACACTCATACTCAAAATCAAATGGGATGTGGTGGTGACATTTTCGTCTACGACAAAACCCTCTCTCCATTAGAACGCAAGCTTATAACAATTAGTGTTGGATTTTGACGTTCAATGTTACATGTCACAATAAAATTATTTGGCAGTCTAGAAAATTATATGGATGTCATTTGACGTTTAAAATTTAATATGCACGTCAAATTTATTTTTATAATAACTATTACAAAATACATAAATTAAGTTAAATTTTATATGGATGTTGGTGTTCTTTGTAATATTCTCTCATAGTTATGTGACTTTTATTTAATTATGGATAATAGATTGGACTAATCAATTTCATAGTTTTTCACATATTCATTTTTTTCTCAAAAAATTTATCATTGCACTAATCAATTTTGAAGATCCATAAACATCATTAAAGTTAATGAGAATATTAAAATAGAATTTCAAATTACAATTTAAAAATAATTTTGAAGAAAATGATAGAAATGACTCACTCAATGCAAACTTGCAATTCTATAGAAAATGAGTTCCATTTCCAACTTCTAGGCTTGTAAGGCCAATCTTCATATTTCACCTTTCATACAAAATCCCAAATCAAATGCATCTAGTCTATTATCCAATCTTTATTTGTAAGAAATCAAACAAATAAAAAAACTAATTACAAATCAAAATCAATAAAATACAGCTAAACAAGAAATCAAATAAATCTAAAAAAATCAAACAAAACTAATTAAAAATCAAAAGTGATGACTGTTTTTTTTTTTTTTTTATCAATGAAATACGCATATAATTATATTTAATTAATAAGATATTAAGATTATTTTATTATTTTTATTTTATTTACATTCCAAAGTTTCCATTTTCATTTATGTTATATTTTTCATAATTTTCACAAATTTAAAATATGAACTGTCTATTTTATATTTAATTTATTAACTTTTAATCATATATATATATATATATATATATATTGATTGACGGTCAAATTTTGAATAGACTTGTCATTCCGATGTTTTAATTATATATTTACATGTTTATCATCAGGGTCATATTTCAAAAGTGGTTGTATTTTGACGTTTAAATTGACCAAAAACGTCTAAACGCCTTGCAAAATCCAACTGCAAACTAACAACCTGCCTCGGCTGCAAATGGCTTTCAGGGGACACAAGAGGAAACCAAAAAGTGGAAAATCCTACGCTTTTCTTGATTTATGTAATAGTGGAATGATTCTTACCTTTTTGTTCCATTCTATATTGTGTTGTGTTTCATTTTCTATGTATTTCATTATATAAATCTGAAAGTAGTCTGATATATAAGGAATATCTTAATTGACACCTCTAACCGCAGTTGCTTCAATAAGAATGTGCATACATCTTCCAAGTGAATCCCTGTATGTTTTCTAAAATGAACTTAAGATTGATTTGCGATTAATTTCAACGGTGAAGGCACATTATTGATATGAACCTATGCACTAGTAACATGATCCTCTAAAAATGTCTTAAATGTGATACTGCACACAACAGAAGTGATTCTTTGTGCATAAAGCTGAAGTCTCCCAAAAACAAAATTCCAGGTGGTGAAACCTCAATGTGTCATTCATCTGAATCGGTTCACCATCCATTTGAAGATGTATGCATAATGTGATGATCTAATGCATTATGATCTCCATTTCATGTACATGGCCTTTTTCTTTTGTCTAACAATCTTCTACGATGGTTTATTCTTTGAAATATATTGCAAACTTGATGAAATCATTTGATGATGGCACAAAACAAATAATTACGAACCAAACAAATAATTACACATGCCAACAAACTTGTGTGGAACATTACACTTACAAGAACACTAACAAATAAGCCTTAAAAGAACAATACAAACACATGCAAAACTACAAAACTACTGTGACATATAACAAGCCCTCGGTAGAGATTTAAAAAAAAACATACAAACATTCTGAAGCTTTCGCAATGTTTTAGACTTATCTTAGTCATAATTTATTTTTGTTGATGTAGGACTGTGAGTGGACCCATATGTTCTTGCATCACTTCATATTTCTATAAATATCTCTATATTTATTATAAACTACCTCTCATTCTAATAATTCTAATTCTCTGTCATTTCAAGTATTTTATTCAATAGTATTGTACAGTAACTTGGTAAATAATAATGACATATAATAATTTAATTGAAAGGTGAGCAAAATGGATTAAAAGTATACTTATACGGTAGGCTAAGTTAGAACTAAAAAAGGGGCTGGAAAACTTCATTATAATATAAATAAAAATTACTAACTTAAATATGGTTTTTTGATAGTAGAATAATCAAATAATAAAAATTGTTTCTTTAAACCTATTGTTTATTTGAATTTAAGTATTTATTATCTTTATATATTTATAACTTTTTATTTATTTTCCAAAATGTATTAGGTTAGAAGAGGCTGAATATATTTATCATATTTTAATTTTAAAACAACTCACACATACTACATACCAACCAACTTTTAGTTGAATGTGATGATCTCATTCACTAAGCATATGATGTGTAATGTGAAGCTATGAATGAAGTTAGTTAAAATTAGTATTTACAACATACCTTTAACTACCATTATATTGAAACTACCCGTGACCCGCACATTAACCTTCATTGAACTATCTTCAAAATCTTGTTATGTTATTCCAAATGTATCATTTTTGTCCATGTTCAGATTATACATGAATAAGAGATAGATTGTACCCACTAAATTTTAGTTGAATGTTTCATCCTTGGAGAATGCTGTGTGATTTGAGCCCTCTTTGGAGTAGCAGCAACGTCGGTGGTGCATAAAGCTTCTCACAACCCAACTAAATTTGTTTTAAATGAACTCCTTGCACTTCAGGGTTTGAGTATTTAAGTAGAGTTTACCTCTCCATTTTGAAGTTGAGAAAAGAAGAACAAAAGACAAAGACACACATTTCGAGGTACGAACAAAGCACTCACAAAGTTACTGCACCTAGATTCCTAGCAGTCCAATACCGTATGAATGGGCTAGGGGACCGTATGGATGCAATAAACCGAGTTGTATAGTTTTGATCAAGCCTAGTTTCAACTTACGCTTCATTGATGAAGTATTTCCATTTCTATATCTACATGTTCCTATACTCGAGCACATACACTCATCCATATCCACACAAAATTAGCTAAGTGCACTCTCTCCCTTTTGTTTTGACATTTGTTAAGTAGCTAGTCACTTTGAAAAGCGTTATTCTAATTTGTGCAATTAATGTTGGAAGTTAATTAAATAAGAATAATCACCTATAACATTATTCATTATTTTTATGTATGTTAATAAAAAATTCCTAAATTGAAAAGGGTGATATTCTCCTAAAAATGTGAAACCATCAACTTAGTACCATGGTAATTAAAAAGTAATAATAATTAGTGTCTCAACCAATTTTTTCCACATAGAGGACCTTTAGTGTGTGTTTCAAGTTTACATTCTCACAAGAAACTTTTGTTCTATAGATGGACATTGACCTCTCCACCACTTTCATCTCCAAGATTGAAATTAACATCTTGCATCACAAAACTATGTATAATCCAAGTTCTTTTCCATTATAATGGATTAGATTTACACACTCTCCCACATCTTATTCATATATACAAAATGTTAAAAATATATCTATCGTTTTCTTAAATAGTTTCATGCTAATTTGACTAGTAGGTTTTAGTAATAAATCTTATCATCACAACAAATTTTATTTGATATTTCTTTAAAAATGTCTTCCTATATTCATTACAAATGTGATTTTACATATGTTGGACTCTCCACCTCTTCCATATCCAAGATTGAGATTCATACCTTGTATCATAAAGTTATGTATAATCCTATATAAAGTTTGCTTCATTTGTAATGGAACTAATTTCCACCTTTTTCCCACATCTTATCCATATTTTAAAAACATTAAAAATGAAAGAGTCTATGAATATCGAAGTGGAAACAATGCACCATGATGAAGTTGCACTCTGATGGAATCGAAGTAGCTCCTGTAATCGCAAGGAAGAATTGATCAATCAATGGAAGAGCTTGCATAATAGAACAAAGCTTGCACATACAGGAAAAGACAATGGAGTGTCTTGGCATGCTCATAAATGTCAAATGAAGGGATACATATAGGGTGTTGAGTAACCCTAGTGCATGACACACAAGCCCTAACCCTAATGACATCACCCATGTGAGATGACCCTCCATATGTGAGTGGAGGACACATGGATCACTCACACCAACACCCCCCTTCATCAAAGCTAGGGTAGTGGCAATGATGAGTCAAAACAGAACAAGAAAACACTCCTAAACAACTAAGAAAGATGTGTCAATGGGGCCCGACAACTAAAGGCCTGATAAGGTGCCCATATACAAACACCATCTTCCTAGAAGAAGAAGAAGACTAGAAATGGGTCCCGACACAAATCCTGATGAGGTACCCATGCACAAAAAGAAGTCCCAAGCAATGAAGGAAAACCTAGTGGGAAAAACATCCACCACAAGAGAACAAAACACTCTCAAATCTAAGAAAGATGCCAAAGATGGGTCCTAGCCATAGACTAGCCTGAAAAGGTACCCATGTACAAAAGGGAAATCTCTCAGAAAGATGAAGAAGAGAGAAGAAGAGGGAGATGAGATGGATGCGAAGATGTCATGGACGGATCTGAACTCTGCAACTCTAAGAAGTCTCCTAAGAATGTCGATGATGAGATCCTCTGCCTCTGGACTGAAAGAAGAGCCATCCACACCAAACTGTGTGTTTCCCTTAGGAAGGATAGAAATGATGTGTTGGAAGTCTGCCCACTCCATGAAGGAAACCAAAGGTAGTAGCACAAAGAACTCTGAGTCTGGTCCACGAAAGTGTGACATAGGTCTAGCAAGCGAGTGCGAAGGAACCAAATGTAATGTCACAAGTGCATAACTGTCAGAGTATGAAGGGTGAACACCTGTAGAAAGGATGTCCAACTAATGTGAAGGAAAAAAACATCCCCCACAACAGAAAATGGATCCACAAACAAGGGTGGATCAATGAAAGTCTCCA
Source organism: Taxus wallichiana var. yunnanensis (assembly GCA_018340775.1). Lineage (NCBI taxonomy): Eukaryota > Viridiplantae > Streptophyta > Pinopsida > Cupressales > Taxaceae > Taxus > Taxus wallichiana. Next base: position 137,882,653 of record CM031240.1, on the reverse strand, counting down.
AAAAGTGGAAGTGGCAAGAGTCCTAGAAGGGGCACTCCCAACAACAGAGATGATGAACTCCTCTGAAATACCTGTAGATGGATGAGGAACCTATAATACATCACAAGTGTACTCTGCAAAAGATGACTAAGGTCAGGAAAATACTCATCCCAATGAGGGGGCTCAACAAACAGAAGAGTGATGTTAGATAGGTATGAGTCATCCAATGAAGGTGGAGGAGTGAAAGGGGCCTCAAACACTGAAGGTGGAAGAGAGGCTAGTGTGATGATTGTGTGATACTTGTATAGGAGACTGCTCAATATCTGATGAGATGTGGGATGTGTCAACACTCTCTGAAATAGTGAGAGAAGGAGGAGAAGAGTCCTCTATAGTACTCTCGATATCAGAACTGGGTGCACAATCCTCATCATCAAAAGTAGAACCAAGTGAGTATGTGTCAGTGGAACTGTCATCACATGAGGAAATAGATGAGCCAACATAATCAAAAGTAGAGGTGAAGAAAGAGTGGGGTCCAATGAAATTTGAGTGAGTACGTCTCATATCTGAAGTATCTCCAACTAAATCTCTAGCACTTTACAAATTTTCCTAGCCCAAAGAGGACCAGGAGAATCAAGCTCAGAGTCAGAAGATTCTTCACTTGAGTGAGAAGGGACATAGTCCTCATCATCACTACTGGCAGAATCGAAGACTCAAAAGTTTGAGGGTCAAGAAGAGGAGCACGCTCAACAACATCATCATTTGAGGAGTCAAAATCCGAATCAGAGAGCTGAAGAACCTCAATAGGTGAAGAAGCCATGTGGTGCGAGGCACGGAATCTATAATCCAAGTTGATGAAGGGAAAATTGGGCTACAAAGGCCTTTCCTTTCTTCTTATCATATTTATACTCTCTTGCAGTAGAAGACTCGGCCTTTCGGAGCATTTTGTTTGATAGACTCGGAACACCTATTTTGATTTTTCTCAAGTAAATGAGTAAGGTGATCAATTTGTTTTCTCATATATAGATGCTCACTATGACCAGATTTCTTGCAATAGGAACACTTAAGCTTGTCTTTCTTTGCTCTAGGCTTAGAAGTCGAAGCGTTCATGTTAAATTCAGTTTTGGTCTTGGTTTCCTTCTTAGGTTGATCCTTTCTTAATATCTTATTTTCAGTCTTCTTTTCCTTACTAGTACTTCGCTATAAGGGCATGTGACTTGACTCGAGCTACCCCATTTGAATGAGTTTTCCTGTTCTCAAATGAGTTGGGATGAAAAATAGTCAAAGGAGGGCATTTTTCAAGCATTTCCCAAGGAAGCTTTTGTAGCGTAAAAGTAGACACGAAGATGGAGTAATCAGGACCTAACTTAGAAAGAATCAACAAGATTAATTGATAATCTTTCTTCTCTACTTGACATTCCTTTAACAACAATCTAGTGTGAACAAACTTAGAGAAAAATGCTTGTAGGTTTTCAAAATCACTAGGATTTAACCCTAGCAGTTCATTTTCCAACTCATGTGCTCTCATGTCATCTTGTTGTCCAAACATTCCATGTAACGTTTTCCACGCAAGGTTAGGTGTTTCGGATGACTCAATGTGGAAGAGCAAAGGAAGGAGAAACGTACATGCAAAGAAGACATAAAGCTTCATCACTATGATTTAACCACTTATATTTTTTAGGGTTTTCATTTGGTTCAGTCTCATTTCCCATGGTGATGCGTAATAACCCTTTACCCCTTAGTTTCATAATTATTTTCAATCTCCACTCAAAAAATTTGAACGACATAAGAAAAGGAATTGAATAAGCATCCATAGTGAGGCGAGAAAGAAGGAATGCAGAAAAGAAACACAACCACCCAGGACAATATAATAACCCTCCTACTTTCGGCACTTTATAGTTGAGTGCATTAGATATAATCAGGTCCGAGCATGCGTCATGAAATAGTTGGTAACTCATCTTGCAATCAGTGTAATAACGCAGCAAGAGAGGAGACCACAAATAAGTTTCATAGAGTGCAACAAGATAACACCGTATACAAGCACAATGTGTAAAAAACAAAAGGGATGAAATCAAATCCTGGTTGTGAGAAAAAGTGTCTCACGTTGCAATGGATACCCCCTTGTTGTAGATTGTGGCAGATGCGCTCACTAGTCGCAAGCAATAATAAGGGTAAAATACAATGAGAAAATGGACACAAGAAGGGTCCAGATAATCGCTAAACTCCGGAAAAGTGCTTGGAAGGAAAATAGTTGCTCAGAGTGTCACTACACACTTGAGCGCACGATTAGTAAAAAAATCGACAATAACGCTTAAAATTTACCATTTAGAAATGTCCGATTTAGCTAATTTTAGAGCTATTGGACTAAAAAAAATGATAATAAGGGATAAGAAAATGACGATTTTAATATACTATTAATCGTAAAGAAAGATCAAATTAAGGAGTTTTTGGAATTAATTAAATGCTTAATCATTTTAAAAAGAACTCCTAAATTTAATTAAATTTGATCTAATTATAATTAAATCTAATTAAAAGGAATTAAATCCTATTAATTAAGATTTAATCAAAATTAAAATACTTCCTTTTGAATAATTTCCCCCTTAAGTTTGAATACCCCCTTACCGAATATACCCCACCTCATAAAATAGACCCACCCAAAATTTTTAAAATTCCCACTATTTTAAAGTTTTGAAAACACCCACTGGGGCTCGGGAAGCGGGGACGAGTTGGGTGTCCTCGGGGAGGAGACCGAGGTGTGTGGTGGGCTCGGTCGGGATGTGGAGGAGAGCAGGAGTTCGAGTGGGGTCAAGGAGGATGGGCTCGGGGTGAGCCCGAGGAGAGCCCACGTGGGAGAGAGAAGCGGCGGCTGACATGGTGGAGAACAAGTCGTTGGTGAGTGGGCGCAACACGCACCTGGAGGGGGATTCCAATGGATATGCGCAGGCATGTGGAGTGGGAGAAGCCTTGGGGAAGCTCGAGCACGAGCAGGGAAAGGCTCCATGGGGAATGAGGGCCGAGGGGAATCCAACGGCAGGAGGCTTGCGGGGAAGAACGGTAGGGAGCAGCAGGCTGCATGAGGGGAAGGGACTTGGCCAGGTAAAGGAAGTCGAAGGAGCTCGCCAAGGGTGGAAAAAATACTCGACCAGGGCAGAGGAGACAAGGAAGAAGTCCTCGTGACGAGCCGAGTAAAACACGACCTCATAGGTAAGAAAAAAAGGGTTTCGAGCTTGAAAGAGCAAGAGATCGAGTTGAACAATGGCTCGGTGGAGGTGAAACGAGCCAGAAAAAGACTTGGTTGAGCGAGCCCGAATAGCTTGATGCAGGAGTTGAGGCTTGGTGTCAAGAAGGAGCTCGGTGCTCGGTGGAGAGCTCGGTGGCGAGTTGAGACCAAAACATCAAAAAACTTCAGCATGCAATTTTGAACCTGAATCTACAAAATACCATGCAAACACATAAGAGAGACCAAAAATAGAGATCTAAATTTTTTGAGTTTAATAAAAATTAAAAAACTAGAAAATAAACCTCTATTTTAACTAATCTCCAAATTTAGTTGTAGCCTAAATAAATTTAGTTTGCAGTAAAACTCTGAAAGCTTCAGAATACCTACACATACACGAAGAACATAGCAAACTGACACACTTTCCAAGAACATCTTGTTAATAATGTTAGCAATAAAATCCACAATATAACGATTGAAAAAAACTTGCATGAGGAGTAAAAGAACGACACCAAGAGTAATCGCAACTAAAAATAACGAGTGTACGTTTACCCGATCTCAGCTCTGATACCATGAAAGAGTCTGTGAGAATCGAATCGGAAATGATGCACCATGATGAAGTTGCACTCTGATGGAATCGAAGTAGCTCGACGTAATCGCAAGGAAGAATCGATCAATCAATCGAAAAGCATATAACGTAACAAAGCTTGCACATACGGAAAAACATAATGCGGAGTGTCTTGGCATGCTCATAAATGTCAAATGAAGGGATACATATAGGGTGCTGAGTAACCCTAGTGCATGACACACAAGCCCTAACCCTAATGATATCACCCATGTGAGATGACCCTCCATATGTGAGTGGAGGACACATGGATCACTCACTCCAACAAAAAAATTGATCTACCATTTTCTTAAATACTCTTAAAACATTTTGATGAGTAGGTTTTATAATCTATCTCCACACCGAAACAAATCTTGTGACAATTTTCTTCCTTAAATATACTTATTGAAAAATGGAAAAGCAACAGCATATTCCATGTGATTTTGCAAAGGTTAGACTCTCCACCTTTTTCACCTCCAAAATTGAAATCCACATTTTGTTATAAAGCTATCTATAATCTTAGATACAGTTCACTTTCCATGTAATGGAGCAGTTTGACTAGTAGGTTTTAAAAAGTAACACATTCCATGTGGTTTGAACACGGTTTTACAATGGTTGGAGCCTCCACCTCTTCCACCTCAAGATTGAAATCCACATATATACAATTCACTTTCCTTTGACTAATAGGTTTTGAATTTATCTCCACATCAAAACAAATTTTATACTAAATTTCTTCTAAATTCAATAAGCTGGTCTTGTAAAGATATTATATTGTTCACACGCTACTAAAATTATATTTATAATTTATGGGTCTCAAATAAAATTCTGACCTTAAAAGAACTTTTCCACTCATTCCTTATTTTTATTTACTTATACTTATGTTAATAGATCGATAGATTTTTTAAATAAGAATTTATTCTTTAAAAAATATCTCGAAAAGTTGTCTTTAAAAAAACATCATAATACAATGCCTAAAGGTTCCATAGTAATATGTCATTAGACAATGCTGATAATGACCAATAATGAAGTGCCACGAAAAATAAAAGTGCTACAGACTCTGGTTAGACTGGTAGTTTTACTTTTGACGATTTATGAAACCTCTAGTGTACTAATAGCACAATCTCCTTTATAACTTGGTTCAGTTAGTATTGTTTGTTTGGGTGTGTTAAATTTAAGGTTGATCCTATAACAATTATCTATTGAATATTTTCATTCAAAAATTTAGAACAGTTCATCTCTAAAAATTGAAACATAAAAAACATAACACTAATTACAATTCTTCATAAATACCACTGTAATCCTTACGAATTTTGGACAGATCACTGAATTTTTCTCCTTCACACTTGCTTTTAGAAAAAATTACCATATTTTATAGTTACATAACAGAGAAATGTTTATATAGCAGATAAATTTAACTTCCTTCAAATATCTCGAATAAAATTATTACCTTAAAAGAACGTTTTCATTCCTTCGTCGTTTTAAATTTAAGTATATATTTATATTAATGATTCGAAAGGTTTTATAAATGAGAATTTATTATTTAAAAGACTTTGAAAAGTTATCTGCCCATACGTAGTGGAAAATCAATTTCCGTTTTCCTAAGAACATAATACAATAAGAAAAATAAAAGTGCAGCAAACTCTGTGTAGAATGGTAGTTTTGACGATTTAGAGCGGAATCAGAATACGATAAGAAAACATTGAAGTGCAGCAAACGCTGGGAAGACTGGTTGTTTTGACAATTTATAGCGGAAGCTTGTGTTCCTCAATTTGAAGAATACGATAAGAAATTCTTGTAACTTCAATCACTGCATAAAAGTGGTTTGACTTCAAAAGCTTTGATTATTGTCATATTGAAATGAAGAAACAGGGTATTGAATTAATGTCAATTTCAACTTGGACGGACTTATTAGAGTTCTCTTTTATGTATTTTGGGTTGACTAGCAATCGCACAAGAGGTGCGCGATGTTAACACCAAAAGTGAAATATTGGGGAGTGGAAAGGAAAAATGAAGCTAAAGTTACCTGTCTTTTAACGTGCTTGCTTTTTGGGCAGACCGTTTGTCTAGATGCTCATGTCGCCCTATAGTTAAACAAAATGCATTTCAACCAAATACAATGGTGTAGAGTTAGAAGTGTTGTGTATGGTTTAACGAATTAAAAGGACGGTAGCTACACGATATAAAAAATCATTGAGCTAGTCAAGATGTTGACTTGTTTAACGAGAATTTGATCCAAGCTCCACGTGCCGATTGCTCGAGGAGCATTAATTCATGCGCCGTTGTCTAGCATCCGATGACAACTACGACCAAAGCTTTATCCTAGTAAATTGAGTGGATTTTGAAAGGAAAATCCATTCAAACTCCAAAGGCGTTATCCACGCTGAAACAATTAACAATAAGCAGGGGTTAAATTTGACGATCGTTTAGACCTTTTTTGTGATTTTAGTCTGTAAAATACTTGCAAATATTTATAATGACCGTCACATGTAACTTGCATATTTAAAATTTGTCCGTCTTATTTTATATACATTTATATGTAAATTATATAGATATGTATACATATATTTTTAAATAATTCAATATATAGAGAATAATTGGTATAAATAACATTGTTTTGTATTTTTTGAAAGGCAGTATTAAAAAATTACCGTCACCTGAAAAATGTGTGACAAGCATAGGTGACCGTCAAATGTAACCCCTGATAGTAGTAACATGGAACTGCTCTAAACGTTAAATTTGACGGCCGTTTAGACATTTTTTGTGATTTTAGCCGTAAAATACTTGCAAATATTTATAATAACCGTCACATGTAACTTGCATATTTAAAATTTGACCGTCTTATTTTATATACATTTATATGTAAATTATATAGATATGTATACATATATTTTTAAATAATTAAATGTATAGAGAATAATTGGTATAAATAATATTGTTTTGCATTTTTTGAAAGGCAGTATTTAAAAATTATCGTCACCCGAAAAATGTGTGACAGGCATAGGTGACCGTCAAATTTAACCCCTGCCAGTAAGTAACATGGAACTGTTCTAAACAGAGCCATCACTGATAACAACCTGACATCCAAGTTGCCGCATTCGAATTCGTGTTCGAATTCGCTGATGATTAAATTCGTGAAAAATCGCTGGTAAAAAAATCAAGGCGATTAAGTTCATCATTAAATTTGACTATGAGAAATACATAATTATTCAGTCAATTTTTATCGAGGAATCTTTAGAATTTATTAAAGGAATATTTCCCAAAACAAAATTTGCTTAACGGACAAAACAGAGACTCAAACAAACCAAAGACGAACCCGTCGATCTATTTCTTGTTGGAAGTATCCCTGATCCAAAAATTAATATAATAATAAATTCCTCTATTTCTAAAAGTTATTTACCTCTTTTTTATTACTAGAATGAAAATTATATTTATAAAGAACAATCATTTAAGAAACCCATGTCCCCGAGCTCTAGGTTGAAATCTTTTGAAAAGAGTACCAAGTATAAATTCACATTACAAAAGAGAGAGATAATATCACATTTCATTGATTTCATAAGTAGCTATTACAATAATGTGATTAAAAGTAAAAACTTCAAAAAACATGTGTGCTTGTAGGTTGCGATCAAGTGGCAGGGTGGGACAATTAGTCCGAAAGCACGGAGAATACTCAACGATTTTTGGCAAGTACTGCGTCGAGTTTTGAAAGCTATCCGAGAAGATTGCAAGAAGTTGCTTGGTCCAAAAGGTGCAAAAATGGATTTTATGAAAATAAGAAAAATATTGCCATCAATGCGTAGAGCTTAAGAAAATATGCACTTTTAGAGAAATGACACCTGAACGGAGCCACATAATGAAAGTTATGGCACAAGCAAGTTTTTTAGCTGCTACATCTTCCCGGACCCTTTCAAAAATGGCAAATTTTTTTCTTTTCTTGCATTTTTTTCACCGAAAATCCAAAAATGGAAAAACATGCCAAAAAAGGAAAGAATTTTCCATGCCAAAAAAGGAAATAATCCCTTCCTTTAGCCGCGATGCGACACCCTTTATCCGCGCCCTTTAGCCACCACACATCCTTTAGCCTTTAGCCGCTATACACTTTTGCCGCGCCCTTTAGCTACGACACGCCCTTTAGCTGCCACGTGTATGGCTCTTGGTTGACCGTGACATCGTCAACTGGATGATCTCGTCCCCGCTTGTCATCGTCCGTGTCAGAGGGAGGGTGGCCTTCTACCCAGTCTGCAAACACCTTCGGCATAATAAAGTTTTACTTTCACCGAACTTTATAATTTCGATTGATAAGGCTATGTTCTTACCATATTTTTTTAATATTTTGGGTAGGTAAGTGCTTGTATAAAATACTATTGCCCAATTAAGAAGAAATTTTTAATATATAATATATAATACAAAATCTTTAATATATATTGTCTACTTATATTTTCTCTTATTAGGTTAATTATTGCCTTGAAATTTCAAAATATGATTAATACTTGGCTAAAATCTTGCATATGGTCTTATTTAACTATCACTATTGTATGGGAGGACTTGGTAAAATTGTACAATCTTCACATGACTAGAAACCTCGGGATTTAACTCACGTATTTGTTGTCTTATTCTATTAGTAGATTTTGAAGAGAAATAACAACACCAAAATTGTTTACTTTTTCAACATTTTTAGATTATTGATGCTAATTTGCTTCGCATAAATGTCATGATGCAATTTACTTAGACATTTAGGCTCAAAATATTCTATGAATTTTTTTCCCCAATGAAATTTGTGTCAACACTTTGTATCAAGTAAAGAAAATGCAGACACATCGCATCAATGTTTAGCATTATCAAAACTAGATGGAACAAATCCTGTGGATGGGGATTTTACAACCTTACATATGACACAAATCCATACAATGTGGCATCGGATTGTGCTATATTAAAGGTTTTCCCTTCAATTTGATCCTAATTGTTCATATTTTGTGAAGGAGATATCATGTGCAAGAGAATGTTGGACAATTAGAGAGAGGAGTTGTCTTGTGCATAATTCAAATAAATAGTATTATGATTTTAAGCAATAGACTCTTCTATGTTATTTATTGTGCAAAACCCTCCTCACTATTCTCTTCGCACCTCTCTCTCAAGTTATTTCCTCCCTTGTATTATCTACAAGCATTTTTCCATAGGTGTATGGAAGTACCCTATGTGATCCCCAATCAAAATACTAACCCCGAGTGGTTAGATTAGTGTACATATATTTCCTGTTTTCAATAAATTGAGCCACCCCATTCAAGCAAAGAGATTTAGTACCACACTACTAGTGAAAGACCTTAGTTTTCCCATGTGACAAATTATTTCTCCAACATGAGTCTATCTTCTCTCGTACACTGAAAATAAATATTATAGTTTTAGGAAATATGATCTTGAATTTCATTTTAATTTGACCATGTGGGATTCAAACTACTCATATGTAGATATTTATCCTTATTTCCTTACAAATATCCATCCTTGGGTTAATGAACATGTTATATGGCCATGACTATATACATCTCACAATGAAATTATATTTAGTGGAATGTAAAATGTTTGAATTATATATATGTTATTAGTAATGTAAAACAATATAGTCATTTCCTCTACCAAAAATATAGAATATTATATCGGCATCCTCATGATCATAAAGTATTTATCAATTATGAAAACATAATGCTTGTTCAGTTGGTGTTATGGATGTTGATAAAATTGAATCGAATCTTCATACAAGAGTTATAAATTTCTTCATTATTGTAATTTCAATTTCTTTAACACATATAGGTAAGTGCATGGAGTTGGTGGGTGGGGGGAATTGGGTCTTAAGTGGAGGGATTTTTCTGAAAATGAGAAATCTTAACTTGTGCGAGTTATTTCAAATGGATACACTCAAATTTTGAAAATTCTATAAGAATTGTATCATTTGAGTGTAATTCCTAAACTACTAAGTTTTATTGAAAATGGTTAAGTATAAGTGGTTCAAAGAGATAAAATTCCAAGAGTTTCTCTTGTGTTTTCGAAAAACATAGTATATAAATCGGTCGTGTCCCCCCACCATTTTTTTAGCTTTTCTTATTATTTTTATAAACCCTCTAGTAGAAAGTTAGATATGATCATCTAGTTTGGGATACAATTTATTTTATTGTATTTTTTGTGAGTATTTTGTTTTATGATTTTCATTTTAAAAAAACTTCTAAAATTGATAAATAATGGATTTTCAACCGTGCCCCCTTATCTACATCCAAAATATTAAAATTTAGATTTTTTCAATGCATATAGAATTAGTCCTAGTTCGAAACTATATAACTTGTATTCAATTTGGATAAGTGAAAAAAAAAAGATACATGAAGAAATATAGACATGTATAAATACAAAAATAGAGCTATAAAAGACATAGTTAGAAAATAATAAGGATGGAAACATTATAGTAGTCAGAAAATTTGGAAAATCATATATTTAGAAAGAGGAAAGTTTCATTGACCTCGTAGTCATATTTTTAAGAAATATTTTGATCATTTTTGTGAGATTTGTTGTGGCGTAAAGAAATAAATATTTTTACATTTTCTCTCAAAAACACATTGTTTGTTATTTTAAGTAGGTCCAGGCCTCAGGCTCAAGTTTCTAAATGACCTCCAAGCCTTCGTGCCTTATCATGGATCTTTAATTTAAAGTAATGCAAGCTCGTTATAACGTGAGCACATTATAACGAGAGTGTGTTATAACGTTCTCACATTACTTTATTTTATAATTCGCTTTTCCACTCTAATGTCATTTTCTACCTAGTTACGGGAATTCTATCCCCACACTATTTACCCTATAATATTTTATACATTTTTGTTTGATATTTTAGTATTTAAGTTTTTTCCCACCCTCACTATCTATATTGTACTAATCATGTGGGATAAAATGACATAAGGATAGTAAGAAGGTGAAGAACAAGACACCGGAGAAATTACAAGTGATTAGAGTAAAGAAATTGAAGCGGATGCAAAAACTACATGGAGGGAAAGGTACATCTACTATCTCAAATGCACCTAATGTTGTAGAGATGATTACGAAATAAATAATGAAAATGAGGAGAATAATTATTTTGTAATGAGTATTGATAATGAATTGAATGATAATTTTGGTGTGGATAAATAATTTGATATGAATAATGATATTGAACCTTTACCCGAGAATCCAAATGCTAATTATGAAAATACATGGAAACACTAAATGAGGAAAGTAACCTTGATAATGAATTTTTACCTCTAAGAACACCTCCTTCCATTTTGCATAGAAAACCCATTCACTTAATTTAAATTGATGAAAACATTGTAAACCAATGCCTAACAAAGTGTTTGAGAGAAACTTGAGAAGAAAAGTTATGGGAATCGGGATAATTATTTTGAGAAAATAAATGATACACAATTGTGTCAATTATTTTTTATGTTAATGAAATTAATTAAAATGAGACCTACAATGAATACCCTAGGACTAAGAACATCTAATATTGATGGTTGAAATGTAGAAATTGTTGAAAATCTACATAAAGCATGACATATTGTACATGGTAACAAATGCAAGAAAGATAGTAATGCTACACAACGTGTACTTACTAATTGTATAGTAAGTGATAAAACACTAAACAAACACTTGATTAGAAAAACAAGTAACGGCTTTGAAAGTAAACAAAAAAACACTAATGAAAGTAATAGGAGACGTAAAATTCTTGAAGCATATAGTAACACTAACTACCGGGAATTTTCTAGTACCCTCCATGGAAAGACACAAATACATTTGATATTATAAAATAATTACAGTTAAATTTTGAAATGAGAACATAAAGGTTTCACCAAATAGAAGAGATATATTGAAAATAAGAATAGGATCTTGTAATCATGAACTACATGTAAATCATTTCCTGGGATATGACTCAAACACAATTATTCTCTAAATTTAAGAAGGAAAATATAGAAATTAACATTATCCAAATATTTTTGAAATGAACAATCCCTTTTACGTGAAAATAAATCCTCATGTACCACATGTTTATGTAGGCGTCATGTTGAATTTTCAATTCATTATGATGTATTTCGTCAAGTATGTTTTTTTTTCATGCTAACATCATGTCATGGAGTCTAGAATAAATGTCCCACCAAAATTAGAAGGAGAATTTATTCCTACCCCATTTTGTGAAATGTCAATTGGATAATTTTGTATAATAAATCATGTTTGTATGGAACGTCTGAAATGTATGTGGTGGCTTTCCGAAATTGAAAAGTTGTATCCATGAGTAGAGTACACATGCAATAGGAAAATAATTAGTTGGCATCAATAAATATAAATATGTGACATATCAATTAAATGATGAAAAATAATCTTAGAGGTGTGATATTTTTCAGAACAATTATAAATCATAATGTATGGTCAAAGTCGAGAGGAAATTGTTTATGAGTATGTAAGGCACACACATAGAGTTTGATGGTTGGATAAAAATTCACGTGAAGGACACAATCTCACTTGTTATTATTGTTTCAAAAATTGACTTCGCGAAGAATTACTCATTGCATCCAAAAATGGAGGTTCAATCATAGTACTACAACTCAAAGGTGCAAGTTGATATTTTTATGCATATAACATTAATGCACTCTCTGGAAGTGTTGAGCAAGATTGAGAAATATTAAAAAGTATGATTTCTACATCGGTGATGATTGAACATATTTTATAGAATACGTGCAAGGGTGTTTCAATTTGTTTTATGCAAAGTTGAATAAAAGAAACCTTATTTTCAATCAACACTACATTTGGTCGGACAATTGCACATCACAATTTAAGAATGCATGGATGTTTTATTGGCTAAATAGGATGCATATGACAAAAAGTGTATAACATATCTAGAGTTTTACTAAGGAAAGACATGGTAAAGGATAACATGATGATGTAGGAGCATGTGTGAAAATATCCTTGCGAAGAGAAGTAATAAAGTTAAAATATGGTGCTAATTTTACAGGGTTCATAAAGCATTATTGAATGGTGTAACATGAATATAGGCCATGAATCTTAAGAGAGCTCAACAACTTATATATATTTATGGTTGATAGAGGAGTTGTCACACCCCTACTATTTTCATTTTGATGAGTCATAAACAAGATCTAATATCGTGAAGCTCGTGGACACAGGGACCGCTTTTGGTATATTGTTCGTAAGCATGACAACATATCGACACTTGCCATCATGTCCCTCAAACTCGCCAGATCTTTTGTAACATGTTTAGTATACCTTACTCATTAAGGATATCTTACCTTGTTGTAGACAAGAATATGACTAGACATCACACTTTTACATGTTGCTTGGATTGTAGCCTTAGTTATGCTATTGATATTATAATCTTAGTTGATTATGTTAACAAAGTTGATTGTGATAGCAATGAGATTTTTATAATTGTAATGTTGATTGAAAATACTTGTTGGTATTTCAACGTTTCTATTGATACTATTTTGGTTTATAATTGTACTATGTTGATAACCTCACTATAAAAGTTTTTTGATTTAATTTACCCATGTGTGGATGCAACATAGTATTTTTCATTGTTAATTGCATACATTTTTAATAATCAAGGCGAGTAAATGATTTCAAGTATGACATGGGTTAGGTAATGTACACTAACATATTTCTCTAGGGCTTGGTCAATTTAATGGATGAACGACTAGTTATATTATATAAGGTTGTGGTTATCTCTATGGCCTAAAGACTATAAATCCACATCGCCATACCTGCCACCTCATTTTGCCACCTCATCATGACCTAGTCTTAACCCTAAACTAACCTAATTAAGACCTATAACTTGGTCCACATCCACACCCATGACTAATTACTCCTCACCCGCACCTAAAACCAACCTCATAATGACTTGACCAAGCCCGCAACCAATCCCTCGGGAGAAAAGGAGGGAAAGCTGGCTATTTTACCAAAAATAGCCCGCTTTGACCTGACCGACATCGGTTCCTACTCGACCGCCGTCGGTTGCGTAACCGCCATCGGTTCCCTGTAAATGACCACCTCCAACCAAAAACAAAGGATCGGATTTTCATTTGATCGGGAAGAGGAGAAATCATTGAAAGGATCCGGATTTTCTTGGCCGAGCAGAGACAAGTGAAGAAACAAGAAGAGTTTGTAGAGAAGGACATCAAGCCCAAGACTCGCAATCGAATAACCGAGAGCCAGTGACACTCATCCGAGCATCGAAGAGGAGATAGCACATCTTGATTGTCGATCATCCTACTTGAGCCCTCGTCTTCATCATCACAAATCGTGGAACCTACATCTTCATCAGGAACGAGTAAGTAGTATCTTGTATGTTTCTAAGCACCATTTCTTGAGCTTGTGGATTGATAGTAATTATAAACTCATTCCTAGATCTACCACCTACCAAAGACCCTACACTTAACCTTCATCCATACATCCTCAGTATTGCCCAAGACCATTTTATCACACTCGAGTCTTCCCTGTCCTCTCACTATTCCCCTCAGCCATCCGCTAGTCTTAATAACCCCACAATCACCCTGCAACCAGCCTCTATCCAGAAGCACCTAGATTACTGACCCTACCGGTGTCGGTTATCCCCTACCGGCAGCGGTTCTCTAACCACTGTCATTATCCAAAGGACCGAGCATCGGCCACACGTGACTTATACCCCAAAACCTTCCTCTCACCTATTTGTCACCTAACAACCTCAGGTCCAGTCTGGTTTATCCCTGTAACTCAACCTGAATGTATCAACGACCAGTAACCGAACAAACAACGTGACTCTTTATTATTGATAGTTTAGCCTCTATTGCTTTGTAACGAGGTACCTAAATCGTGATTTTGCAATAGCTTTCTTTGTTATCATTTGTGTTAATTCGTATTAAAAGGGGAACTGACCACCTTCGAAAGGAAGTTTTATATTTCCTGGGCCTAAGGCAGCTCCCTCATTTATTGTCTAATTAAAATCTGGTGGTCTTGTATTCTTTTACTTGCAGGTAGTCCTTCCAAGACAAAAAGGAGTTCTTCGCAATGATCTCGATCTTTCTACGGTACGCGCACACCATCTCAACATTCAACAGGTATTCCTCCTAGCCCTAACCCTTATCTGTTTCTCAAAGGAATGAAAGGATAGAAGCAAGTCTATTCCACAGAGCCGAAACATTCCGTGCGAAACATTTTGGCACGCCCGGTGGGACCCATTTCGGGTTTCTGTTTCTCTTGCTTGCTTTCATATAGGGAGCATACTTGTTGTTTGTTGTTTTTGTTATATTTAGTAAAAGAATTTGTCTTGCTTTCCCAGTTTTGCTTTAGTAAAAGTCATCTTATTTGCTTCATCGAATATCATTTTCGATTTGGGTTTAAAACACGTGCATTACATTCTTGCTTGTTGTTTTCAATTCTAGTGAACATAGACTAAGTAACAGGTCGTACACGTGGGGGTGATTTCCACGGTATTGACAGGAAATTAATCTTACTTTCACTGCACAACACATACCGAATCACTTCATAATTAACACAACAGCTCAAAACATCCCCCCTTTTCCACGGTATTCCTCCACCCGATTGAGGTAACCTTATAAGCCAAAACAAACTTGACATTTCCCCTAAGTCTTTTGTTTAGGATTGACATCATTCTGCATCTAAAGGCATAAGCCCAAATTTATTAAAATTAACCCTAGGGTTAGTCTGTTAATTTGTTTGTGCATTCTTGCTTGTTTTCGTTTTGTTTCTCTCGTCATACATGTTTTCTCGTGATCACTACAAAATAGTTTGGTAGGCATACTAATCACTGTTAACACCAAATCAACAACTTCTTACTACTTCTTACACCAGTTCTATTATACCGACACCGGTTATATTACCGACGTCGGCTACAGTCTGACCGACATCGGTTATCCTACCGATATCGGTTCGTTTATCTTTTACGCTTCCCGCAAACCAAGCAACCTACCAATTTCAAACATCTTGTTGTCTTTTTCTGTTCCTGATAGATTGAACCCTACTGTGTACTCCTGTCCATGGTTGTTATCACTCGAAAGCAAGCCGCCGCCATGGTTTCACATGCTTGCTCTGTGCCTTTGCCTGAATCACCCCCTTCACATTCTGTGGGGAATCCTACGGACACCAGCGAGGTTCCTAAAATTCCTGTAGGAGATAAAGAATTTGCCAAATTTCTGGATGCTAATCCTAGCGCTGTACAATACTATTTGTCTCATGCCCCTGACCGTACACCCGACGGTCAACTCCTTGTTGGCATGCCTATCAGTATAGCTACTCATTTAGCTCCTTCTCCGCCTGATAACTCCGCTTTGCCTTCTGCATCCTTAGTCCCGTCTCCTAACTCAGCAGCTTCAGGGGTTCATACGGCACAGATTGGCTTTCCTTTGGTTAATCTTGGGCCCAACATGTCATTACCGCTGGCTGCTCCTACCTCGTCTCTCTCTCAGACATCGCTCCGCTCATGACTTGCTCTCTGCCACCTATCCACACGAGCTTTCCTTCTCAAGCTCCGCCCACCTTTTCATTTCCACACACATATCCGGTAACCTCAACAGCTTATATAGGACATCCCTATTCGGTTGCCTCAACACATTCGTCCTCCATACCTTATCAACATTTAACCCCACCATTGTCTAAATGTGGCCCTTGGCCCAATTTGCCTCCGCTTACCACAACCACACCATCATCTCATCCAACTACTAATTTAATTAAACAAATGATGGACAAAATGCAAAATCTGAGGCTTCTGCTTTCGTGAAGTCGTAGTGCCTTACATACGAGCAAGTTTGTTTGGGAGCCTATCCACCCTTCAGCCCCCCTTCATTCATATCCTCCTCAATGGGAATTACCAAAATTTACCCACTTTAATAGTAAGGAGGACCCTCAACAACACTTACGATCATTTAGACATGCCTCGCTATCCGATTGCTCACGACGACACTTTACTACTCCGCACCTTTCCTATGTCCTTATCAGACCCGCCTTGAGTGGTATGCAAAGCTTTAACCCAAAGACTCAATCTTCTCTTTTAACCAAATAGCCCAATCTTTCTTAGATCATTTCTCCATTAACATTGCCAAGAAAGTATCTATCACCGACTCTATGCCATCCGACAATTTGAAGACGAATCTATCGCAGATTTTGTTGGACGATGGCGGGGCCTTATCAACCAACTTACGTATGCCTTGCCTCAGACCGAACTTATCGAACTGTTTACGCGGGCCTGCGCTAAGCACATCTCTCCTACCCTCCAAATTCAAACTTTCCGTACATTTGACGAGGCCTTTACTATGGCTCAAAAACTAGAGATTCGAGCCTTAGAGGAAGAGAAATTGCGGTTGCATGCAAACAAAAACCCCAATTTCAACCCAAGATTCTACCAACAAACCTAACACCACCAATCCTCACCCATCGAATGCTTCGAAATCAAAAGGGGCCGTGCACGCGGTGATGGTCAAATCCCAACCACCGTCTAATACCCCGCCAAAAACCACCTATAAGTATAAAGCAGAGCCCATCAACTACACTCCCTTGGGAGAAACATATGGTGTGATATTAGAAAAATTGCTTAAAGCAGGAGCCATTACCTTACCTCCTGTTAAACCTCACTCCGGGTTTGATTCCACTCGCCATACCTTCTTGTACAAAGAAAATGACTTCAGAATTTCCACCACGTGAAGGGACAAACATGAAAACTGCAAGATGTTGAAAAACATAGTGCAGGAAATGGTTGATGCGGGGATATAGCCCTCGATAATCCTAACGCCCCTGCTAACCGAAATTTGAAAATATTCAACAAACCATTCCCGAATCATTCTTCTAACAAGAATATAAATCAAGATATCTTAGCCGAGGAGAGTATTCATGAGATCCATGCAGCTTTCGATTCCCAACCAAAACCTCTATCGAACAAATTCTCAATCAAGCCTCTTCACTAACGCAGAGAAACCGAACCCCTTCCTCGCCATCAAGACAAACTGAAATCCTTTCCGTTCCTTTACCCATCAAGGAATTAACTGCCCAGAGTTCCCTTCTCACAAATGAGCCTTCTTATACCACATCCTTGCAAGACTGTGAGCGGATGTTATCTAATTTATCTATTTCCCAAACGTCTCCTTCTACCATTCTTTGCTTGCAGACAAGAAGAAGGCTCGCCACTTCTTTTGTCATCCTTAGATGAAAACCTCTTGAACCGACATCACCACATTCTTTAAACATGACGGATCCTCTCAAACACGCCTCCTACCTATTAGTTCTTCATCGCCTAAATCTTTTCAAATGACCGGTTGACCTCTTAACGCCCATTGATACAAGGCCTCATCTACCCCCGTATCACACCCACAAAGGGACCGGAATCACAACCCACCTTTCTTCCATACAAAATTTCCTATTCACACGTGAGGACTGTCATTCCCGTAAGATGACAGTCCTATGGGAACGTTTGAGTACGCCATATTCTACTCAAATGCAGATGACCGATCCAGATGCCTCTACCATATACCCGAAGTGTTTACAGAAGCTTAAAATGCCTATGTCCTCATCTTCACCCCCCTCATCTCTACCAAATACCTCATCCACTTCTATTAACCTAACCAAATCTTCCCCTACGCTTGGGACCCCACCAATACCCAGTCTAACACACCCACCTAAGCGGCTTGATTTATCTAAAAATAAAGCCGTCCATCCCATTAGGAGACAGACTCAATCTCCTCAATCTATGCCGCTATCACAACTAAAACCCTCATCGTCACACCTACCTTCCATATTGGGACCCCATCCTTCTACCTTGCATCAATATATCATACCTCCTGCGTTTTCTTTAAAGCGACCTACGCCTTCTGCACCCATACAAAAATCCAAGGGTATAACAACACCGTCACCCCGTGTATCCTGTCCACCTATCAACCTTAAACAAATTCCATCATCAAAAGATTTGTTTTCTATCACTCCTATTTCTCCGTGGTTGTTTTCTGATACCACATCATCTGTGGCCTCATCATCCAACCAGCTAAACATAGCTTCTACATCAAAGAAGCCACGTTTAGTTAAAACCCATTATCAAAACTCCTTGGCTAAACCACCACCCATACAAACCAACCATACCACGTCATCACCAGAATCGACCCAGTCAATAGCCTCCTCTTCCTCTGACTTTGACCCACTCAAAGGGTCTTACGCCAAAATCCTTGCTATGTTGGTAGAGAATGCGACCATTTCCCTACCCCCACTTAGACCTTATGATCCATCTAAACCTCGACCTATAGGTTACGATGAGTCTAAAATCTGCGCTTACCACCGCACACCAGGACATGACGTAGAGGGATGCAAAGCGTTGAAAGCTATACTTCACACCACCTCTCTTATAGAAAAGTTAAGAAAGATAACTTACGAAGAGAGAGACCTTTAGCTTCAATTCCCTCTCCTATACCACCTATCCCCGCCTCACCAAGATCTATCATTATTACAGCCCCACCTCTCGAAGACCATGACCTATCCCTACTGTCTTCCTCCTCTCGTATTCACGAGATCAATATGATTAGTGTTGCTACTCGAGGACAGAAAAACAATGGGAAAGTGAAAGAAAACACACCTGCGGCATCTCTTTCTCCGTCCACCATCCCGATGGCACCACCACCTAAAGTGGTTATTCGTGGACCCGCCTATCCCGTCTCTAATGGAATTGCCCACCGAACCATGATCAAACAGCTTCACCAATCGCCTATAAAAATGACACTATATGATCTCATTCAGACTTCTGAATCTCATCGACAAGCTCTCGTTGAAATCCTTCAAGGGATAGAGGTCTTACCTAATGAAACCTTTCCTATTACCTCTATTCTAACACCCAATCACGTTGCTTCACTCACCAAACAATCTATCTCCCCAACCACTTCCCTCGCATACAAAGCAAGCCGCCGCCACGCTGGCTCCAAGACGAAATTATCGACTTTGGTGCCAAGATCCCGACTCCTCGCTTTTTTCATCTCATCTTATGTCCGGACATTCGGGTACATCGTGTTATGATTGACGGGGCGCTAGCCTAAACATCATCTCTTCAAAAGCCTTCCAACAAATGAATATCCCTTCTAGTTGTGTGCCAACCCCATCATGTCATGTCATTCAATGATGCTATTACTTCTACCTTAGGCACCGTGATCCTTAACATTCGTGTAGGGCCACACACTTTACCCGAACTCTTCTATGTCCTTGAGGGAGAGTTCCAATACAATATGTTGTTAGCCGCCTCGATCCGGCTATGGGATGCGTTCCTTCCACCTTACATAGATGCATAAAATTTGAGTACGAGGGGAAGTCCTACACCGTAAAAGCTGATCCTCCCCCCTTCAAAACCTGTAATATGTTGTATCGCCCTAATGATGTGCTTGTACCAGTCAAGACACCCATTCATCCAACCCAACCATCCACTTCAACCGCACCTACACCTTCAACCAATGAAACCGCCATCACAAATACCACTTCCTTTCCCGCAGATAACATCCCAACCTCCGACCCCTTAGTAGATGTTTTTCAACGCCTTACGCTGGGAGTACCGCCTATATAACGTTAGCTCTTTCCATACCCCGCAGGAGTACGGACAGTTACATGCACATCCTACCTACGACCGTCGCGTGGGGGAGGTAATCTCTACGACCACCCCATTGCCGCACCAACCTAACGTATGGGGGTGTTGACGCATCCTCCGTTACCCCTGAACCTCCTCTTGGTGTGGTTCCCTTCCAATCCGATTTTCAATACTTGACAAATCGTCGTTTCGCCCTCACCTTCTTGACTCGCTGTGCTTGGAAAGGCTTTGGTTTTGGTCTTTATGAACAAGGCCGACATACACTCATTCCCGTGACTACACGCAAACACAATGATCGTAGTGGTCTCGGTTTTCCTAAACACTTACACCGGAGAAACCTCATGTCAATTGTATCCTGGAAGATGACGACGTCACCCCTACCAAACCATCATCACCCATTTTGCCATCATCACCCACAGAGTCGATAGACCCTGAATCTATCCCTCCTAACTTTTTTTTTTCATAAATGCTATCTTCCTAGGTCCTCTCACTTATCAATGCGATAATGAGGACCCATCTTCTCTTCCCCTTCTGTATCCCGACATGATCGAAGAGGATTCACCTTCGATTAATGTTGTTGAGTGCCAGGATGACGACTCCATCCTCACTTACCTTGGTGTGGATGACTCCTATATTCAACGCGCCTTACCGTCTGAAACTCAAACCATGCTGAATGAGTCGACTATAGAAATCAACATCCACACAGAGGAGGATCCTCACATTGTGAAGATCGGACAATCCCTTAACACATCGTAACAAGCCGCCTTTACTACCTTTCTCCATACTCCGCAACCAAGCTTTCGCTTGTCTCTACGCCGACATGCCAGAATTGATCCCGCCATTGCTGTCCATAACATCACCCTAAACCCGATTCCAAACCAGTCCAAAAAAACTCGAAAAATGCATCCACGCATTGCCCTCTTGGTCAAAGAAGAGCTTCAACGACTCCTTTATGTTTCCTTCATCTTGCCTATCGACTATCCTCAATGGATTTCTAACATCGCACTGCTACTAAAGCGACGGGGACTTTGATATGCATGGATTTCGAGACCTTAACCTCGCTTGCCCCAAGGATGACTTCCCCCTCCCAAGTATTGATCAACTTGTTGATCTCACTGCGGGCCATGAAATGCTTTCTCTCATGGATGGCTTTTCGGATACAATCAAATTTTGGTAGCCCCTACCGATCAACATAAAACTACCTTCATAACTCCTTGGGGAACCTTCTGTTATCGTGTCATGCCATTTGGCCTTAAGAATGCTGGTGCGACCTATCAGCGGGCTATGACTTACATTTTTCATGACATTATGCACACTATCCTTGAGGATTATGTCGATGATCTTCTTGGCAAATCTAAACATCGCAGTGAACATCTCGATGTTTTAACCATTATTTTCGATCACCTATTACAATATTCGGTCCGGCTTCAACCAAAGAAATGTGTCTTTGGTGTTCTTTCGGGAAAACTTCTTGGCTTTATCATCTCTTTGCGTGGCATTGAGGTCGATCCATCTAAAGTCAAAGCTATCCTAGAAATGCCCCCACCCAAAAACCTCAAACAATTACGTAGTTTGCAGGGTAAACTTCAATCCATCCGGCGTTTCATCTCCCAACTCTCGGATCGATGTCAACCTTTCCATCACCTTCTTAAAAAGGACATTACCTTTCAATGGAGCGAAGAGTGTCACCAAGCCTTTGAAGCTCTCAAAGCCTATCTCTTGCAGCCACCCGTGCTTATTCCACCTCAGGATGATCGCCCTTTCTACCTTTACCTTTCTGCCACTGACCATGCTATAGGAGCCATGCTCGCACATCGGGACTCGGCACGTCGAGAACAAGCCGTTTATTATATAAGTCGTACTCTCGTGGATTACGAGACTAGGTATACACATGTAGAAAAATTGTGCCTAGCCCTATCATTCGTAGCCACCAAACTTCGACATTACCTCCTGAATCACAAAACTTTTGTCATTACCAACACGGACCCCATTCATTATATGTACGCCAAACCACATCTAAACCAACGCATCGCCCGATGGCTTATGCTCCTCGCTGACCTTGACTTTGAGTTTATACAATGTGTAAGTCAATCAAAGGACAAACTATTGCGGACCAACTTGCATGGAGGCCCCTTTACC
Organism: Taxus wallichiana var. yunnanensis; assembly: GCA_018340775.1. Taxonomy (NCBI): domain Eukaryota; kingdom Viridiplantae; phylum Streptophyta; class Pinopsida; order Cupressales; family Taxaceae; genus Taxus; species Taxus wallichiana. The sequence goes on along the minus strand of CM031240.1, from coordinate 137,860,105 downwards.
TGGGGAACAATTTACCAATTTTAATTTCCCCGACGAACTCATCGCCACTCTTTCACTCAGGGAAGAGTCGTATCCAATGACCCTCTTCTTCGATGGATCCAAATGCCAACAGTGGCGGGGGCCGCGTTGTTCTCATTCCTCTCGACGCTGAGCCTATGCCTCTTTCATTCCGCTCGATTTCCCGCACTAATAATACAAATGGAATACGAGGCCCTTGTTTTGGGTCTCCAGGTTGTGTTACACTTAGGTGTCAAATCTATTAATATTTTTGGCGACTCTCAATTGGTAGTCAATCAAGTTATGGGCATCTACCAATGTAAAATGAGGAACTTCAAAAGTACAAACATTACGTGGATTCACTTTTGACCTCATTTACTCGTTATTCTATCTAGACCATTCCCCGCTCCACTAACAAATTTATGGATACTATGGCTTGCTTAGCCTCGCAAATTCCTACCTCACCAACTGACTCTGACATATTCGTCTTGGTCCAACAACTCTTTGCCCCATCTTACTCAGCCCCGGTTGTTTGTATGATAAATAATGTGTCTGCTAATTCACAGGATACCTGGTACCACCAATTTCACGACTACCTTACAACCTCTGTTCTCCCACCTGACCTAACTAGTACCGGAAAACACACTTTTCTTAAACGTGTTTCTCGTTATGTCGTCATGGGGGGACTCCTTTATAAACGTGGCTTTGATGGTATCCTCCTTCGATGTCTAACCGGCGCAGAGGTCACCTATACCATCCAACAGGTCCATGACGGTATTTGTGGCGGACATTTTAGTGGCCTTGCCATGGCTAAACGAATCCTTCGCCTAGGTTATTATTGGCCTACTCTTAATAACGACTGCTATGAATATGTTAAGCGTTGTGTTATGTGTCAACAACATGCCAACCTTCAACATACTCCTAGCCATCCGCTACAAAGTCGCACGACGAGATCTTTGGCCTTTCTCACAATGGGGTTTAGACCTTATTGGTGAGATTCACCCGCCCTCTTCGCAACGTCACCGTTGGATAATCACAGCAACCGAATATTACACAAAATGGGTGGAGGCCATTCCACTCATTTCAATCAAAAAAGAAAAAATTGTCGAATTCATTAACCATCACATTATCTCGCCGCTTTTGGTATTCCTCATCGCCTAATAATGTATAATGGTAAATCTTTCAAAATAAGTTGTTATAAGACCTTTGTGACAAACTTTGGTACCAAACTTAGTTTCTCATCACCTTACTATCCACAGGCCAATGGTCAAGCTGAATCTTCTAATAAAACCCTAACCAAAATCCTCATGAAAGTTGTTAATGATTCTGGAAGAAATTGGCATGATCACATTCCCTTTGCCCTTTGGGCTTATCATACTAGCATTCGTACCTCCACTAATGCCACACCATTTTCTTTGGTATATGGTACCGAGGCTGTCTTGCCTCTCGAAATACAAATACCCTCCCTCAGAATATCTCTTCAGATATTCTCACCAACGATGATTTCCGCCAAGAGCGGTTAGCCCAATTAGAGCTTCTTGACGAGCGTCATCTTACGGCTCTTGACCACCTTCAAATCTACCAAAAACGCATCAAGCGTGCTTATGATAAACGACTTCATGAGCGTACCTTTAAGGTTGGTGATCTTGTCCTCAAAGAGAATCAACATGTAACCAAACTAGAAAAGAGCAAACGTGGAAAATTTGCTCCTAATTGGATTGGGCCTTACATTATCACTCACACTTATGGATCAGGCACTTATCGTTTAGCTTCGCTTAATGGTAAACCTGAGCCTGAGCCCCTTAATGCCTTGCATCTTCGACCATTCTACTATTGAAATTAGTGTTATATCACTTCTTATCTACCTTACGCTCGTCCCTTGAGCTCATTTACCACCACATACACTTTGTTTCTTACATCTCAAAATCAAATCAAGCTCACATGGTTTGATTATCACCTCCCCTTAAAAGATGCCTTCCCCTTTTTTAGTCTAGTCCATGACTTCAAAGTATCAAAATAACACATTCTTAATTAAAACACTTATGGGATTTTCTTGAGTCAAACTTCCTACAAAAACTAGATGCTTTATGCCCAACGGACATCTAGACCTCTAAATTATACAATAGACTCGCTCCTCAAGGACAAATATATGCCAAACTATTACTACTATTATATATAGATCGCTTCCCCGAAGGACAAATTATACATAAACACCGCATTCAAGCTACTATAAATAGATCGCTCCTCAAGGACAGCTATACACAGTCAGCCTTTTTATCAAAGCTTCTCGCATTGATCAGCTTCAGAAGACCTCAAGAACAACAAAATACATATCCCATGTAGACTTCCCGCATCGATCACCTATATCCAAAAAATAAAATAAAAATAAAAGCAAGATTTCAAAACACTTTTGAGTCATGGACTTGTCTATTTAGGTTTGGTTCTCTTTTTCGAATAATCATCTTATAATAAGTTCTCTGCACCCTCGCCCACATCAACCACCTCACCTCACCATTTGTCAAAGCAACAAAACTCAAGGGACGTGACGTATATCCGATATATTGTGATTATACCACTCTTTTCACCTATCGACTTCTCGCCTATGCAAGGTACCTAGGGACTCAAGCTCATCCTACATTAATATGTGGTTTGTTTAGCTCTTCTCAACTACGGGACACTCTGGCCTCCTTTTCTCGACTCTAGGATTGTGTGTTGACCTTAATCAGGACACGATTCCATACTACTTGGGTATGCTAACTTTCGCTTCACCTATACCAACACCAACAACATTACCCTACCAATGTCAAATTTTTTACCAACCAACAAATTGCCTAACCACAACCAAATTGCTTGAATTCACCTCTCCCTGGTCCTAAGGGAGAACTACATCGGTCTGAGGCCCTCCTTGCTTTGTGCAATGGGCTATGTAGGCAACACTTAGGAGACATGGGGTCTCCCAAGGTTAGCTCGACCATCCCCTACCATACCCTATCATGTGTTGTAAATATAAATATTTTTTGTGTATTTCTATTTGCCAACATTCATCTTTATCCTTTTTCAAACAAAACAAAAACAACATTCAAAACACAACCATTCTTATTATTATCATCACTCAAAACCACATACATCTTTAGTTTTATTTTAGATGTTAAACAAATACATCTTCTCTATCATCGACTCGCAGGTCGGCATCCTTATTTATTCTTATATTCCTATGAAATTCACTTAGACCTCGCACCTCCTCCCGAATCAGGTGGTGATCGTGATCGTCGATGCCCCTCAGCTGGCCTCTCCATCCTCAAAGGTGCCACTGCCATTGGTTCCTCCCATTGATCCGCCAACATCTCCTGTAACATACGAATACGTCCTCTCGCGTGGAGGAATCTTGCCTCTAGCTTCCACTCAGTAATCGTGAAACCTCTAACAATCCCATTGTCTCATTCACCTATGTTTGAAGCTGGTGAGCCAACTCCTGCAGACGATCTCTCTCCGCTGTAATCACAGCTATGTCTGGGCGCTCACGTGCACCTCGCAGCTCTGCTACCCACCATACTCTATAGGCCTCTGTCGTTCCCGCATCCATTACCCTACGATCGGCTGCTATCTCTTCTGGCCCTTCTGGAGGTGTAGGCTGGGGAGGTGAGAATGCTGCCTCGCGTCGATCCTCATGTATGGTCTATATGTCATCGGTATATCCTGAACGAACCCAAATTGTCGCCGCACGCGATCTAGAGGAATCCTCTCGTACTCACCCGGCCTGTGCCCTGCGATCCACCTCAATCGCTCTACACCCCTCAACTCCTCAGCTATGTGCTCTGTCACCATATAGTTCCCGTAAGGCCTCCAACAAATATCCGCAATCGTCACCATCTCCCATACCTGTCTATAATACTCGATGTCATCTATCACGGCCTGGGATCTCGCTTCTTGTTCTGTCTGGACCCATCGTCTGAATCCCAACCTTTGCACTCCTGCCTCTCCCGACTCGATGGGTCGGCCTATTGACGCACACAAACAATATGCTCATAGGCCCAACAATGTAATAAGTACGAACAATCCAAAGTGTCGCCCTTGTTTTTTCGCATGCAGCCCATAAACCCCTATATAACTCTGCCAGATATGCGGGTGCCCATGCGAATGTCACGCTCATTTCTATCATTTCCCAAATAACACTCATCAATGCTTTGGGAAATCTTCCACCTTCCGCCCTCGGCAATGCATAATACCCCACCGCTATCATTAATAGCACGGCCAACCTTGTTTCCTCAGGGTGTGTTGCATACATTGTACCATACGTAAATGATAAACCTCACTGTGTCAAATCTCGTGCAGCTGACCCAAATACTGCTGTTATCGCTGCCCGCCCCGCGCTAGGCAACGCCTGATACACTATTTTTCCTATCATTGGGAGTCTCAAAATACGGAACACATCTTCCAAAGTCACTGTCATCTCCCCTGTTGGCAGATAGAAGGTATTCTTTTCTGGATTCCATCTCTCAATCAACGCCTGCAACATAGCATGGTTACGCGCGATTCTTGAATAATAGCGGATTCCACTTAACCCCAAACGATTTATCAATGCCCATTCAGCTGGTGTTACATCCGCTCGGATTCGTGACAACAACGCTGGCATAGTATCATTCATCCTTAACCCTGCTTCTGCCTGCATACATCAAAACGACACATAATTATTCAAAAGAACAAATCTCTACGGGTTTTTTCTCAAGTTCTGGAAACTCTTACAGTGACCGATATCGGTTATGAATAACCGATACCGGTTTGCTAACCGATACCGGTTATTTCTAAACGATACCGGTCACTGTCAAAAATATACCTACCCTGCTTAAAACATACACCTACGATAATTATTTTTCCCGTTTACTCCTATTTATACCTAAAAACATACGTGACCACCCTGTTTACCTACCCCATAGCACTCACCCCATCCCCAACCCTTGCCTATCACCTTTTCTTTCTCATCTTTACCCACTTACACTTCTCTCATCCTATTCACAAAACATGCAAGAATCAAATTACAACCAAACAATTTACCTCTCCGGATGCAGCAGCTTGGGGCGGAACATGTCTTCCCCTCGTCCCGCCTCGCTGATGCTTCTCCTCGCTCACCATGTTCACCACCCTCTTCAAATATAACTTGTCTTTCTGCCTTCTGAATCTCAGCCCACGCTCACTTCACCTATCTCTTTCCTCCTTATCACTCAAATTCTTTCATGCAATTACCTCGTAGCAGCCATCAAACAAAGATAGCGCATTTCACATATTTAACTTGTTGCATGACTCTAAAATAAGAATGCTAAAAATAAGAACTTAAGTCACAACCAAGCAGCTTCTATTTTTAGGAAAATAATTCTTGCATAACCGATATCGGTTACATAACCGATATCGGTCATATAGATACCGACATCGGTTACATAACCGATATCGGTCATGTACCCCCTTGTTGCTTAAACCTAAGCCGTTTCTTCATTTTTGCAAATTTTTGTGGCGCCCGTCCCTTTTTCCTGCATAAACAACACCATTATCTATAATTTTTCATTAAATCCATATCTCATCACAATTTCATCAACATCATCTATCCATATTACAAAAACAACCAAGCCATCAACAAACGATATCAAAAACCATCAATCTATACACCATTTGGATCCAACTCAGCAGCTACATACGTTCAATTTCACAAACCAGCTGACAAAACACATCCAACATTTCATAAACACGACATGTCAATTAAACTCATCATCTATATATACATACATTCCATTTCAAAAAGCCATCAACAAAAGACATCAACACCATCAATATATAAACCATGTGGATCAAACTCATCATACATTAAATATCACAAACCATCGACAAAACACTTAACACATTTTAAACACAACATGTGGGTCAAAATCATCATATCTATACATCAAAAGTTTCAAATATACAATGTACCCTGCATAGGGGCCTCTGTGATCTCATAATAATACAAAGCCGGCACGCAGGCCTCAACAACTGTCAAAATATCGACTCGGCTCGCAGGCCGGTCTCTCATATCAAAATATACTCGCTCGCAGTATCAGATCACCCGCATAACAACTCGTACTCGCTCGCAGTTTGATATACAATAAATGAATAAATAAATGAAAGAATCATATGTGGGCACGCAGGCCTCTCTATACATAGCCGGTTCGCAGACCGGTGCCTCTATCTAATATCCATCTACAAACAAAACATCTCTCTCCAACCTGTGGATCCTCGCCTCTCCCCCACCGCCCTCTTCCTGCCTCTCCCTCGCGGGTCCCCGTGCCGCCTCTCGCTCTCCTCGTAATGCACTCCACCGGCCGTGGCCGCACCACCTCCGGGATCTCTCTACGCGAGGTCTCCGCTCTATGCGCCGCATACGGCCGAGAGTCACCCCGCACCATCCAGATGTCCCGATAAGTACGGCCTCCGCTCTCGCCTCCATATACCGGCCCGTGCCACCAAAGCTGCTGGGGCTGGTCCCGACTCCTAATACCAATGGCCCCTGCCCTACCAAGACACACCCGTGCTCGTGCTGCTGCAGCCGGGTGGTACTGTGCCTCGTGGCTGCGCCGGTGGTGGTGGTCCTGTACCGTGCTGCTCGTGGCCGCTGTGCCTGGTGGTGCCTGTGGTGGTACTCATACTCGTGGTGGTGCTCTGGCTGGGCTCGTACTCGTGCTCAAACCGCCCGCTCGTAGGACACCTATTCGTGCCTCAGGCGGCAAGCAAGCTGCCCTCGTAATAACCGTATTCTGCCCTCGAGCTGGTCCTCTCTCGCTCTAATAGCCTACTAAGTCTCGGCTGTGGCGGGCTGTGCTCTCCTCGCGGCTCTCTCCCCTGCCCACCATACCAAAAATGATCCTGTACACCCGGCGCCATCCATCAGATCGCCTTTCTCGCTGCTCGCTACCCAATCTGGGTCCATAGGCGTGGTGCAGTAGGGAGCTCTACATCATCCCTCCGTACGAGGGAAGGGAGGTGGCTCATCCTGCCGTAGCCTCTACCACTGCTGCCGTACTCTCTCTCCAGGGGTATCCGCCATTTCTCTCTCCCGCCTCCGCCCCGCTATCCGTAATGTATACTGGATCCACCGTAATCGTGATCGGGCTCCTCCGCTGGGGCCGATGACCTCTCGTAAGGCCTCCATACAATATCCAGGCAGTCACGCCTCTAATACGTGCTGTAATATGCTACATCCTGCCCGGCAAGAACTCGCCGTGGCTGGCCCACGACCCCCAAACCACCTCTGGAAAGCCATATCTCAGAAATCACCAGGCCCTCGCCGGGGGCAGCCCTATCGGGTCGAATGCATATGATATGCTCATATGCCCAAAGTTGTAACAAAACGTAGAGCAAATCCCGACCGCCTCATCCGGTAGCGGTAGCCCTACAGCTTCTTTGATAACTACACACTGTATACTGGTGCCCAAGCATAACATGTATGCTCCTCAACCATCTCATGTAATACCCCCATCAACGCCTGTGGAAAGCGGCCTCCCTCTGAGTCCGGGAGGGCGAAGCATGTAATGCCGATCATCATCAACACGGCAAGCCGTGTCTCATGTCGGTGGGCACGATACATATCCCCATAGGTGATGCTCGCACTGTGATAAGTCAATAGCACGGCTGCATCCCCGAATACCTGTAAGATACTGTCCATGGCTGTCTCTGCATCCACCTGGAAGACTGCCTCTCCATCGATCGGTAATCTAAGGATGCGATACACATCCTCCAATGTAATGGTCATCTCTCCAGTCGGGAGATGGAACACATTGGTCACCGGATCCCATCTCTCGATGAGGGCGACCATAAGACTATGATCCCTCTCTATCGCCCTATAACGCTGGACTCCGCCGAGTCCCACCTCGCGCATGATGGCCCAATCCGCCACAGACACGTGTGGCCACATCCGTCTCAACAACGGGGCATCCTATCCCGCATAGTCAGCTGCTGACGTGCCTGCACAAATCACCCACTTCATTAGACCTACCCTTTCAAACAACAACTACTTTACCCTTCTATACCCCCTTTTACCCACCCGACCACAACCCGACTCTATCACACACACCTACACCCACCTATTTTACCCTAAAAACTTTACGATATCCCCTCGCCTTATCTCGCACCCTACCATTTACTCAGCTCTACTCTCGCCATTTACCTATGCCCCTACCAATTTAACACCTCCCCATTCATGCCCAACACCTACTCTATCCGAACCGCACCAACCACACAATCGCCCCATTTTTCCCCCACTCACCAATCAACCTTCCTATTCACCTCTACCCCTTCCCTCTTCACCCCCACAAACACAAAACCCAAACCACTAATACCCAAACACCCAAACAACAGCCCCAACAACCACCAAACACCCCAAACCACAACAAAACCAACCAACAAAATAAATATTCCTAACTAGGGACCGGTACCGGTCACCCATGACCGCCACCGGTCCCCTCTCCACCGACGCCGGTCGACGTACGACCGACACCGGTCACCCACAAACCCACCCTGCCCCGAAATTTCTTGACCGATGCCGGTCGCTTAGTGACCGGCATCGGTCACTGAAAAATCATGGAGCCGAACCCGACGCGCCCCCCAAATCCTTTTTTGCCTATTTATACCTATTTACCCACCCAAACACCCTAAAAATCTACCCACCCTGCCGCCTTGCCCTCCTTCACCCATCTATCCTCTTCATTTTTCAAATAACTTCAATTTATTCATTATTTTACCAAAACATGGATTCCTACCCAAACCCCCAAAAATAGCTTAACAACATCAAATTCACACCATGAGAGGTTTCAAACCTACCGGTATGATGACACGTCATCGTGGTGGGATGGGTGGTGGTGGTCCAGCACCTCCAGCTCCTCCTGGCTGTGCCATGGCTATAAACTCTCCTCTGCTGGGTCCTCCACCAATCAAATGCTGCCTCCTCCTCGCTAGGGCCTACCAATCCTCACTTCTCCACTCAAATAGTGCCACCTCAGCCGACAAACTCAACAATCTCGCCACAAGACCTCAGACAACTAAAATTGGTTTTCAAATTGACAATATGACAATGACAGGCCGTATTTTTTCTTTTTATAGGTTTTCGACCTATAACCGATACCGGTTATATTGTGCCCTAAGGAACCGGTATCGGTCACCTAACCGATATCGGTCATAGACAATCGATATCGGTTTTATCCCACCTCTTCCCCAATTTCTACCTTATTTACTAATCGCCCTTTCTCACAACATCGCCTATATCCACCTTGGTTGAACACCCTTTGTTAACTTCATTGGCCCGACCCAAGGCCGCAACCAACCAATTTGGCCCGACCCAAGGCCGCAACCAACCAATTTGGCCCGACCCAAGGCCAACCAACCAATTTGCCCGACCCAAGGCCGCAAACCAACCAACTTTGCCCGACCTAAGGCCGCAACCAACCAACTCACCTAAGGCCAGAATAACTAACCGCCTGCCCAACCTAAGGCCGCAACCAACCAATTTGGCCCACCTAAGGCCAGAACCAACCAATTGCCCGACCCAAGGCCGCAACCAACCAATTTGGCCCGACCCAAGGCCGTAACCAACCCCGACCCAAGGTTGCCCGACCCAAGGTCAGAACCAACCATTTGGCCCGACCCAAGGCCATAACCAACCATTTGGCCCGACCCAAGGCCGCAACCAACCCATTTGGCCCGACCCAAGGCCGCACCCAACCATTTGGCCCGACCTAAGGCCGCACCAATTAAATACCTCACCCAACCTCAACACAATACAATTTTATCCACCCATCATGTAGCTTTTTGTTCAATCGAGCTCACCTGTTCGTGTTTTAGCATGATTAGGGTCCTTGACTTGATCAGTCGACCAACTTTTCCTAGACCAAGACCGTGACGTTTATCTCAACCAAACCAACCATTTGGTACTGCCGAACATGCCTAAACGCCTCGTACCTTACCCGTTATATCCCCTGGAGCTACTTCCTATGCCTTGGATACCAGGATTATATCACCCTTGTTTGGATAAACTATCGACCTTTGCCTATGAATTGCTTGTTTTCTCTTCAAATCATGTACCCTGGTCGCACTACTGCATGTCAACGTGCGTCTGCTTCCTTGGACCTACCCCACCATCTTACCATTATCTAAACACCATTTACCCTTTATCAACCCTATCCCTGATTTCACGCTACCTCAATCTGTGATAGATTTGAGGGGGATTACCTATACCCTTAACAGGGGTAACCACTTCTTATTATTGTCCGTGTAGCTTTAACAAAGACAAGCTACACGACAACAAGGGGCTAAATGTAGACACCAAATTTGTGTCTTACGACACCCTGTGCCCCGCATCTCATTTCGCAACCTAACCTCATCACCTAAACCTTACACAATTATTTATTAATTACCTTATAATTAATAAATCCACATCGCCATACCTGCCACCTCATTTCGCCACCTCATCATGACCTAGTCTTAACCCTAAACTAACCTAATTAAGACCTATAACTTGGTCCACATCCACACCCATGACTAATTACTCCTCACCCGCACCTAAAACCAACCTCATAATGACTTGACCAAGCCCGCAACCAATCCCTCGGAGAAAAGGAGGGAAAGCTGGCTATTTTACCAAAAATAGCCCGCTTTGACCTGACCGACATCGGTTCCTACTCGACCGCCGTCGGTTGCATAACCGCCATCGGTTCCCCGTAAATGACCACCTCCAACCAAAAACAAAGGATCGGATTTTCATTTGATCGGAAGAGGAGAAATCATTGAAGGATCCGGATTTGCTTGGCCGAGCAGAGACAAGTGAAGAAACAAGAAGAGTTTGCAGAGAAGGACATCAAGCCCAAGACTGCAACTGAATAACCAGAGCCCAGTGACACTCATCCGAGCATCAGAAGAGGAGATAGCACATCTTGATTGTCGATCATCCTACTTGAGCCCCGCTTTCGCTCATCACAAATCTGTGGAACTCGCATCTTCATCAGGAACGAGTAAGTAGTGTCTTGTATGTTTCTAAGCACCATTTCTTGAGCCTGTGGATTGATAGTAATTATAAGCTCATTCCTAGATCTACCACCTACCAAAGACCCCGCACTTAACCTTCATCCATACATCCTCAGTATTGCCCAAGACCATTTTATCACACTCGAGTCTTCCCTGTCCTCTCACTATTCCCCTCAGCCATCCGCTAGTCTTAATAACCCCACAATCACCCTGCAACCAACCTCTATCCAGAAGCACCTAGATTACTGACCCTACCGGTGTCGGCATCCCCTACCGGCAGCGGTTCTCTAACCGCGGTCGGTTATCCAAAGACCGCATCGGCCACTCGTGACTTATACCCCAAAACCTTCCTCTCGCCTATTTGTCACCTAACAACCTCAGTCCAGCTTTGGTTTATCCTCGTAACTCAACCCGAATGTATCAACGACTCAAGAATCAACAAACAACGTGACTCTTTATTATTGATAGTTTAGCCTCTATTGCTTTGTAACGAGGTACCTAAATCGTGATTTTGCAATAGCTTTCTTTGTTATCATTTGTGTTAATTCGTATTAAAAGGGGAACCACCACCTTCAAAGGAAGTTTTATATTTCCCGGGCCTAAGGCAGCTCCTCATTTATTGTCTAATTAAAATCTGTGGTCTTGTATTCTTACTTGCAGTAGTCCTTCCAAGACAAAAAGGAGTTCTTCGCAATGATCTCGATCTTTCTCTACGGACGCGCACACCATCTCAACATTCAACAGTATTCCTCCTAGCCCTAACCCTTATCTCTGCTTTCTCAAAGGAATGAAAGGATAGAAGCAAGTCTATTCCACAGAGCCAAACATTCCGTGCGAAACATTTTTTGCACGCACGCCTTGGGGGACCCATTTCGGGTTTCTGCTTTCTCTTGCTTGCTTTCATATAGGAGCATACTTGCTTTTGCTTTTTTTTTTGTTATATTTAGTAAAAGAATTTGTCTTGCTTTCCCAGTTTTGCTTTAGTAAAAGTCATCTTATTTGCTTCATCGAATATCATTTTCGATTTGGGTTTAAAACACGTGCATTACATTCTTGCTTGTTGTTTTCAATTCTAGTGAACATAGACTAAGTAACAGGTCGTACACGTGGGGGTGATTTCCACGGTATTGACAGGAAATTAATCTTACTTTCACTGCACAACACATACCGAATCACTTCATAATTAACACAACAGCTCAAAACATCCCCCCTTTTCCGCGGTATTCCTCCGCCCGATTGAGGTAACCTTATAAGCCAAAACAAACTTGACATTTCCCCTAAGTCTTTTGTTTAGGATTGACATCATTCTGCGTCTAAAGGCATAAGCCCAAATTTATTAAAATTAACCCTAGGGTTAGTCTCATTAATTTGTTTGTGCATTCTTGCTTGTTTTCGCTTTTGTTTCTCTCATATACACTATTTTCTCGTGATCACTACGTAATGCTTGTAGGCATACTAATCACTATTAACACCAAATCAACAACTTCTTACTATTTCTTACACTAGCTTCTATTATACCGACATCGGTTAGCTTACCGACGCCGCTATAGCCTCGACCGACATCGGTTATCCTACCGATATCGCCATATCGTTTTTTACAGCCCGACAAACCAAAGAACCTACCAATTTCAAACATCTTGTTGTCTGTTTCTGTTCCTGATAGATTGAAACCCTACTGTGTACTCCTGTCCATGGTTGTTATCACTCGAAAGCAAGCCACCGCCATGGTTTCACATGCTTGCTCGTGCCTTTGCCTCGAATCACCCCTTCACATTCGGGGAATCCTACTGACACCGCGAGGGTTCCTAAAATTCCTCGTAGGAGATAAAGAATTTGCCAAATTTCTCTGATGCTAATCCTAGCGCTGTACAATACTATTTGTCTCATGCCCCGACCGTACACCCGACGGTCAACTCCTTGTTGGCATGCCTATCAGTATAGCTACTCATTTAGCTCCTTCTCCGCCTGATAACTCCGCTTTGCCTTCTGCATCCTTAGTCCCGTCTCCTAACTCAGCAGCTTCAGGGGTTCATACGACACAGATTGGCTTTCCTTTGGTTAATCTTGGGCCCAACATGTCATTACCGCCGGCTGCTCCTACCTCGCCTCTCTTGCAGACTATTCCTGCTTCATGACTTGCTCTCTCGCCACCTATCCACACGAGCTTTCCTTCTCAAGCTCCGCCCACCTTTTCATTTCCACACACATATCCTAGAACCTCAACGCTTATATAGGACATCCCTATTCGGTTGCCTCAACACATTCGCCCTCCATACCTATCAACATTTAACCCCACCATTGTTCAGCAGTGGCCCTTGGCCCAATTTGCCTCCGCTTTACCACAACCACACCATCATCTCATCCAACTACCGATTTAATTAAACAAATGATGGACAAAATGCAAAATCTGAGGCTTCGCTTCGTGAAGTCGTAGCGCTGACATACGAGCAAGTTTGTCGAGCCTATCCACCCTTCACCCCCTTTCATTCATATCCTCCTCAATGGGAATTACCAAAATTTACCCATTTTAATAGTAAGGAGGACCTCAACAACACTTACGATCATTTAGACATGCCTCGCTATCTCGATTGCTCACGACGACGCTTTACTACTCCGCACCTTTCCTATGTCCTTATCAGACCCGCTTGAGTGGTACAAAGCTTTAACCCAAAGACTCAATCTTCTCTTTAACCAGCTAGCCCAATCTTTCTTGGATCATTTCTCCATTAACATTGCCAAGAAAGTATCTATCACCGACTCTATGCCATCCGACAATTGAAGACGAATCTATCGCAGATTTCGCTGACGATGGCGGGCCTTATCAACCAACTTACGTATGCCTTGCCTCAGACCGAACTTATCGAACTATTTACGCGGGCCTGCGCTAAGCACATCTCTCCTACCCTCCAAATTCAAACTTTCCGTACATTTGACGAGGCCTTTACTATGGCTCGAAAACTAGAGATTCGAGCCTTAGAGGAAGAGAAATTGCAGTTGCGCAACAAAAACCCCACTTTCCGAACCCAAGATTCCACCAACAAACCTAACACCACCAATCCTCACCCATCGACTGCTTCGAAATCAAAAGGGGCCGTGCACGCGGTGATGGTCAAATCCCAACCACCGTCTAATACCCCGCCAAAAACCACCTATAAGTATAAAGCAGAGCCCATCAACTACACTCCCTTGGGAGAAACATATGGTGTGATATTGAAAATTGCTTAAAGCAGAGCCATTACCTTACCTCCCGTTAAACCTCACTCCGGGTTTGATTCCACTCGCCATACCTTCTTGGTACAAAGAAAATGACTTCAGAATTTCCACCGCGTGAAGGGACACAAACCATGAAAATCGCAAGATGTTGAAAAACATAGTGCAGAAATGGTTGATGCGGGGATATAGCCCTCGATAATCCTAACGCCCGCTAACCGAAATTTGAAAATATTCAACAAACCATTCCCAAATCATTCTTCTAATAATAACATAAATCAAGATATCTTAGCCGAGGAGAGTGTTCATGAGATCCATGCAGTCTTCGATTCCCAGCCAAAAACCTCTATCGAACAAATTCTGAATCAAGCCTCTTCACTAACGCAGAAACCGAACCCCCTTCCTCACCATCAAGACAAACTGAAATCCTTGCCATTCCTTTACCCATCAAGGAATTAACCGCCCAAAGTTCCCTTCTCACAAATGAGCCTTCTTACACCACATCCTTGCAAGACTGTGAGCGGATGTTATCTAATTTATCTATTTCCCAAACGTCTCCTTCTACCATTCTTGCTGTACAAGAGGAAGGCTCGCCACTTCTTTTGTCATCCTTAGATGAGAAACCTCTTGAACCGACATCACCACATTCTTTAAACATGACGGATCCTCTCAAACACGCCCTCCTACCTATTAGTTCTTCATCGCCTAAATCTTTTCAGCGACCGGTTGACCTCTTAACGCCCATTGATACAGTGCCTCATCTACCCCCTGTATCACACCCACAATGGGACCGGAATCACAACCCACCTTTCTTCCATACAAAAGTTCCTATTCACACGTGAGGACCGCCATTCCCGTAAGATGATGTCCTCCTGGGAACGTTTGAGTACGCCATATTCTACTCAAATGCAGATGACCGATCCAGATGCCTCTACCATATACCCGAAGTGTTTACGTGCTTAAAATGCCTATGTCCTCATCTTCACCCCCTCATCTCTACCAAATACCTCATCCACTTCTATTAACCTAACCAAATCTTCCCTACGCTGGGACCTCACCAATACCCAGGGCCTAACACACCCACCTAAGCGGCTTGATTTATCTAAAATAAAGCCGCCATCCCATTAGGAGACAGACTCAATCTCCTCAATCTATGCCGCTATCACAACTAAAACCCTCGCTCACACACCTACCTTCCATATTGGGACCCCATCCTCTACCTTGCATCAATATATCATACCTCCTACGCTTTTTTTAAAGCGACCTACGCCTTCGCACCCATACAAAATCCAAGGGTATAAAGAACACCGCTCACCCCGTGTATCCTGTCCACCTATCAACCTAAACAAATTCCATCATCAAAAGATTTGTTTTCTATCACTCCTATTTCTCCGTGGTTGTTTTCTGATACCACATCATCTATGGCCTCATCATCCAACCAGCTAAACATAGCTTCTACGCCAAAGAAGCCACGTTTAGTTAAAACCCATTATCAAAACTCCTTGGCTAAACCACCACCCATACAAACCAACCATACCACGTCATCACCGTGAATCCGACCTACTAATAGCCTCCTCTTCCTCTGACTTTGACCCACTCAAAGGGTCTTACGCCAAAATCCTTGCTATGTTGGTAGAGAATGCGACCATTTCCCTACCCCCACTTAGACCTTATGATCCATCTAAACCTCGACCTATAGGTTACGATGAGTCTAAAATCTGCGCTTACCACCGCACACCAGGACATGACGTAGAGGGATGCAAAGCGTTGAAAGCTATACTTCGTCAGTCACCTCTCTCAGATAGAAAAGTTAAGAAAGATAACTTACGAAGAGAGAGACCTTTAGCTTCAATTCCCTCTCCTATACCACCTGTCCCCGCCTCACCAAGATCTATCATTATTACAGCCCCACCTCTCGAAGACCATGACCTATCCCTACTGTCTTCCTCCTCTCGTATTCACGAGATCAATATGATTAGTGTTGCTACTCGAGGACAGAAAAACAATGGGAAAGCGAAAGAAAACACACCTGCGGCATCTCTTTCTCCGTCCACCATCCCGATGGCACCACCACCTAAAGTGGTTATTCGTGGACCCGCCTATCCCGTCTCTAATGGAATTGCCCACCGAACCATGATCAAACAACTTCACCAATCGCCTGTAAAAATGACACTGTATGATCTCATTCAGACTTCTGAATCTCATCGACAAGCTCTCGTTGAAATCCTTCAAGGGATAGAGGTCTTACCTAATGAAACCTTTCCTGTTACCTCTATTCTAACACCCAATCACGTTGCTTCACTCACCAAACAATCTATCTCCCCAACCACTTCGCCTCTCAGACAAAGCCGCCGCCGCCGCTTCTCAAGACGAAATTATCGACTTTGGTGCCAAGATCCCGACTCCTCGCTTTTTTCATCTCAGCTTATGTCCGGACATTCGGTACGTCGTGTTATGATTGACGGGGCGCTAGCCTAAACATCATCTCTTCAAAAGCCTTCCAACAAATGAATATCCCTTCTAGTTGCATGTGTGCCAACCCCATCATGTCATGTCATTCAATGATGTATATTACTTCTACCTTAGGCACCGTGATCCTTAACATTCGTGTAGGGCCACGTACTTTACCCGAACTCTTCTATGTCCTCGAGGGAGAGTTCCAATACAATATGTTGTTAGCCGCCTCGATCCGGCTATGGGATGCGTTCCTTCCACCTTACATAGATGCATAAAATTTGAGTACGAGGGGAAGTCCTACACCGTAAAAGCTGATCCTCCCCCCTTCAAAACCTGCAATATGTTGTATCGCCCTAATGATGTGCTTGTACTACTCAAGACACCCATTCATCCAACCCAACCATCCACTTCAACCGCACCTACACCTTCAACCAATGAAACCGCCATCACAAATACCACTTCCTTTCCCGCAGATAACATCCCAACCTCCGACCCCTTAGTAGATGTTTTTCAACGCCTTACGCTGGGGGAGTACCGCCTATATAACGTTAGCTCTTTCCATACCCCGCAGGAGTACGGACAGTTACATGCACATCCTACCTACGACCGTCGCGTGGGGGAGGTAATCTCTTACGACCACCCCATTGCGCACCAACCTAACGTATGGGGGTGTTGACGCATCCTCCGTTACCCCTGAACCTCCTCTTGGTGTGGTTCCCTTCCAATCCGATTTTCAATACTTGACAAATCGTCATTTTGCCCTCACCTTCTTGACTCACTGTGCTTGGAAAGGCTTTGGTTTTGGTCTTTATGAACAAGGCCGACATACACTCATTCCCGTGACTACACGCAAACACAATGATCGTAGTGGTCTCGGTTTTCCTGAAACACTTACACCGGAGAAACCTCGTGTCGGGCCAGATCTCCGAAGATGACGACGCACCCTACCAAACCATCATCACCCATTTTGCCATCATCACCTGCAGAGTCGATAGACCCTGAATCTATCCCTCCTAACTTTTTTTTTTCATAAATGCTATCTTCCTAGGTCCTCTCACTTATCAACGCGATAATGAGGACCCATCTTCTCTTCCCCTTCAGATCCCGACATGATCAAGAGGATTCGCCTTCGATTAATGTTGTTGAGTGCCAGATGACGACTCCATCCTCACTTACTCTTGCGTGATGACTCCTATATTCAACGCGCCTTACCATCTCAAACTCAAACCATGTTGAATGAGTCGACTATAGAAATCAACATCCACACAGAGGAGGATCCTCACGCTTGTGAAGATCGACAATCCCTTAACACATCGTAACAAGCCGCCTTTACTACCTTTCTCCAGACTCGCAACCAAGCTTTCGCTTGTCTCTACGCCGACATGCCAGAATTGATCCTACCATTGCTGTCCATAACATCACCCTAAACCCCGATTCCAAACCACCAAACAAAACCGAGAAAATGCATCCACGCATTGCCCTCTTGGTCAAAGAAGAGCTTCAACGACTCTTTCTGTTTCCTTCATCTTGCCTATCGACTATCCTCAATGGATTTCTAACATCGCACTGCTACTAAAGCGACGGGGGACTTTGATATGCACGGATTTCGAGACCTTAACCTCGCTTGCCCCAAGGATGACTTCCTCCCAAGTATTGATCAACTTGTTGATCTCACATGCGGCCATGAAATGCTTTCTCTCATGGATGGCTTTTCGGGATACAATCAAATTTTGGTAGCCCCGGCCGATCAACATAAAACTACCTTCATAACTCCTTGGGGAACCTTCTGTTATCGTGTCATGCCATTTGGCCTTAAGAATGCTGGTGCGACCTATCAGCGGGCTATGACTTACATTTTTCATGACATTATGCACACTATCCTTGAGGATTATGTCGATGATCTTCTTGGCAAATCTAAACATCGCAGTGAACATCTCGATGTTTTAACCATTATTTTCGATCGCCTATTACAATATTCGGTCCAGCTTCAACCAAAGAAATGTGTCTTTGGTGTTCTTTCGGGAAAACTTCTTGGCTTTATCGTCTCTTTGCATGGCATTGAGGTCGATCCATCTAAAGTCAAAGCTATCCTAGAAATGCCCCCACCCAAAAACCTCAAACAATTGCGTAGTTTGCAGGGTAAACTTCAATCCATCCGGCGTTTCATCTCCCAACTCTCAGATCGATGTCAACCTTTCCATCACCTTCTTAAAAAGGACATTGCCTTTCAATGGAGCGAAGAGTGTCACCAAGCCTTCAAGCTCTCAAAGCCTATCTCTCAGCAGCCACCCGTGCTTATTCCACCTCAGATGATCGCCCTTTCTACCTTTACCTTTCTCGCCACCGACCATGCTATAGGAGCCATGCTCGCACATCGGACTCGCACGCCGAGAACAAGCCGTTTATTATATAAGTCGTACTCTCGTGGATTACGAGACTAGGTATACACATGTAGAAAAATTGTGCCTAGCCCTATCATTCGTAGCCACCAAACTCCGACATTACCTCCTGAATCACAAAACTTTTGTCATCACCAACACGGACCCCATTCATTATATGTATGCCAAACCACATCTAAACCAACGCATCGCCCGATGGCTTATGCTCCTCGCTAACCTCGACCTTGAGTTTGTACAACAGAAGTCAATCAAAGGACAAACTATTGCGACCAACTTCATGGAGGCCCCTTTACCCGGGAACAATTTACCAATTTTAATTTCCCGACGAACTCATCGCCACTCTTTCACTCAGGAAGAGTCATATCCAATGACCTCTTCTTCGATGGATCCAAATGCCAGCCAGCAGGAGGGGCCGGCATTGTTCTCATTCCTCTTGACGCCGAGCCTATGCCTCTTTCATTCCGGCTCGATTTCCCGCACTAATAATACAAATGGAATACGAGGCCCTTGTTTTGGGTCTCCAGTGTGTCAGTTACACTTAGGTGTCAAATCTATTAATATTTTTGCGACTCTCAATTGGTAGTCAATCAAGTTATGGGCATCTACCAATGTAAAAATGAGGAACTTCAAAAGTACAAACATTACGTGGATTCACTTTTGACCTCATTTACTCGTTATTCTATCCAGACCATTCCCCGCTCCACTAACAAATTTGCGGATACTATGGCTTGCTTAGCCTCGCAAATTCCTGCCTCACCAACTGACTCTGACATATTCATCTTGGTCCAACAACTCTTTGCCCCATCTTACTCAAATTTCCGTCAAGGTTGTTTGTATGATAAATAATGTGTCTGCTAATTCACAGGATACCTGGTACCACCAATTTCACGACTACCTTACAACCTCTGTTCTCCCACCTGACCTAACTAGTACCGGAAAACGTGCTTTTCTTAAACGTGTTTCTCGTTATGTCATCATGGGGGACTCCTTTATAAACGTGGCTTTGATGGTATCCTCCTTCGATGTCTAACCGCGCAGAGGTCACCTATACCATCCAACAGTCCATGACGGTATTTGTGGTGGACATTTTAGTGGCTCTTGCTGTGGCTAAACGAATCCTTCGCCTAGGTTATTATTGGCCTACTTAATAACGATCGCTATGAATATGTTAAGCGTTGTGTTATGTGTCAACAACATGCCAACCTTCAACATACTCCTAGCCATCCGCTACAGGTCACACGAGATCTTTGGCCTTTCTCACAATGGGGTTTAGACCTTATTGGTGAGATTCACCCACCCTCTTCGCAACGTCACCGTTGGATAATCACAGCAACCGAATATTACACAAAATGGGTGGAGGCCATTCCACTCATTTCAATCAAAAAGAAAAAATTGTCGAATTCGTTAACCATCACATTATCTGTCGTTTTGGTATTCCTCATCGCCTAATAATAGATAATGGTAAATCTTTCAAAAATAAGTTGTTACAAGACCTTTGTGACAACTTTGGTATCAAACTTAGTTTCTCATCACCTTACTATCCACAGGCCAATGGTCAAGTTGAATCTTCTAATAAAACCCTAACCAAAATCCTCATGAAAGTTGTTAATGATTCTGGAAGAAATTGGCATGATCACATTCCCTTTGCCCTTTGGGCTTATCATACTAGCATTCGTACCTCCACTAATGCCACACCATTTTCTTTGGTATATGGTACCGAGGCTGTCTTGCCTCTCGAAATACAAATACCCTCCCTCAGAATATCTCTTCAGGATATTCTCACCAACGATGATTTCCGCCAAGAGCGGTTAGCCCAATTAGAGCTTCTTGACGAGCGTTGTCTTACGGCTCTTGATCACCTTCAAATCTACCAAAAACGCATCAAGCGTGCTTATGATAAACGACTTCATGAGCGTACTTTTAAGGTTGGTGATCTTGTCCTCAAAGAGAATCAACATGTAACCAAACTAGAAAAGAGCAAACGTGGAAAATTTGCTCCTAATTGGATTGGGCCTTACATTATCACTCACACTTATGGATCAAGCACTTATCGTTTAGCTTCGCTTAATGGTAAACCTGAGCTTGAGCCCCTTAATGCCTTGCATCTTCGACCATTCTACTATTGAAATTAGTGTTATATCACTTCTTATCTACCTTACGCTCGTCCCTTGAGCTCATTTACCACCGCATACACTTTGTTTCTTACATCTCAAAATCAAATCAAGCTCACATGGTTTGATTATCACCTCCCCTTAAAAGATGCCTTCCCCTTTTTAGTCTAGTCCATGACTTCAAAGTATCAAAATGACACATTCTTAATTAAAACACTTATGGGATTTTCTTGAGTCAAACTTCCTACAAAACTAGATGCTTTATGCCCAACGGACATCTAGACCTCTAAATTATACAATAGACTGCTCCTGAAGGACAAATTATATGCCAAACTATTGCTACTATTATATATAGACTGCTCCCCCCAAGGACAAATATATATAAACACCGCATTCTGCTACTATAAATAGATCGCTCCTCAAGGACAGCTATACACAGTCAGCCTTTTTATCAAAGCTTCTCGCATTGATCAGCTTTCATGAAGACCTCAAGAACAACAAAATACATATCCCATGTAGACTTCCCGCATCGATCACTCTATATCCAAAAAAATAAAATAAAAATAAAAGCAATATTTCAAAACACTTTTGAGTCATGGACTTGTCTATTTAGGTTTGGTTCTCTTTTGTCAGAATAATCATCTTATAATAAGTTCTCTGCACCCTCGCCCACATCAACCACCTCACCTCACCATTTGTCAAAGCAACAAAACTCAAGGGACGTGACGTATATCCGATATATTGTGATTATACCACTCTTTTCACCTATCGACTTCTCGCCTATGCAAGGTACCTAGGGACTCAAGCTCATCCTACATTAATATGTGGTTTGTTTAGCTCTTCTCAACTACGGGACACTCTGGCCTCTTTTGCTCGACTCTAGGATTGTGTGTTGACCTTAATCAGGACACGATTCCATACTACTTGGGTATGCTAACTTTCGCTTCACCTATACCAACACCAACAACATTACCCTACCAACATCAAATTTTTTTTACCAACCAACAAATTGCCTAACCACAACCAAATTTCCTGAATTCACCTCTCCCTGGTCCTAAGGGAGAACTACATCGGTCTGAGGCCCTCCTTGCTTTGTGCAATGGGCTATGTAGGCAGCACTTAGGAGACATGGGGTCTCCCAAGGTTAGCTCGACCATCCCCTACCATACCCTATCATGTGTTGTAAATATAAATATTTTTTGTGTATTTCTATTTGCCAACATTCATCTTTATCCTTTTTCAAACAAAACAAAAACAACATTCAAAACACAACCATTCTTATTATTATCATCACTCAAAACCACATACATCTTTAGTTTTATTTTAGATGTTAAACAAATACATCTTCTCTATCATCGACTCGCAGGTCGGCATCCTTATTTATTCTTATATTCCTATGAAATTCACTTAGACCCTTGCACCTCCTCCCGAATCAGGTGGTGATCGTGATCGTCGATGCCCCTCAGTTGGCCTCTCCATCCTCAAAGGTGCCACTGCCATTGGTTCCTCCCATTGATCCGCCAACATCTCCTGTAACATACGAATACGTCCTCTCGCGTGGAGGAATCTTGCCTCCGCCTCTCCACTCATGAATCGTGAAACCTCTAACAATCCCATTGTCTCATTCACCTGTGTTTGAAGCTGGTGAGCCAACTCCTGCAGACGATCTCTCTCCGCTGTAATCACAGCTATGTCTGGGCGCTCACGTGCACCTCGCAGCTCTGCTACCCACCATACTCTATAGGCCTCTGTCGTTCCCGCATCCATTACCCTACGATCGGGCTACTATCTCTTCTGGCCCTTCTGGAGGTGTAGGCCGGGAGGTGAGAATGCTGCCTCGGCGTCGATCCTCATGTATGGTCTATATGTCATCGGTATATCCTGAACGAACCCAAATTGTCGCCGCACGCGATCTAGAGGAATCCTCTCGTACTCACCCGGCCTGTGCCCTGCGATCCACCTCAATCGCTCTACACCCCTCAACTCCTCAGCTATGTGCTCTATCACCATATAGTTCCCGTAAGGCCTCCAACAAATATCCGCAATCGCTCACCATCTCCCATACCTGCTATAATACTCGATGTCATCTATCACGGCCTCGATCTCGCTTGTTGCTCCTGACCCATCGTCTCAATCCCAACCTTTGCACTCCCGCCTCCCCGACTTGATGGGTCGGCCTATTGACGACACACAAACAATATGCTCATAGGCCCAACAATGTAATAAGTACGAACAATCCAAAGGTCGCCCGTGTTTTCACTTGCAGCCCATAGACCCCTATATAACTCGCCAGACATGCGGTGCCCATGCGAAAGTCACGCCATTTCTATCATTTCCCAAATAACACTCATCAATGCTTTGGGAAATCTTCCACCCTCCACCCTCGGTAATGCATAATACCCCACCGCTATCATTAATAGCACGGCCAACCTTGTTTCCTCAGGTGTGTTACATACATTGTACCATACGTAAAAGATAAACCTCGCTGTGTCAAATCTCGTGCAAATGACCGACCCAAATACTCACGTTATCATCGCTGCCGCCCGCACGCTAGCTAGGCAACGCCTGATACACTATTTTTCCTATCATTGGGAGTCTCAAAATATGGAACACATCTTCCAAAGTCACTGTCATCTCCCCTGTTGGCAGATAGAAGGTATTCTTTTCTGGATTCCATCTCTCAATCAACGCCTGCAACATAGCATGGTTACGCGCGATTCTTGAATAATAGCGGATTCCACTTAACCCCAAATGATTTATCAATGCCCATTCAGCTGGTGTTACATCCGCTGATTCGTGACAACAACGCTGGCACAGTATCATTCATCCTTAACCCTGCTTCTGCCTGCATACATCAAAACGACACATAATTATTCAAAAGAACAAATCTCTACGGGTTTTTTCTCAAGTTCTGGAAACTCTTACAGTGACCGATATCGGTTATGAATAACCGATACCGGTTTGCTAACCGATACTGGTTATTTCTAAACGATACCGGTCACTGTCAAAAATATACCTACCCTGCTTAAAACATACACCTACGATAATTATT
Source organism: Taxus wallichiana var. yunnanensis (assembly GCA_018340775.1). Classification (NCBI taxonomy): domain Eukaryota; kingdom Viridiplantae; phylum Streptophyta; class Pinopsida; order Cupressales; family Taxaceae; genus Taxus; species Taxus wallichiana. The sequence goes on along the minus strand of CM031240.1, from coordinate 137,835,842 downwards.
TTGCCCGTTTACTCCTATTTATACCTAAAAACATACGTGACCACCCTGCTTACCCCATCCCCAACCCTTTCCTATCACCTTTTTTCTCATCTTTACCCACTTACACTTCTCTCATCCTATTCACAAAACATGCAAGAATCAAATTACAACCAAACAATTTACCTCTCGGATGCAGCAGCTTGGGGCGGAACATGTCTTCCCCCTCGTCCCTGCCTGCTGGATGCTTCTCCTCGTTCAGCCATGTTCACCACCCTCTTCAAATATAACTTGTCTTTCTACCTTCTGAATCTCAGCCCACGCTCACTTCACCTGTCTCTTTCCTCCTTATCACTCAAATTCTTTCATGCAATTACCTGTAGCAGTTGTCAAACAACGTCGCATTCACATATTTAACTTGTTGCATGACTCTAAAAATAAGAATGCTAAAAATAAGAACTTAAGTTGCCAACCAAGCAGTTCTATTTTTAGGAAAATAATTCTTGCATAACCGATATCGGTTACATAACCGATATCGGTCATATAGATACCGACATCGGTTACATAACCGATATCGGTCATGTACCCCTTTTGCTTAAACCTAAGCCGTTTCTTCATTTTTGCAAATTTTTGTGGCGCCCGTCCCTTTTTCCTGCATAAACAACACCATTATCTATAATTTTTCATTAAATCCATATCTCATCACAATTTCATCAACATCATCTATCCATATTACAAAAACAACCAAGCCATCAACAAACGATATCAAAAACCATCAATCTATACACCATTTGGATCCAACTCAGCAGCTACATACGTTCAATTTCACAAACCAGCGACAAAACACATCCAACATTTCATAAACACAACATGTCAATTAAACTCATCATCTATATATACATACATTCCATTTCAAAAAGCCATCAACAAAAGACATCAACACCATCAATATATAAACCATGTGGATCAAACTCATCATACATTAAATATCACAAACCATCGACAAAACACTTAACACATTTTAAACACAAAGATGTGGGTCAAAATCATCATATCTATATATCAAAAGTTTCAAATATACAATGTACCCTGCATAGGGGCCTCTGTGATCTCATAATAATACAAAGCCGGCACGCAGGCCTCAACAACTGTCAAAATATCGACTCGCTCGCAGCCGGTCATATCAAAATATACTCTGCCGCAGTCAGATCAACCATATAACCCGTACTCGGCTCGCAGGCCGGTATATACAATAAATGAATAAATAAATGAAAGAATCATATGTGGGCACGCAGGCCTCTCTATACATAACCGGTTCGCAGACCGGTGCCTCTATCTAATATCCATCTACAAACAAAACATCTCTCTCCAACCTGTGGATCCTCGCCTCCCCCACCGCCTCTCGCCTCGTCTCCCTCGCGGGTCCTCGTGCCGCTCTCTCGCCTCTCCCCTCGTAATGTACTCCACCGGGCCGTGGCTGCACCACCCTGGGATCTCTGGCTACGCGAGGTCTCCACTCTATGCGCCGCATATGGCTGATAGTCAGCCCCGGTACCATCCAGGATGTCCTGATAGTACCGGGCCTCCGCTCTCGCCTCCATATACCGGGCCCGTGCCACCAAAGCTGCTGGGGCTGGTCCCCCGACTCCTAATACCAATGGCCCCGCCCTACCAAGACACCTCGTGCTCGCTGTGGCTGGCCGCTGGTGGTACTGGTGCTGGGTGCCCGGTGGTGGTGCCTGGCTGTGCTACTGCACGCTGGCTACCGGTGGTGCTCGTGGTGTACTGCATTCGTGGTGCCTGTGGCCGGCCGCTCGTACTCGTGCTCAAGCACCGCCCGTAGGACACCTATTCGTGCTCGTGGCAGCAGCAGCCCCTCGTAATAACCGTATTTCGCCCTCCGAGCTGGTCCTCTCTCGCTTTAATACCGCTAAGTCTCTGGCTGCAAGGGGTGTGCTCTCTCGCGGCTCTCTCCCTTCCCACCATACCAAAATGATCTCAGTATACACCCGGCGCCATCCATCAGATCGTCGCCCGCTCACCGCTGCTACCCAATTCGGGTCCATAGGCAGGGTGCAGTGCAAGTGGAGCTTCTACATCATCCCTCCCAGTACGAGGGAAGGGAGGTGGCTCATCCTGCCGTAGCCCCACTGCTGTCATCCGTACCCTCTCTCTGGGTATCCGCTGCATACTCTCCCGGCCTCCGTCCCGCTATCCAGAATGTATACTGGATCCACCGTAACTGTGATCGGGCTCCTCCGCGGGGCTGATGACCTCTGTAAGGCCTCCATACAATATCCAGGGTAGTCACGCCCTCTAATACGTGCCGGTAATATGCTACATCCCGTCCGGCAAGAATCGCCGTGGCTGCCCACGACCCCAACCACCTCTCGAAAGCCATATCTAGAAATCACCTGTGGCCCTGGCTGCTGGGGCAGCCCTACTGGTCGAATGCATATGATATGCTCATATGCCCAACAGTGTAACAAAAACGTAGAGCAAATCCCGAATCGCCTCATCCGGCGGTAGCCCCACAGCTCTCGGTATAACTGCACCAGGTATACTGGTGCCCAAGCATAACATGTATGCTCCTCAACCATCTCGTGTAATACCCCCATCAGCAGCCTCGTGGAAAGCGGCCTCCCTCTGAGTCCGGGAGGGTGAAGCATGTAATGCCGATCATCATCAACACGGCAAGCCGTGTCTCATGTCGGTGGGCACGATACATATCCCCATAGGCGATGCTCGCGCTGTGATAAGTCAATAGCGCGGCTGCATCCCCGAATACCTGTAAGATACTGTCCATGGCTGTCTCTGCATCCACCTGGAAGACTGCCTCTCCATCGATCGGTAATCTAAGGATGCGATACACATCCTCCAATGTAATGGTCATCTCTCCAGTCGGGAGATGGAACACATTGGTCGCCGGATCCCATCTCTCGATGAGGGCGACCATAAGACTGTGATCCCTCTCTATCGCCCTATAACGCTGGACTCCGCCGAGTCCCACCTCGCGCATGATGGCCCAGTCCACCGCGGACACGTGTGGCCGCATCCGTCTCAACAACGGGGGCATCCTATCCCGCATAGTCAGCTGCTGACGTGCCTGCACAAATCACCCACTTCATTAGACCTACCCTTTCAAACAACAACTACTTTACCCTTCTATACCCCCTTTTACCCACCCGACCACAACCCGACTCTATCACACACACCTACACCCACCTATTTTACCCTAAAAACTTTACGATATCCCCTTGCCTTATCTCGCACCCTACCATTTACTCAGCTCTACTCTCGCCATTTACCTATGCCCCTACCAATTTAACACCTCCCCATTCATGCCCAACACCTACTCTATCCGAACCACACCAACCACACAATCGCCCCATTTTTCCCCACTCACCAATCAACCTTCCTATTCACCTCTACCCCTTCCTCTCTTCACCCCCACAAACACAAAACCCAAACCACTAATACCCAAACACCCAAACAACAGCCCCAACAACCACCAAACACCCCAAACCACAAAAAACCAACCAACAAAATAAATATTCCTAACTAGGGACCGCACGGCCACCCATGACCGCCACCGGTCCCCTCCACCGACGCGGCCGACGACGACCGACGCCGGCCGATCGACACCGGTCACCCACAAACCCACCCCGCCCCAAATTTCGACCGATGCTTACCGCTAGTGACATCGCATCCCACTCGAAAATCATAGAGCCGAACCCGACGCGGCCCCCCAAATCCTTTTTTTCCTATTTATCCCTATTTACCCACCCAAACACCCTAAAAATCTACCCACCCTGCCGCCTTGCCCTCTTTCACCCATCTATCCTCTTCATTTTTCAAATAACTTCAATTTATTCATTATTTTACCAAAACATGGATTCCTACCCAAACCCCCAAAAATAGCTTAACAACATCAAATTCACACAATGAGAGGTTTCGAACCTACCGCATGACGACGACACGTCGTCGTGGTGGGATGGGTGGTGGTGGTCCAGGCCTGGTCCAAAGACTCTCCAGCCTCCTCCTCCGGCCGTGCCATGGCTATATAAACTCTCCTCTCGCTGGGTCCTCCACCAATCAAATGCTTGCCTCCTCCTCGCTAGGCCTACCAATCCCTCACTTCTCCACTCAAATAGTGCCACCACCACAAAACTCAACAATCTCGCCACAAGACCTCGCATAACTAAAATTGGTTTTCAAATTGACAATATGACAATGACAGCCGTATTTTTTCTTTTTTATAGGTTTTTCACCTATAACCGATACTGTTATATTGTGCCCTAAGGAACCGGTAGATCGGCCACCTAACCGATATCGGTCATAGATAATCGATATCGGTTTTATCCCACCTCTTCCCCAATTTCTCGACCTTATTTACTAATCGCCCTTTCTCACAACATCGCCTATATCCACCTTTGGTCGAAACCCTTAATTAACTTCTATCGTGCCCGACCCAAGGCCGCAACCAACCAACCTGGCCCGACCTAAGGCCGCAACCCAATTTGCTCCAAGGTCAGAATTCCCAAGGCCATTTGGCCCGACCTAAGGCCGCAACCAACCAGAATTTGCCCGACCTAAGGCCGAACTTCAACCAATCCCCATTTGACCCAAGGGCCGCAACCAACCAATTCGCCCGACCTAATCGGTCCGAATTAACCATTTGCCCCGACCCAAGGCCGTAACCAACCAATTTGGCCCGACCCAAGGCCGTAACCAACCATTTGGCCCGACCCAAGGCCGTAACCAACCATCTGGCCTGACCCAAGGCCGCAACTAACCATTTGGCCCACCCACCAACCAACCCATTTGCCCGACCCAAGGCCGCACCCAACCATTTGGCCCAACCTAAGGCTGCACCAATTAAATACCTCACCCAACCTCAACACAATACAATTTTATCCACCCATCAGGTAGCTTTTTGTTCAATCGAGCTCACCTGTTCGTGTTTTAGCATGATTAGGGTCCTCGACTTGATCACTCGACCAACTTTGCCTAGACCAAGACCGTGACGTTTATCTCAACCAAACCAACCATTTGCACTCGCCAAACATGCCTAAACATTCCTGTACCTTACCCGTTATATCCCCCGAGCTACTTCCTATGCCTTGATACCAGGATTATATCACCCTTGTTTGGATAAACTATCGACCTTTGCCTATGAATTGCTTGTTTGCTCTTCAAATCATGTACCCTGGTCGCACTACTGCATGTCAACGTGCATCTACTTCCTTGCCCTACCCCACCATCTTCCCATTATCTAAACACCATTTACCCTTTATCAACCCTATCCCTGATTTCACGCTACCTCAATTTGTGATAGATTTGAGGGGGATTACCTATACCCTTAATAGGGGTAACCACTTCTTATTATTGTCCGTGTAGCTTTAACAAAGACAAGCTACACGACAACAAGGGGCTAAATGTAGACACCAAATTTGTGTCTTACGACACCCTGTGCCCCGCATCTCATTTCGCAACCTAACCTCATCACCTAAACCTTACACGATTATTTATTAATTACCTTATAATTAATAAATCCACATCGCCATACCTGCCACCTCATTTCGCCACCTCATCATGACCTAGTCTTAACCCTAAACTAACCTAATTAAGACCTATAACTTGGTCCACATCCACACCCATGACTAATTACTCCTCACCCGCACCTAAAACCAACCTCATAATGACTTGACCAAGCCCGCAACCAATCCCTCGGGAGAAAAGGAGGGAAAGCTGGCTATTTTACCAAAAATAGCCCGCTTTGACCTGACCGACATCGGTTCCTACTCGACCGCCGTCGGTTGCGTAACCGCCATCGGTTCCCTGTAAATGACCACCTCCAACCAAAAACAAAGGATCGGATTTTCATTTGATCGGAAGAGGAGAAATCATTGAAAGGATCCGGATTTGCTTGGCCGAGTAGAGACAAGTGAAGAAACAAGAAGAGTTTGCAGAGAAGGACATCAAGCCCAAGACTGCAACTGAATAACCAGAGCCCAGTGACACTCATCCGAGCATCAGAAGAGGAGATAACACATCTTGGATTGTCAGATCATCCTACTTGAGCCCTGTCTTCGTCATCACAGTCGTGGAACCTGCATCTTCATCAGGAACGAGTAAGTAGTGTCTTGTATGTTTCTAAGCACCATTTCTTGAGCCTGTGGATTGATAGTAATTATAAACTCATTCCTAGATCTACCACCTACCAAAGACCCCGCACTTAACCTTCATCCATACATCCTCAGTATTTCCCAAAGACCATTTTATCACACTCGAGTCTTCCCCCGTCCCTCTCACTATTCCCCTTAGCCATCCGCTAGTCTTAATAACCCCACAATCACCCTGCAACCAACCTCTATCCAGAAGCACCTAGATTACTGACCCTACCGGTGTCGGTTATCCCCTACCGGCAATGCGGTTCTCTAACCGTTGTCGCTTATCCAAAGGACCGACATCGGCCACATGACTTATACCCCAAAACCTTCCTCTCACCTATTTGTCACCTAACAACCTCAGTCCAAATCTGCTTTATCCTCGTAACTCAACTCCGAATGTATCAATGACCAAGAACCAACAAACAACGTGACTCTTATTATTGATAGTTTAGCCTCTATTGCTTTGTAACAAGGTACCTAAATCGTGATTTTGCAATAGATTTCTTTGTTATCATTTGTGTTAATTCGTATTAAAAGGGGAACTAACCACCTTCAAAGGAAGTTTTATATTTCCGGGCCTAAGGCAGCTCCTCATTTATTGTCTAATTAAAATCTGGTGGTCTTGTATTCTTACTTGCAGTAGTCCTTCCAAGACAAAAAGGAGTTCTTCGCAATGATCGATCGATCTTTCTCTACTACGACGCGCACACCATCTCAACATTCAACAGTATTCCTCCTAGCCCTAACCCTTATCTGCTTTCTCAAAGGAATGAAAGGATAGAAGCAAGTCTATAGGTTGACCATGCAAGTTGTGTTTGAAGGGTAAATGTTCTTCGACCGTTCGATGAACCACCATGTAGGATCAAACGATGGAAATCAACTGTTAAATATAGTTGGAAGCTAAATTTAGCTAGTTGTTTGTTAGCTAGAATTGTTGGAGGGAAACTAGACTAAGGTACCGGAATGCATTAATTGCATTTAAACAATCTCCATGGATTTTGGGAGAAGCGAGAAGCTTCTCGAGGAAGATACCATGGGAGTAAGTTGTATTTTTGGGTCTTTTTCTCATTGTTTTACCTTTTTTGGCTCGCTTGGAGATTTTCCTAAAAACTTGATGGTTTCTATCTTGTAGGAATGTGAAGCTATTTTTTTGTTTACTAGTTTAACACTGCATGCATATTTTTAAACTGTTAGTGAGCTTTTCATGGGGATATTAATGAATCTTGCAAAGATAAACATGGGGTTGTTGTTTGATCTCGGGATATTGTTATTCGTTTGGATTTCTAAGGAAGTTTCTTGAGTCTTCTACAAAATATTGTCTCAACTCGGTTCACTTGGAGAAAAGCATGAGGAAATTTCGTGCTAAACTATCCGCATAAAATTGTTTTCTTCCCATCTCGTATTATTTAAAGAATTAAAATGATTTAATAATTGAATGCTATATAACTTATATTTATGATATTATGAACTTGATTAAACCGAGGTTTATCTTTTCAATGGTCACATTTGTTAATCTCTTAAATGTATTTGGTATGAAATCACAGCTATGGTCGTTTACTAGGCCCTATGAATGGCTAAGTAGTGTAAGCTATTAATTACACTGTCAAGTTCACCGAGTACTATTGAATGGTAAAGATGTTAGATGGAATTCGATTAACTGAATTCTAGGTAGAAACTTAGAAAACATCATTTGTAAATCAATGTCCGGGAAAGATACCACTTGTATACTATGTATACTGAGACTCGAAAGAGTAATTTATGGGGGATTGGGTAGATCTAATTGACCCATAGTTATGCACATGGTTTATTGATTGTTATCTCGAAGAATTGTATTTACATTATGTTGGCGAGAAAATTTATCGGGTGGACAAATTTGTGGATTTCTTGCCAATGCTCTAGGAATCTAAGTCCCTCTACTTAACTAGTGTAGCTATTGTATATGCATGCACGAGTAAAGGTGGATTTTTCTGGTGACCTTGTGGCTAGGGATCCAACAAGAGCACTCCACTAACCCTACATTAAAACTAGCAATTTCTTGCTAGGGAAGACTTTGTCTAAGGAGTGGGAAATGGGAGTGAGAAAAGAGGTAGGAGAACTAATGTTGCAGGTAGAAAATTAGATTCCTACACACACTAGTTAGAAGTTTCATCACATGCACTAAATTAAGAGGAAACAACTCTACAAGTAGCAATAAGACCAAATAGAATTTGATGAGCACAAAGTATCAAGAAATACCTTAGTCAAATAAAGCTAGAAACTCCTTTTTGTATTAATTTCTCAAACCAAAGTTGTACATAGTGGAGAAATGGAGGAAATTTGAGAATGAGTGGAATGGAAGAATTTGGCTATCTCCTTTGTTCTCTTAATGCACTCTTGAGTTTACAAAATCAATCACCAACCCTTTGAAATGGGAATGGCTTTACAATTTATAGAATGAGAGGTGACTCATCATCTACCCCCAATGCCTTTTCATATGCCCTTGCACAACTTAAAACTTTTCAACTTCCTAGGAAACTTTTAAGTCCCTTTATAACATAAAGGTGACTTATTACATTAGGAACATTAATACATATGAAAAGTGCAACCCCAATGTGAAATTAGAATATTGGAAAGTGAGAGAAAGTTGGGGGAAGAGGAGAGAGAAAGAGAGAGAATAAGAAGAGGAGATGTCATTCCCGATGAAGTCTGTTGATCCTTGTTTATGGAAAGCTCTAAATTCGGTGAAATCTGAATCTTCAAATTGCTTGCACCTGAGAAACCCCTTCAAATTATCTCATGAATGTGCACCAATTTTGAATGAACTATTCCGCCGATGACCGCAACTCCCATCCTTCGTATGATATACCTATGACCTGAACCATGTAGTGAGTGTCAAAAACACTATCAAGTTACCTAAGATGGATCTCAAATGCCCTCGTGAGAAATGCCTATGATGATCTCAAATGATGATGTTGACTGAATGATCATCCCTCTATGTCTTATTGTGCCAAAACTGCCCTTTGAGTGTGACTTACTATTAATAGTAAGTGCCCAAATGGGAGACTTACTATTTTTAGTAAGAGGTGATTTTTTCCTCTTCTTAACCATCTTGATGCAATGAATTCCCTCATTCACTCCTGTGCACACTACCTTCACCTCGGCCGCTTCTTGGGTGACTTACTATTTTTAGTAAGCACCCATATAAGGAGCTTACTATTTTTAGTAAGTGGTCATTTTCACTTTTTTATGCTCTGAACACTCATTCTCACTTCATAGTGACCTTCAATGCACATTTCCTTCACCACAGCTTACTAGCAGTCACTTTTGACGAAGACTCGCCAAAGATAGCAAGCCCGTGTAAGAAAGCTTACTATTTTGTAAAGTGGATTTTCGGTGCTTGGTTTGTGATGGAACATATTTTTTTGGACTCGTTTCATCGTCACGATCATGTCCTCTGGATTTCACATGATTCTCGCTAGAATGCTTGGAAATAAAATTTAAAATTTTCACTTGGCAATGGCTTTGAGCACGAAGCTGCCATGGCAACAATTAATGGAGCTTGAAATTTATAGGTCTAGTTTTTGTCTCCGATCATGATGAAATCAACTCCATTGTGATAGGTTTTTCATTTGGATTCTGTGTGTAATTTTTTAGCTCGATCCAACTGTCAGATTGTTGAGAAATCCAACAAACGTGAGCTAGGGCACAAAATGGGGATTTTGTTGGAACAAATGTTTTAGGGCACCATTTGACCTTCCATTTGTTGCATCTTGATCATATTGAAAAATGTGGAAGTATGCAAAATATGGAACCTCAATCGAAATGTATTTTTCAAGATATGAAGATTTTTTGATTGGGTGACTTTGTGGTTATCTGGTGAAAAATCTTTGTTTCTCTGTCGCTTTTTAATTTTTTCCATCCATCCTTCCTCTAAAACCTGTGTATTTTAATGGATTGAGGATTTTTGGCCATGACAGATCTGGTTTGGATCAGCAATGGTATACTGGGTGTCTGGACAAGCATGAACAGAGTTATGGCAGGGTGTGAAGCTGTGAAGGAGAAATGGGGGAAATAACGGCTAAGTGCAAGATTTAAATCATTCAAAAAATGCATAGCAAGGGTGGGGAAAAATTTGTGTATTTTATTTCCCCAGTATGCAAAGGGGACATGAGGGACATCAAATTTCACACGGCACCTCACGATGACATGTGGCACTTGATCCGACGGTGAGGTGAAGGCTCCACTAGCTCTCAAGGCTGAAAAATTGGTCTTGAAGAGGTCACATGGGTGACTAGGAGTCTCCTTGGGGCTGGGAACATTTTCTTGACCCTGATGTCCCCCACCTCAAAGGTACATGAGGGACATTAGTTTTCATGGCCCGTCGACGATGAGATGTGGCGGCAGTGATCCAAAAGTGAAGCCTTTGAGCTCCCTCAAGCACTTGGGGGCTGAATTGGCGATCCTGGAGGTTGTATGTGGGTCCAGAGGGATTTTAGGGGCTAGGAGTAATTTCTTGACCCTCATGTCTCTGAGCTTGAGGGATGTAAGGGACACAAAATGTGCCAGGCTCCTGGTGCTAACATGTGTCATGTTAAAAATTGACTAAGTATGAGGTCTTGAGAGTGAACTTGAAACGACGATAACTTGAGCTCCCGATGGAATTTTTTGGTGAAAATTTATATGAATTTGAATAGAATTGGTATTATAAATCCAATGATGGGGGTACTAATGCTTTATTCTTCCATATATTCCCTAAAAAGTGGAGTTTTGTTTTGGTTCCATAGTTGAGCCTTGAAAAAACTTACCGAGACCTATTGCATGCAAAAGTGTTGTGAAAAACATAATTTAACCATATTGCATTAATTTCAATTCCCTTTCCAATGATAATTTTTATCTCTTAAATCCATCTAGAACTCCTGGAATCACTTCACTGAATTTTAGTTGTGTTTTTGGCCCTGCACTACATAGGCTTGAGAAAAACTAATTGAATACATATTTCTCTAAATTGTTGTGAAAAAATAATTTCTTAATATTTTATTTCTTGGAATTACCTTTCTGAAAATGTCTTGTTTTCTTCTAACTCCATCCGAGCTCCCAAAATCACCTTCCAAAGCTCAGTAGCATTTTTGGCTTGTGCACTGCCTAGGCCTGTGAACCCTATTTTAAGTGAAATTGTCCTAGCTTCTCTAGATACTTCTTGAATATTCCTAAAAAATTCCATGATGTTATTAGGCCTTTTATTCACCTCCATGTCCAGTTTGGATTTTTTTCCACTCCATGGGGTTGCTCCACCCCTAGGTTGGCTGATGATAGCCCTTCCGATATGCCTCGAAGCTTGTAATTTTCAATGAACTCCTAAAATCACCTAAGGGGAATGAGTGGACTTTCCTAAATCACCTAGGGGGATGATCTAACATCAATCAGGAGGTCAATTGGAATGAATAGGCAGACCCAAGGTGTCTTGGAGGGGTAAAACTTTAAACAATTAACATAGGGGTATAGTTGTCATGCTTGGAAATTGTCAATTTCCTTGTTGCAAATTTGCATGACAATAGTTAGCTCTAGCTTGGGGACATGAAATGGATTGAGGGAAGAAAAGACATGACATGGAGAATCCGAGAATCTCAAATTTAGAAAAAATATAATCCATTTACCAATGCCTTATCCATTGGGCCCTGCGGAGTCATTTACAACTTGACAAGAGAGAGATAACAAGAATAACACACACACACACAAAAAAAACGATGAAAGGAAACACACAACATGCAATAGGAAGGGAAACACACAACAGAAAGGTAAACCAACCTAATAATCACCTATGATATAAGGTTGGGGACAACCCTCTTTTCTTGAAGTGCTTTTTATTCCTCAAAAGTTCCCCCTAAGTGGTAAACACTGAGTGATGTTGTTCTGTGAAGCCATTAAATGGTTCCAGAAAGTAGTCTCCTTTCTTTAATTGTTTATGAAAGCCAAGTACTTCCATGATTATTTATGTACTTGGTAGGAGTGAGTCTACATGAGCTTCTTGATGCTCGGCCTTCGCTTAGAAATTTCATTGCCTTCATGCTCTTTGAAATCAGTTTCATAGTTTCAGTTACCTTCCGTTTTTATCCACATAGTTGATTCTTCATTGAGCATCTCATCGCTGCCCCGAAGCTGATTTTTGTTCAAATTTCTTGAATATTTTGAGTTACTTTCTTTCTCGGGTCTATGCTCATTGATATCTTCTCCATGAGAAACCTTAGATTCATCCTTTATCTCTACTCCATTATGAGGTGCTTGAAGATTGAATGGAGGATTAGAAGTAACCTCATACTTGTCTTGTATGGCCATGGCACGAGTTAAGAGATCAAGAATCAGCTCGGGGTCTTCCGTAACTTCTACTGCATCCAATAGTTCTTGCACGAAGATCTCCTTTGTTACTTCCTGCAACTCATCTTTGGATGCCTTCAAAGAATCTTTATTTTGCATCTCAAGGAAACTATCTGGAGGGATTACTTCATCATCTTGGGAATTGTTACATTCTATCACTCCTTCAATAGGAGCTTCATCTTCAAAGGCCTCAAAACTCCTTGCTTCAATTTCTTCATCATGGAAAGAGTCTTCCTCTTCAAATGGGAAAGAAAATACCTCAATTTCATCATTGCATCCATCAACCATTGGCTCGGGGGCATCATATTTCTCATCTTGATTTGTTTTAACATGGCCAACATTCACATTGATTGAGGCTTTCAAATCAGATTTGTGCTTGTCTTGTAGATTCATGGCTTGTATCAAGAGTTTGAGACTAAGCTCAGGATCTCTTGTTTCTTCCACGGCTCTTAGCAATTCTTGTATAGATGATTCTTTCAAACCTTTCATAGGCTCATCAAAATTTGGTCTTGTACCTCCATGGATGACATGGCTAAGATCATCTTCAACTCCAAATGGGAATGAGAACATCTCCTCTTTATTGGTAAGAGTATAAGCTAGTTTCTCCATTTGAGATTCATCAAGAATCATTTCCTCTTCTTCATGGTTTGCATCATCTAAAAATTAGGGATGCCCTCTTGTAACTTGAATCTCCTCAATGCTTCTTCAAGGTCCATACCTCTCCGGAAGGCATGTATGTCCCTATCAATATGGGAATATCCTCTTCCTCCTCGGTTTTCACAAAGTGATTCATCCACTTGGTATCTTGGTACAAGATGTCGGTTCCTGGACTTCTAGACTTTCACACTGTGTACCTCATCTTCTTCTCTGGAAGCAATTTTTCCATGTCTCCCTTAACTGGAATGGTTGTAGAAGACCAATTCATCTAAATTTCACCCCCAAATGCTAACAAAAACCAGTGGTTAGCAACATTCCAAATGAAGTTGGAATGTCTTCTACCAAAATCATCGCTAAAACTTTCTTGTCTATACATCTGGCAAGAGCCACTTGTGAATCTTTGACCTTACCTACAAGTGGGACCTCTTTTGACTCTAGGGAGTAACAAGAGCCACCGGGTGGAGTCATGGTGATTTTGAGAGCATTGGCGACCTTTATAGGCATTACATTGTCAGAGGCACCGGAATCTATTATGCAGTTGTTCAATACATATTCTCCAACAAGAAGGAGGCATATAAAGGTTTAACCTTATCAATCTTGGATGAACTCAAAGAAATCATGTTCTATGAGGGAGGTGTAGGTGGGTTTGGTAGTATTCCTTTATAACTAGGAGCTATATCATTAGGTGTTAAACTACCACTCCTGATGTATTGAACAAATCTCTTGAATTGTTTAGGGTGAGTCCGTAGATATTCAGTTTCAGTAATCTACACCTTGGCTTTGTTCACATATTCTACGAAGTCAAAGGGAGTAGATGTGGACAAGGGGAATGAAGGGACTGATTTTGGAGTTGGGATAGGTTTGGAAGTAGGGTTTGATGCTTGGGGAATGGAGGGTATTTTGAAAGGCACACTAGGAACTTTCAAAGTACTAGATTTTACAAGAGTAGATTTAGACTTAGAATTAGAAGAGTTATTGGAAGACTTACTTGGGATTGCGGGAGCCTTGTTATTCACTTTAGGATCAGGTTTTTAAAATGTGGAATCCATGCAAGGTGGAAGTGAAGATCCTCTACTGATTATTTTGTTTTGCAGAGTCACCATAAGAGGACCATCAACCTTCTTTTTCTTTATGAAGTGGAGAGATGCACTCCTTTCTTCGACTAAAAATGAGTGAATACTAAACATGAGAAACTGGGTGCAGCTTCTTTGTCATCTTCATCACCTCCATAATACTCACAGAATCTGATTTGTGTGTCGTTCTCAAGTTCTTTGACTTCTAGGAAACTATCACCTTCATTTTCTTGTTTAGACTCTTCTTCATTCTCCTTACTCCTACAACTTGTATTGGCAGGTGGGGCCTCCAAGGAAAGCCTTTGGGTTGCGCTTGTAATATCATTTCAATTGCTTCTTTGAGAAGAAACTCATTCAAATATTTCCCTCCTCAATGATGCCATTTCATTTTCCATTTTCTGCAAAAAAGATTAGTTCTTTCATCTCTAGGATGTTGAGCTTTACCCTTTGAGGGATTCTTGATCTTTCCAAGATAGGATGAGATTGTCATCCATTTCAATGGCTAATATTTGTGCTTCTGCAATATCCCTCAGTTGAACTCTTCATAGGAAAAATACCACCTCCGGTGATTGAGAATTGATGAAGAATCTCTTGACATTTTTTTAGATGGTGAATCTTCTTCCAGTATTCTCAAAGCAACCATTCAAAACGAGCTACAAAGTTTCTCATAGTTTCACTTTCTTCTTTCTTCATTTGAGCCAACTACACCAAGAGGTCTTGAAATTCCTTAGTTCCAGATTAAAGGTTGGTTCCTATTCCTCTATTTAGGTGCATGCATGAAAACTTGCAGAGGACCTATTCCTAAACCTAATCTAAGTTTTACCAAGGAGACAGGGATAAAAGGAATACAAGAAATCAAAACTAAGCTACAAGGTGATGCACCAAAGGAATGATGAACATTAGTTTTTTTTGATAGACACAAACCAAAAAAATGCATACAATAATCAAGCACAAATAACCAAATTTATAATGAAAGACCAGATGAGAGAAAAGGAGACAAGAAAGGATCTAAAATCAATCACAAACGTGTTTTATTGCTCTCTGCAGATTGATACAATGCATTACAAATGGCCAGAAGGTAAGAAACATATTGCAATTTAAATGGAAGGTCTGAACTCCATGAATTCCTTTTCCAAAAGGAAAGGGGAGCCTCGTAAAAAAAAAAGAATGTCCAACCCTTTACAATGAGTTTCACCCTACTTTTATAGATTCAACACAGAGGGGAGAAAGAGAGAGAGAGAGAAAAAAGTTCAAAGCTCAACCACCGCTATTAATGCCTCCCACAAAATCTACCCCCAAATCTATCTTGACTGCATCAATTTCTTATTCAAGACACCTCAAGGAGGAGGAAATGGGATCAGATGATCAATCAAATCCGATCTGGTTGTTGGGGCAAAATAGATCCTACATTAATGGCCCTAAAGATGTTTCTCCATTTTTCTCCCACCTAACCTCCCCAAACTTAAAGTTTCAGATCTCCATGGCATGTAGACGAGGCCGAGATCTTTCCAACGGTGTCATATTTGTAATATTTTGAGCCCCGAGTCGAAAGATATGCCCCTTCAAAGTTTGTATCGGGTCCATACAAAAAGGTGGGAAAACTAGTTTGAAAAAATGGGCCCCTTTTTTAATATGGGACACGTGGAGGGTCGGGCACTTGTCTCGAGGGTGGCCTCTATATTTTTCTCTTGAATGGCGTGGGGCTGACACGTGGCTTCCTCCACCGCCTACTCAATTTCTATGTTTTTGGCTAAGTCCTTTTCTCGGCGGGGTCATATTTCTTGACCGGGGACACGCGGCGGTCTGGCACTTGTCTAAAACCCTCTCTTTATTCGACCCTTGAGTTAGCACCATTTGGACACTTGGCACTCTCTCTCCGCCACCACCACCATGCATTGACTATTCAACCCGACTTTGTCCCCTTTTTGAGACTGGACGCATGGAGGCTCCACGCTCACTTAAAAGCCCGATCAAGATTTTCCTTTGAAGGAGCATCGAGTTGACACTTGGAAGCCTCCGTAGGTCTTTGGACTTTTCAACGACCTCCTCTTACCTTTTTAGACCTTGGGCTATGTGGCGAACTGGCTTGTTTGAGCCTCCACTTTTGGATTTACCCTTGGAGATGCACCACTTGGACACGTGGCAGTCCCCACAACACTTCTATACTTAGCCTTTTTTTAGGCCCACCCTATCCACCTTTTGACCTCTATTGACCATTTTCTATGTGGAGGGCTGGCATGAGTTTGAGTCTCCACCTTGGGCTCCCATTTTGGATTTGTGCTGAGCCGACACTGCACCTTCCTGCCTAGTCAAGACTTTTCAATGGCCATGTAAATTTTTGGGGCTCTGACACGTGGAAGCCTCGGCACTCACTTTTTGAGCTTCCTTTTTGGATTCAACTTTGGAGAAGCATGTCATGCCGACACGTGGCTCTCTCCCACTGCCTCCTCCATACTTAGTCAATTTTTGACTCGTTCTTGAACTGCTTTGAGCCCAAGACTTCGATCTTCACCGCTTTCTTCTTTTTCTTGCTCTCTTGGATTCTCTCGTGACACTACTCCTCCTCCTTCTCCTTCTCTATTATTCTATTTCCAAGCCCACCTATAACCCGTTAAATAGATTTAAGACACAAATTCACTCGACAGAGCCATTTTCTTCTTTTCTTCTTGCATAGGGTCATTTAGTCTTTTCGCAGGCCCCACCACTCCATTATTGAGTCCTTCTACAACTTGTTTGTAAGATTTAAATGTGTTTTTCTCTAGTTCTTTCTATGTGGGGTCATGGCTGATCCAATACTTTTCCCGGGGGAAAAAATATGGATAACAATTTGGTGACTCACAGGGGTATCTACCTACTAGATGAAAAGACCAATTTCCTTGTCATATCCATTGGGCATGGAGTCGAGAATGATGGTCTGATACTGATCCTACCTCTGATTCATGAGCCCGACTGTTTGCACTCTCAATTTTCATAAGAAATCTCAAATGATGGTTTCTGAGAGTAGAAAATTGCTTTGACCCGGGCTTCATCTGCTCTGAATGGGTTATGCAAGAGCAACAAAACAACACCACAACTATATACAAAATTTGAAATCATACATGCTCCAAGTAGAACATGCAGAGCATGTGCAAAGCACTTAGGAGAAAAGCAACCTAAACTACAACAAGACAATGTGCACAAGCACTTAGAGGAATGAGAAACTAAACTAATATGTACAAGGTGAGAACTTTCCTTCTAGTAGTAGTGTTTAAGATAGATTCCATTCACTAGAATCTACAACTCTTCACCATCCAATGTAGACAATTGAAAGCATTGCTACTTTTACATTTTGTGACCATGTAAGGGCCACTCCAAATGGCATCAAACTTGGAATGCCTTCCTAGTTTTTCCCGATCTGCATCCCATTTCAAAACTAGGTCTCCTTCCTAGAAGGTCCTTGTTCTTTCCTTCTTGTCAAGCATCTCTTGATTGACCTGATCCTTCTCCATTGTTTGAAGTGCATGTTCTCTAGTTTCTTCCAACTCCATCAACTCTCTGCATACCTGGCCTCCATTGGTTCAAACTCAGACATCTCCAGCTGCTTCATGAGTTCCAATGTTGGCAACTCAAGTGATATAGGCAACACTACCTCTTTCCCATAGACAAGTTTGAATGGAGAGCTTCCTGTAGACCTCTTGGGTGTTGTCCTATCAGCCCATAAGGCTGATTTGAGTTTCATGTGCCAAGTTCTCTAGATTTTCATCCAGAGTTCTTCTGACAATCTTTAGCAGGTTCTTGTTTGTGGACTCTTGCTTGGCCATTACCCTGAGGGTAATAATTTGATGAAGTGCTCAAGTAAATCCCATTCCTAACAACCCATCCTATGATTTTGGAACCTATGAATGCCAATGCATTGTCTGATATAATGGTGGTCTGGCACTCCAAACCTGGTCACTATCCCTTCATAGAAATCTAGTATGCTAGACTCATTAGCTTCTTTGAGTGCCACTACCTCGGTCCACTTGGTGAAATAGTTTGTTGCCATCAGAATCCATTTGTGGCCTTGGCTCAAATTTGGATTGATGACCCCAATGAAATCCAATCCCCATTGCATGAATGGTTGGTCAACTGAAATTGGGTGCAATGGAAGTGTTGCTAGCCTTTCTTTTCCTTTGAAGAATGCACAATTTTTGCACTTTTTTGATCCATGCATAGCAGTCACTAAACACCCTAGGCCAATAATAACCCACCTTCATGATCTTGAGTGTTGTCACCCATGGAGAAAAATGGCCTCCAACTGCTTCATCATGGAACTCTTGTAACACTCTCTCAACCTGATTTGTCCCAATGCATCTTAACAGAACACCATTGATGTCCCTTTTGAACAAGACACCATCAATAAGCACATATGGGATGGCCTGTAGTCTGAAATGTCTCCTTTTTTTTTTACTCATTTCTGAGGACACAGCCTATTTTTTAAGGAAGTGCACCATGTTCTGAGTCCAACAAGGAGTGGGTACATCATCATTTTCTTCCTCTTGACTATTTTGCAGACAAAAACAACTTCCTTTTCACCACTTGCTTCATCTTGTTGACTCGAGGCCAGTTGTTCACACAATCCCTTCCCACGGACCAGCTTAGTAACCTTGATCTCAATGTCATACTCCATGACACGAGTGATCCATCCTACACATTTTTCATTCAGATCCTTGCTGAGAAGGAAGTCTTTAACTCCTACATGGGAGACTAACAATTGGATTTTATTGTTTGAAACCAGATGTTTAAACTTCTTTAACCCTCTGATCACTACCAAGACTTGCTTTTCGATGAAAGAGTATCTCACTTCATAATCTTCCAGACTTGGCTGAAGAAAGCAATTGGCTGCTCTATATCCTCTTTGTTCTATTGTACTAGGATTGTAGAAATTGTGTCACTGACCACCAAAGGCATATAGTATGAAGTCCTTAGAAAAATATGGATTCACGAGAGTTGGGGCTTGTGATATAGCTTCTTTGATGGCCTCAAAACTTTCTTTCCTTCAGCTTGTCCACCTAAATGCCAAACTCTTCTTCAACATCAACGTTATTGGTTTGACAAGGGCAAAAAAGTTTGGTACAAACCTACAGACAAAATTGATTTTTCCTAAGAAGCTTTGAAGAGCCTTCTTATGGCTTGGCAATGGCAATGCTCTTATTGCTTCAACTCTCTCTGGGTCAATTTCCAAACCTTCCTTTGACACAATATGGCCTAGAAGCCTACCCTCATGGGCCAAGAATATGCATTTTTAGGGTTCAATGATACCCCAAATCTCCTACACCTTTGAAACACCTACCTTAGGTGAAAAAGGTGGTCTGCTACATTTTTGGAGAACACAATAATGTCATCCAGATAGATCAATACTATTTTTTTGATCATCCCTTTGAATGCCATATCCATTTCCCTTTGGAAAGTGGCTCCAACATTAGACAATCCAAATGGCATTTTTCTATAGGCATAGGTGCCCCATTTGGTGGTGAAAGTTGTTTTGAACTGATCATCTTCTTTCACCATTATCTAGTTGTACCCTGAGTAGCCATCTAGGAGAGAGAATCTCTCTGATCCAGACACCACTTGCAAGATCTTCTCCATTGAGGGAGTGGGTAGTGGTCTTTGAGGGATGCTCTGTTCAAGTCTCGAAAGTCTACACACAACCTAATCTCTCCATTCTTCTTCCTGATTGGGACCAAGTTTGCAACCCAACTTGAGTGTTTGATTGGAAATATGATACTTGCCTCTATCATCTTGTTTAGCTCTTTCTTCATCATAGAGGTTCAATGTGTGGATTGACTGGTCTCTACTTTTTCCTGATGGGCTTAGCAGCTGGATCTAGTTCATTGTGTGTTGTGCTAACTTCGATTGAACCCTCTTAGGTCTTCATAGCTCCAAGAAAATACATCTGAAACTCTTGGAAAAGTTGCATGAATTCATACCTTTCTTTCTCTGAAGGCCACTTTGCCAATTTGAAGTGTTTTTCCTTCTCCAACTAGAATTGACTCTGAATCTTCTCCTTTGATCTGTATATTAGCCTTCTCTTTTCAAAACTGATCATTAGGATTGAAGATAGATTCCAATGTCACTAAACCTTTGGGAAGCTTGTTTGTATGCAGCTGCACTACTTGATCTCCATATTGCTTCTCTAATCTGTTTTGATTTCTAGCTGAGAATTCAACTTCCTCTTGCAAAAAATTGATGATCTGTTGATCATTCTCAACACCTACCAACGATGTGTTGTTATCTCGGCACTATCATTGCCTCACAATCACATGGATATGTGGTTGTCCTTTGTCCCTCTTGATGTTGTCAACCACATCAAATGTTTCTCCAACTGACTGCAAGCCTATCAAGCTTTTTTCTCCTTCCTGGTATGGACACAATGTTGAAGGCTTCAAAATCCTCAATGAGATCCCATACCCTATTCTTTTAAGCTTTTGAGCAGGTCATTCTTGACAACATTTTTTCCTTTGACTTGATTGGAAACCAGTTCACTATCACCAAACACTTACAGGTTCTTGATTCCTCATCTTCTAGCCCAATGCAATCCATGAACCAAAGCCTCATATTCTGCAGTATTATTTGAGCAGGAAAATTGAAAAATGGAAAGCTGAGTAATATTTCATACCTTGGGGTGACACAATCATAGCCCCTCCTCCTCGCCTTGCCTACTTCTCGAGCCATCAAAGAACAATTTCCATACTTCATTGTCATCTTTGTGTTCTAGCTTAATGATGTCAGGAAGAGGATGATTCTCCTCATGCAGTAGTAGACTCCTAGCTTAGATTCTTCCATCTCCTTATAGGGATCAAAAGCATGTCTTTTGACCACCCATTCATCGAGAGTCAGGTCCGGGATACACCCCACCTTGGTATCTACTTCACAAGTGTTTAGGAGGTCCTCCTGATCAAAAGCCAAACAATTTGCATTGATTGGGCTAGGCACATAAGACTCAATGTGATAATCCACTATGGGCTCGAGATCTGATTGTGGCCTTCACTCCATACCTTGTTCTAAAGAGCATATGTGACCAGTCAATAGACAAATAGCCTCCAATTTTGGTAGTGAAGTCCCTGACAAACACAATGCAAAATGTGGTGGCAAGTCTATGACTGATACATTCTACAATACAGTCACATTAGGGCAGGCATGCAGAGTGAGGCTCAGATCCTTGATGATTCCAATAGTTTCACTACTTGTCCCATCCAATTGTACTACCCCTCTAGAGATGACTTCATACTGAGACCCAATTGATCAGCTATTTGTTTGGGCATTACAAACTACTTGCCCCCAAATCAATCATGCAATTATGCACCAATTTATCCCCAATGATTAATGAAACATAGAATGGAGGAGGTCTCAGGTTCTTACCTTTTTGCTCTCTGATGGTTTCCCCTAGGTTGAGTCAGTATTGGTAAGCACTTTCTCTTGTTGGTTAGGGGGTTGATTTGAGCTTGACCATTGCCATGCAGTCTAATAGATCCCTCTACCCTGGAATGGCCAATGACTCCCATAGTGAAATGTTCACACTTGTCCTCTTCATTTTCTCAATGATATTAAATGAGCTATCCTTCTGTTGCCCCTTCCCTGGCACATTTTTCTTCTTTGCACATGGGTTGTTACAACCGGTGCCTGAGTGGATTTGGAAGGTGGCTTGGATTGGCTCTACATATTGGGAGTTGTATTTTGAATGCCAATACCTTGTGGAGCAATGGAGGATTGAGGATCACCTAAGTTTGGTGAATGTCCTTCTCCAATATTTCTCTTCTTGGACCATGTATTGGCAGCTATACTTTGAGAAGGAGTCTGATTCATTCCACAGAAGTCTTCAACTTTCCAATTGACAAGCATAGTTTCACTTGAGGTCCCTCTTGCTGAGCTCCTTGCTGCTGATTTTCTTCTTGGCTAGGTTCTTGTGACACACCAATGGTTTGCACCATCAAAGCCTGATTTAGTGCACCATTGAAGCACATCGATTGATTATGTGGCTGATTACATGGGAAACACCAATCATATTCTTGTGCCATGTTATTTTGTGTTGAACCAATGCCCTTGATGTTGAAGTTGTGTTTGGATCATATGACCTAAAAGGTCTAGCAGCTTGAGGTTGTCCTTGGTGTTGACTCTGATTACAACCTGGGCTTGTGGTCTATTTTGCTGATACGGGGGTCTAGCCTGATACTGAGCTTGAGGCTGATATGGCCTAGAACTCTGAGCCTGTTGTCTTTTGATGGTTACTAACTCATTCCCTAGGTTTTGAAGTTGTTTCATAACTTCCTAAAGCTCCTTTGAGGTGTTAGATGATGAGGTGGAGGCTTCAACTAAACTTTGACTCCTGGGAGTAGGTATAGGAGCTAATGTGGGTGTTTGGCTGGTACTTGGGTTTCCTAATTTGGGGTATAGAGGCATGGATGGCCTAGGAGCAAGTTTTCCAGCCTAAATTAAATGATTCTCAGCTCCTATGGAAAGGCTATAGGCTGCAGGTAAGGTTGTGCCCCCCATTGACTGAATCATTAAAGCAATATCAGAATTTAAAGCTCTAAGAAAGTATAAGAAGGCACCTTCTTCAAGTGGGCTTTACTACCACTGGAATCCTATCCCAGTCCATTGAAATCTGAGGTTGAAATCCATCAACTAGCTCATTCGAGAGCTCTCTTGATTGTTGTCACTGCTCCAACAAGGATAGGTTATCTCCTTTTTCTCCAAACTGGTCATGAAGAGCTCTGCACATGATGGTCCCAAGTTTGAATAGAGCCTGCTTCTAGGCTCCTAACCATTGTGAAGCTTTACCCTTGAGTGAAGAGGCTAGAAACTTGACTACAATGTCCATCTCAATGATCTCATGGATTGTACAACATTTGCAATGTCTTGAACGTGGTCACCAGAGAAGTCTAGTTTTCTCCAAAGTGAAATATGGGATGCTCTTTAATGCTGCCACCGGACTGGATTTTGTGCATTCAGAGAGTGGGTTGCTGCCAGTGAAATTGACATAAGGATTTGGTTGTGCCATCCTGATCGGCCTGAGCACCCTTCTTGATTGAAAGAATGGCCTACTAGGGAGGAGGTGTTGATAAGGCTCTGTTTGGTGGAGATAGAGACCTCTGGGCTCTTCTTCCTCTTCTCCTTCTATCTAGAGACAAGTGTAGGTGTACAAACTATCCTTCTTCTCTTGTTCTTGACCTTGTTTGTATCCTTCTCATGAACTTGGGAAACTTGGACTGACTGAAACCAGTGGATTTTGTCCCTTTTGGAGTCACCAGATGTGTAGTTCTTAAAAGCTTCTTAAAAGCTAGAATCACAACAAGTGCACATCAATCTTACTATAATAAAGATGGAGACTTCTTGTCCCACTGGGCATGCCAAAAATGTTAGTGCAAAATCACAACACCCCCAAATGAGTCATCAGATCTACTTTTCTAAGGTAGATTCATTTGGTGTGATTCACATAACATTGAGTTTTCCCAAAGTGTGGGACTTTGCAAATGGGAAAACTCTCCAGATTAAAGGTTGGTTCCTATTCCTCTATTTAGGTGCATGCATGTGAAACTTGCAGAGGACCTATTCCTAAACCTAATCTAAGTTTTACCAAGGAGACAGGGATAAAAGGAATACAAGAAATCAAAACTAAGCTACAAGGTGATGCACCAAGGAATGATGAACATTAGTTTTGTTGATAGACACAAACCAACAAAATGCATACAATAATCAAGCACAGATAACCAAATTTATAATGAAAGACCAAATGAGAGAAAAGGAGACAAGAAAGGATCTAAAATCAATCACAAACATGTTTTATTGCTCTATAGATTGATACAATGCATTACAAATGGCCAGAAGGTAGAAACATATTGCAATTTAAATGGAAGGTCTGAACTCCATGAATTCCTTTTCCAAAAGGAAAGGGGAGCCTGCAAAAAAAAAGAATGTCCAACCCTTTACAATGAGTTCGACCCTGCTTTTATAGATTCAACACAGGGAGAAAGAGAGAGAAGCAGGAAAAATAGTTCAAAGCTCAACCACCGCTATTAATGCCTCCTATAAAATCTTCCCCCAAATCTGTCTTGACTACATCAATTTCTTATTCGGCACCTCAAGGAGGAGGAAATGGAGATCAGATCAATCCGATCTGGTTGTTGGGGAGCAAAATAGATCCTGCATTAATGGCCCTAAGATGTTTCTCCATTTTTCTCCCACCTAACCTCCCCAAACTTAAAGTTTTAGATCTCCATGGCATAGATGAGGCCGAGATCTTTCCAACGGTGTCATATTTGTAATATTTCAGCCCTGAGTCGAAAGATATGCCCCTTCAAAGTTTGTATCGGTCCATACAAAAGGGTGGAAAACCAGTTTGAAAAATGGGCCCCCTTTTTAATATGGGACACGTGGAGGGTTGGCACTTGTTTGAGGGTGGCCTCTATATTTTTCTCTTGGAATGGCGTGGGGCTAACATGTGGCTTCCTCCACTAGCCTTCTCAATTTCTATGTTTTTTGGCTAAGTCCTTTGCTCGGCGGGGTCATATTTCTTGACTGGGACACACGGAGGTCTCAGGTCTGCTTGTCTGGAAACCCTCTCTTTATTCGACCCTTGAGTTAGTGCCATTTGGACACTTGGCACTCTCCATCGTCGGCCTACCACCATGCATTGACTATTCAACCCGACTGTCCCCTTTTTGAGACTAGACGCGTGGAGGCTCCGCTCACTTGAAATCCCGATCAAGATTTTCCTTTGAAGGAGCATCGGGTTGACACTTGGAAGCCTCCACAGTCTTTGGAATTTTCAACAACCTCTCTCTTACCTTTTCAGACCTTGGGCTACGTGGCAAACTGGCGCTTGTTTGAGCCTCCACTTTTGGATCTACCCTTGGAGATGCACCGCTTGGACACGTGGTAGTCCCCACCAAGCACTTCTATACTTAGCCTTTTTTTAGGCCCACCCTGTCCACCTTTTGACCTCTGTTGACCATTTGCTATGTGGAGGGCTGGCGCGAGTTTGAGTCTCCACCTTGGGCTCCCATTTTGGATTTACGCTGAGGACACCTGGTACCTTCCTGCCTAGTTAAAGACTTTTCAATGGCTATGCAACTTTTTGGGGGCTCTGACGCATGGAATCCTAGCACTTGTTTGAGCTTCCCTTTTGGATTCAACTTTGGAGAAGCATCATTCCGACACGTGGCTCTCTCTCGCTCCTCCATACTTAGTCAATTTTTGGACTCATTCTCAATTTTTTGAGCCCGAAGACTTCAGATCTTCACCGTTTCTTCTTTTCTTTCTCTTGGCTTCTTTTGACACTCGATCCTCCTCTGACCCTGCTATTCTATTTCCAAGCCCACCTGTAACCTGTTAAATATATTTAAGACACGGATCCGCTCGACAAAGCCATTTCTTCTCTTTCTTCTTAAAGTGAAATGCACTTTTAGAAAGGTAAGTGCCTTTTAGAAAGTGAAAGGGGATTAATTAACCCTAAGTGGCTTAATTAATAGGGATAGGCTTGTGGAAGCCATTTAGAGGGGTATTAGTATGATTTAGGGGTTTAGAGAGAGTTAGGTGGGTTATTTAACTAGCATAGTGTAGTTAATTAATGGGGATTAGAATAGTTAGTGTAAGTTTAGTAATAAAGTTGCTTTGATCAAACTATAGGTGTCTACATTTTCCCCTCTTTGGGGTGGCGTAAGCTACGCCACTTCAAAGAAAGTAGACAAATGCAAAAACAACTAAATTTTTGAAGGAGTGGAAGAAAAATTAGTAGAGTGAAGGATGCCCCCTCGAGTGTCGATGGGGTGATGGAAGAGGTCGATCGATGATCAAAAAAGAAGAAGAAATAGATAGATAGAAGAATGAGGAGGGATAAGATGCCCCAGTGAAATAGTAGAATAGGAAAAGGGAAGAAAGAAAGGATAGAAGAAAAAACGAGGAAGGGATATTGAGCTATCAGCGATCTAGTACCATGTAAAACAATATTTATTTCATCACATTGCTAGAAATCTTCATCATCGGTCCTTATTAAAAATATAAGCATATGATAAAAGTGTAAAATGACATGAAAAACCAAAATAAAACAATTTCCATTTGCTAAAATGCCAACTCCATGCAACATACAAAATGTAATGCAATACGAGAAGTAAACAAGTTGATCTAACAGGGAAACAAGTACAAACACACATACTCAAACCAACAATGTTCAAGATAGTTGCACAAATGTTTTGTTATCGAGCTTTAGTTCCCAAATGTTCATGATAAATGAAAAGGGTTAAAAGTGGTGCCCCAAGAAAGGATACATGCGAGGGGAATTGATGAAGGACACATGGTCCAATGAGAAAGCATTGTGCACTACTGAAAATAGTACCAGGCAACTCGTTGTGCCCCAAAGTACAGATGAAAAGCAAGCAATCTAGCTTTGTAAATGGTTGTAGATCTAGATGATCCATGAGTCATTTGGTTCTAAAACATGTGAAAATGCAAGAAAGATATGAGATGAATACCATGCATGTGACACAAATTTCAGCATGTATGAGCTTTTTTACCAAATTTTGTCAATTTTTGAATTTTTACATTTTTTGGATTTTCAATAATTTTTAATATAATTTTTTGGAAAATTATGATTTTTGTAATTTTTAGAGTTTTTTGATCGGTCAAAAGAATTTAGAGATTGGAAGATCACCTAAAAGCATGAAAAATTCCCCAGGAGAAGAAATGGCGTCGAGTAGCAAAAATATGCCCCAATGAGAAGAAAAAAGTCAAAAATAATTATTTATTAAAAATAATTATCACGAAAATGGTTATAGAAGAGAAGTTGAAATGATCACATGGTGGGTGAAACATGCATTTGGCCATCATGGTGGGTGAAAATGCATGCATGTAACAGGGTCAAAATGACCCTATATACCCTCCCCGAGGGGGTAAATCATCATGAATAGTTCATTTGTTACCAAACCTTTGCTGATTTTTACCGTGAGTTTGCTCTAAGCTGTGAGAGAGATGGCGAGAGTTTAGAGGCATAGGAGGTGCAGTACGACACTCTGGAGAGTATGCATGAGGAGGAGGACGATGGACCCTTCATGAGTACCCTATCCTTCTTTGTTAATTTTATCATTTAATTCATTTATTAGCATAATTAGGGTAGCGAAAACATGTGTGCACCTTAGGGGCACATAGGCATCATGTAGGCATGTGTGCATGCATGCACATGCATTAAAAAATGTGTGTGCATGTGCATACGTTGAAAATGTGTGTGTGTGTGCACATGTGCAAAAGAGATGACACAAGCATCTAGGAGGGAAAAAATGTGTGCATGGCGTAGGTGCATGTGTGCAAAATGCATGGATGCATGCATCATGAAGGAAGCACATGCATGTGCACATGTCGGGAGGGGGGTGAAAATTTTTGAGTGCACAATGTCATGATGGGCATGCATGCATGAAAAATGGTGCACACATTTTGGGCACGTAGATGTCATGCAAAAGGGTGCATGTATACATCCTTAGGGGTGCACATGCATCAAAAATGTGTTTTTTAAACACTTAAAGAAAATAGAAAATGAGAAGAAAATAGAGTTAGAAAAGAATGAATGTTAGTACTTTAGAAGAATGTTAGGGATAAAATAGAAGAAGATAGATAGAAGAAAAGAAAGTCTTAACAAGTGTTGTGTTATCTTTTACAGAGATGACACCACTTTACAGAGTAGGTGAGAGAGAGACATGATGGCTGATTGGCCACCCTTAGAGGTGAGCTTCTCTCGACGAGATAGGCAGATTATAGATATCTTGTTAGAGGTCACATGACTAGCTTACGTGGCATGGATGCCACAGATCACTCTAGACCATGACCTACTCACAACCTTAGCTGAGAGATGGCACAACGAGAGAGTTAGTGCTTCCAGCTCCCTCTGGAGATGATGATGACCATTACTTTGGAGGATGTTGGAGGGATATACATGTGTGTGCCTATCATGGGGAGCTTGATAGAGTATATTAGTGATGAAGATCATAACATTGACTACCTTGATCAGTTTTTTGGTCATGATGAGATACCTCATGACGAGGTATGATAAGGTGCACATATGCATGCATTAGTATTTCATAGATCTTAGACTATCTCGAGTGGTAGTCTATCTTATGGCATTTTCAGTGGCATCCTACTTACTGAAAAGATAGGGACATCATTTCCACTTGGCCTCATTAGTGTGATACATGGATTGATCAAGGTGAGAGATATTATTGGGGCTAGTGTATGCTGGCACACTTGTACTGGGATTTACATTTGATCACATACTATGGTCAGAAGACCGTGGGTCCAACTACTTTGTTATAGATATGGGCCTAGGACCATATAGTTGTTGTTTACACCCTATAGAGCATTACATGAGTTTGGCTCCTGATGAGCCATCATTGATGGGATGGGTCCCAGATGGTGATGATATTCATGGACACATGGGGGACACATATCACTATCACCAAGTTTTTTGATGATATCCAATGTAGCATATGATAGTATGGAGGCCATACCGGTAGTATATGTGGGCAGAGGATGCACATGAGCTTAGTATAGCTATGGTTGAGCACTTTTTATTGGTAGCCAAGGCTATATCATAGAGTATATACATTTAGACCATGTAAGGTAAATGTTTTGGGTAGTATAGATGTACTCTGGGCCAGATGTGGTATACACACCGAGCTCGAGAGACATTTGATATGGGGCCACAATCTAGGTAGCAGAGAGGCCCGAGATAAGTTTTTTGATCGATGATGGTACCACTAGGTATGGGGATCCTCTTGAGATAAATCAGGGATCCATGGAGACAACGATAATAGTATGCATATGTATGGTATTATATAGTTTTCCTCAGAAATCTCACTATTCCATAGGTTGCATGGGATGTGGGTTAGGCCACCAAGTTAGAGCAGCCACCTAGTGAGGGAGAGGACAACATGGGGCTTAGTGATGATGATGATGATGATTGATGATGATGATGGATGGATGGATGATGGGATATGGATGGTGGTGGTGGGATAGGGGTCATCCATAGGGTCATCCATAGGAGGGGAACTAGAGAGATAGAGATAGATCCTTATATAGCTCCACATATATATATTCCCCCAGTGGGCATACCAGTTGGGATTAGGAGGACATTATAGGAGGTACTCCTCAGAGAGTAGTGCCATGTAAGGTCCTCCACCAAGAGGTGCACAAAGGTAGGTTCATTGCTAGTAGCCCACCACATAGTCCAGGAGGAGGTGGAGGAGGATGGATGAGAGGAGTCATGGAGTGAGGTGATGGGGATTAAGATTATATATAATGATATGAGATAGCTTAGATGTTATATTACATATAGTAGTATTAGTTAGGGTCTAGAGAGAGATACAATTATCATTAAGATGATCCAGTATAGCCTAGTGGACATGACAGAGAGAGAGACAAGCTAGACAATAGGCACATGAGAAGTCAGATTATTACTAGAGAGGGATTAACTTATGGTCAGCATGATGAGAAAGGGGAAAGGAAGATATTTCCATAGATTTCAAGAGGTGGCTTCATTCTAGGCGTGTATCGATGGAGTCATGATGACACCGTATGCATATGGATTTGGTGATAACCAATGGGAGGGATTCTTATATATATCATTGTATTATGAGGTTGTCCCAGAGGGAGAGAGCACCTAGTTTTAGTCATTTCATGATGAGATATTATGAGATCACAAATCGACCATCAACGCCATCAGCTAGATCGATTGAGCAGCCATCAAGGAGAAGGTAGGATAGTAGGCCAAGAAAGTAGGGTCCATGGGTGATGGGACCCCACCATCACCGTGGGCCACCTAGTCCTCATGAGGGATCGAGTCAGACATGACTCATTTTTTTGATGTATACATAGATGTATGTATTTTGGATAGATGCCTCGATATGAAGGCTCATTTTTATCGATGTATATGTATTATTTTTTATTATGCCTCGTGATGAAGGCACATTTTTGACTCATGCCCATGATGGCATATTTTTGTATCCAGATGTATGTATCGAGACACATTGTATATGGACATTTGATTTTGATATGTTATATGATGATGATGATTATGGACTTATTCATGATGTGTTTATGATTATATCACATGTTTCTTGATTTATGAGATAGATTTTAGATGATATCACATGTTTTGATGATGATATTTCATGTTCTACTTATCATATTTTGTGTGTATGAGATAGTAGTAGATGATATCATGTTGTTTTGCATGTGATACTTATGATTGTCCACATTTTTATTATGGTCTATGTTTGAGGGGGGGATAAAGGTCCCTCTTTCCCCTCGTGGTGATATTATATGATGTTAGCTTAGCATACATGTTTTATTTTCATGTTCATGATGATGTAGCTTAGCTTTTTATTGATATATGATGTATAGATGTGATGATAGATGATATGATGATATGATGATATGATGACAACAAATTGTACAACACAAACAACAAATACAACTTAATCAAATCTAACTAACACAACACAATTATATACAAGTATGCAAGATAAAATGAACTCAATGCCTATGTACAATATATTAAAGTAACACTTTAAACTAAGCAAATGAATCCAATTTAAAGCACACAACATGGAAATATAATGCAATCAAAACTCTACAAACCAACAACTAAAAGTAAGCAAACCACTACTTTGTTTTTGTGGGACAATTTTGAAATGTTTTTCTATTATTTTTGGTGTTATCTCAAAGATAATTTTCAAGGCTATTATTCACATTGTTTTTGTAGTTTTGTCCCTAAAAAAGGGGTTTTCAATGTTTAGGTTTTTCTAACATATTTGAATGTTTTTGTGTTTTTTGAAAGGTTTTTCCAAAGCTATGTACAAAAAAAAGAAGCATGGATGCCCCCAATGATAGAGGGGATGTACAAGGGAGAATGCCACATGTTATGTGCAAGACGGTGAAAATTTAAAAGTTCCCCCAACATTAGATGGGAATATACAAAGGTGATTCCTTCACATATATATAAGAATAGATCAGCTAGATCAAGGCCCTAAAAGATAGGTTCAAGAGGACCCCTAGACTTTAGGAAAACTAGCCCTAGATAGAAGTGATAGTTACCCATCCAGATGTGAGAGTTTCTTGTGAAAAATGAATCCTCCTTAAGCACTGAAAGCTAGGTTTTCACCCAAGGACTTGCCCAATGTGCCATAATTGCATGGTTTTCACACTTGATGACTTGTTTTCTTTTTACTTTTTCTTGATTTTTTTTTTTTTTTTTTTTTTTTTTTTTTTCTAGGAACCTCATACTCAAGCATAGAACCACTTGAGATGCATTGTGTTCATTGGTTCCTTTAATTCCTCACCATCCAAGTGAGCCATTTTATATGCCCCTAAACCATACTTAGTGACCACAACATATGGTCCTAACCAGTTGGGCTCAAACTTGCCTTTCTTTTCTCCCAATCCTTGACTATGTTAAACTAGTTTTCTTTTAAAATGAGATCTCCTACCTCAAATTGATGAGGTATGATCCATTTTTTGTATCCTCATGACACTTGGTTCTAATAAACCTTCAAATGATTGAGTGCTCTCATATGCTTCTCATCCAAGTAGCTCTAACTCTACTAGCCGAGCTACCCTGTAGTCTTCATCTTTGTCCAGATAGTCCCGGAGAGATATTCTCAGGAGGGAAGCTCAATTTCCAAGGGTATAATGGCCTCAGTGCCAAGACTAATGAATAAGGAGTAGCACCAGTAGGGGTGTGGATGGAGGTTTGATAGGCCCAGAGGGGGGATGGATGGATCTTTGTAGGTGCCAATTACGACCAGTTTTGCTAACCATCTTCTCCATGATATGAACAAGGGTTTTATTAGTGGCTTTAACTTGTCCATTACCTTGAGGGTAATAGGGAGTTTGACCACTTGAGTCGATTTGGAAGCATTGGCATAATGCTTTGACCATCTTGTTTTTAAAGGATTTACCATTGTCTACTACAATGGTGGAGGGGATGTCATAATGGAAAATGAGATGGTTCATTATGAACTTGGAGATCTACACACTAGGTTACATAAGTGAGAGGTACAACCTCTACCCATTTGGTGAAGTACTCGGTGGTGGTGATAATATGAGTGTGGCCATCTGAGGAAGTTGGAGTGAGCTTCCCTATGAGATCAAGTCCCCATTTTGAAAATGGCCAGGTGTTGTGATGGGCTGCAAATCCTATGTTGGTGCATGTATCAAGTTTCCATACTTTTGAAAAAGTTCACATTTCTTGACAAATTTGCAATATCTCTCTTCCATGGTAGGCCAATAGTAACCTACTCTTAATAGTTTCTTAGCAAGGACCATTCCACTTGTGTGTGCTCCACAAATGCCTCCATGCACTTCTTTAATTATTTGGACTAACTTGGTCACATCAAGACAACACAATAGATTCCCATCATAGCCATGATGATAAAGGGTGCCTCCTAGGAGGGTATAATGGGCTATATACGGATGGATAAGGGATCTTTTCTCAGTATGGGAGATATTTGGGGGAAAATTTCATCTTGTAAGTAGTTAAAAATGGGATCATACCAAGGGATAGAGGACCAACAACTTCACATGCTAGACAAGATTCTGACATGTCATATGCAGGCACTCACAAGTGTTCAACAAAGAAAGGCATCTTGTTTTCCTTGAGGTGGAATGTGTAGTAAAGACCCAATTATAGCCATGGTGTCTTTGATCGATTATGTGATCTTGGCCTCTTGTTCAAAGATAATCTATACAAAGTACTCCTTCAGAGTTTCAACCAATTTCTTGTATGGAACAAGATTCTCATCTTTAACTTTGTATTCATCATTAACTTGCTTAATGATCAATTGGGAGTCACCAATGACTCGTAGTTGTCTGATGTTCCATGTGATAGCTAATTTCAAGTGGCGATGAGTGCCTCATATTCTACAATATTATTCATATAAGGGAATCCCAAATGAAATGCCTATGGAATGACTTCTCTAGTGGGAGTGATAAGTACCACTCCTCTCTTGAACCATGAAAGGTGAATGACCCATCAAAGTGGACTTGCCACATGATGGATTCCTCAATGTACATCATAGATGCATCTAGAAGATCCAGACACAATGGTTCCATTCCTGTAGGGGAGCTTCAAACTATGATCTACAAGTACCTATCCTTTTAGGGATTTTTGGTTAACAAATTCAATGTCAAACTCACTAAGGAGGATGATCCAATTAGCCATCCATCCTATAAGGGAAGGTTTAGATAGGAGGTATTTGAGAGGGTCAACTTTGGATATCAGCTTGGTCTTATTATTAAGGAGATAGTGGTGAAGCTTTTGAAATGTAAAGACCACAACTAGGTAGGCTTTTTCAATCTGAGGATAGTTCAGCTCATAGGAAATTAAGGTGTGGCTAAGGTAATAAACCACCCTTTCTTTTGTGGCCAAGATCATATTGGGAAAGTAATGCACCAATAGCAATTGGGTAGCTGAAATATACAATAGTAGGGGTTTTCCTAGGGTAGGCGGCATGAGAATAGGTGGACTTGTCAGATATTGTTTAAGAAATTCAAAGGCCTTTTGACAGTCAGGTCCCCAGTTAAAGGTGACATCTTTCTTCAATATATGTGTGAAAGGATGGCACTTATCCATAAGTTGTGATATGAATCGATGAGATTTCCTGAATCTTTCCTTGTAGACTTCATAGTTGTTTAAGTTTTGGTGGAGGCATCTCTAATAGCTTACAACCTTGGTGGGATCTACCTCTATCCCTCTTTGTGAAACAATGAAACCCAATAACTTTCTTGATTGTACGCCAAAGACACACTTCTTGGGATTCAAGTGAACCTTGTAATCTCGGAGGCATTGAAAGATACCTCAAAACTTCTAGGTGCTCTTCTCTAGTCTTAGATTTTCTAGG
Source organism: Taxus wallichiana var. yunnanensis (assembly GCA_018340775.1). Classification (NCBI taxonomy): domain Eukaryota; kingdom Viridiplantae; phylum Streptophyta; class Pinopsida; order Cupressales; family Taxaceae; genus Taxus; species Taxus wallichiana. The sequence continues at coordinate 137,801,711 of CM031240.1, read as the reverse complement.
ATATCATCCACATAATCCTCCATGATGTCATTCATCATGTCATGGAAGATGATGGTCATTGCTCATTGATATGTAGCCCCAAATTCTTGAGTCCAAAAGGCATTACCTAATAGAAAAATGTCCCCAAGGGGTGATGAAAGTAGTCTTATGTTGGTCTTCCTCTCATGATCTTGATCTGGTTATAGCCTAAAAATCCATCCATTAAGGAAAACATCTCATAACCAACAGTTGAATCGATAATCATGTCGATGTTAGGTAAGGGAAGTCATCTTTGGGACATGATTTTTTGATGTCTCTAAGTTGTGCATATTCTGATGTCGAATGGCTTCTTTTAGACTAGGACTATGTTAGATATCCATTCTAAATAGTCAATAGGTTTGATAAAACCTATGTTAATAGTTTCTCCATCTCTTCTTTGACAAGTAGTGCAACTCTTGGGTGCATCTTCCTTAGTTTTACTTGATAGGTTTGGCATCTGGGTGTACAACAAGGTTGTGCATGACCAACTTGGTCCAAACCTGGCATATCTACATATGACCATGCAAATATGTCTATGCAAACTCTCGTAATAGTGTTATGAAGGTTTTTGTTCTTGTGTTGAGAGTGAAGCTCCCAACTTTATCATTTTAGGATCCTCTTCTGACCCGATGTTGACATTGATTGTCTCTTCAACTAACATCTTTGATGCATCCTCCATCCATGTAGGATCAAGGGGGAGAGTAAGATCCACTTCTACAGGTGGCTCAAAGAGAGTCTTATCTTCACATGGGGGAACTATCTTTTCCATTGATTTTTGTTTGTTCATCCACAAGCACCTCAAAGAGGTTTTCACTATGGGACTTATGCTTATTCTTGCTGCAAGGATTTTTGTAGTACTTTTTCCTTTCTTACTATTTTTTTTTTAAGTGACCACACAATTCTACCTCTTCCCCAAAGTATGCACATGCATCCAATTTAATGGAGAAACCCTTCTTATGGTCATTGTTTGGAATGGTATCTCTAAGTCCCATGAACTTTGTGATTTCCTCATCATTTTCAAATAAATCACTGACATGTGAAGTTGTTGATCCCAATCAATGAGGTCGGGATATATAAGGGTGACTTGGAAATTGGCTTGGGAATTGATCTGGAAAGGGTGAAGATAGTTGAATCTAGAAAATAGATTGGTAGAGGCAAGGTCCTCGTATAAGCTACATTGGGAATCTGCGTCATTGTTCGAATGAGATGAGCTATCCTCACGTTCATAAGAGGTAGCATCTATCTCCGAGGGTGGATCATCATGAGGTTGATACCAAGGCCATGTTTGTTTAACTTATAATGGGGAATAGGAACATGGGCTCTAATCTACCTTGTGCATTTGCACGCATCCAATCCCTTATAACCCATTAGTGTGCATCATTCGATGACCCTTAATATATTGTGGATCTTGGTGACATGAATCCATTGTTCCTTCAGTACCCATCTAGGTAGGTATATCTAGCATCTTCTCATCTGACAAGAGACCACTAGGAACAAACCTCTCAAAGGGTTTAGGAAACTAGCCCAAGTGCTTTTGAACTAAAAAGTATGGTCTACCACATGTCTTAGGTGATACTAAAAGATCGATATCAAAAGGGCCTATGTTGAAGATTGAATTCATCATTTGGGCCATATTTTCCAAATGTTGCTTCCCATGAGGTAAAGGATTGACTAATGAGGGAAAATTATGATTGCAAGGAGTCAATGTATCTAGATCTATACGATCCTTCATAGCCTTAGTTTGTAATGGGACAACAATATCGAATAGAAGGACATTCATATGCTATGCTACATGAGAAAAATTATGCAATGCTCTACAATGTGTAAATGGTTCTAGATCACCTGGGATGGTGATCATTTGTCCTCCATGTGACATAACTTGATACACTGATGGAAGGTCGAAGGAATGGCTTACATGGCATGAATCCATGGGTGACCTAGGAGCATGTTATATGGAAGGTCCAAGTCAAGGACATGGAACTTTGTATCATGATATGTGGGCCCCACTTCCATTGGGATCACTATGGTACCTACTTGACTCATGCTCTTCATTATCATAAGTCATGATCATAATGGTCTTAGCATCCAAATCTATGCTTTTGTATGGCCTAGCTTCTTGACAAGCTTTAATGTACAAATATTCAGACCGGATCCACCATCCACAAGCACTCTTTTTATCTTACGATGAGTAACGAAGACCTCTATGTACAAAGGTAAGTTGTGTTCAAGATTGTTACATGGGATTTCATTCCGATCAAAAGAGATATAGTCATTGGGATTAAGATTTAACCATTTCTTGGAGGTGTGTAGGATCTACATCTATGGATACTCCTGATCCTGAAGCATTTTATATAGTATGTTCCTTATGAGAATTTGAGATTTTGAGAAGGTCTAAGATCAAGATCTTAGTCGTGGTTTTCTCCAATTATTCTAATAAGTTTATACTTGACCTTCCTGAGGGATAGGTAGAGAAGGTTCCAGGATCACTAAGTGAGCACATCACATGCCCACAACGCAATTATTACCTAAGATCCTAATAGTGTTTACTTGTTCACTAGATGAATGAATACAACCTATGAGGGAATCAAAGGGATTATTGTTTGATGGATACACATAGTTAGCAGTTCTATAGTCATTAGAGGATTGACCTTGATCTATCTTTCTTGTTTCCTTTTTATCATGTTTGGGAAAAGGGTGTTTGAATATTCCCATCTTCTCATTAGGACCTTGTCCCGATTCAGTGAATCCACCTCAATCTTGCCTTCTTCAATAAGGTCTTGGATGAAATTCACAACTTCAAACATTTGTCGGTCTTGTGTCCTTTGACACAGTGAAATTCATAGTATTCGTTTTTCACTTAACCATACCGGTTTAGGTGCATCATTTGGATAAGGTATTGTTGCGGTTGGATATTGTACCATGTTTATGGCATCTAACTTTGTTAGGATGTTACATAATGATTCTATTAAAAGTGTAAATGTTCGTTTCACAGGAGCTTTCGAGAAAGGTCCTTGTGTAAGCTTCAAAAGTGAACCATTTTGTATAGCTTAGACTCTTTTGAGTCCATGATGTCATCTCCAATGACATTCTTGTTCTTATTGAAGAACTTGGGTTTGTCTACAGATTTTGACTCGTGTTTATCTTTTAAAAGGGCTTGATCGTTCCCTTTTCTATGAGATCCTTCTCAATATAGCTACCCTTCTCACTTCAAAGTTAGTGACGCAATGCATTTTTAGATGAAAGGCTATGTCTTGATTCAAGTTTAGAATAAATATGCTTTTCTTTTCCACCATTTTCTTAAATTTTTGAAGTGATTTTGCATTATGATCTCTTTTAGAGCAAATCGGGTTTTCGGGTGTTACTAATAAATGACATAAGTTTTAACATGCTTTATGTCTTATGACCTCCAAACCCGAAACCCGCCAGTATTGAAAAATCCTTTGAAATCGGGTTTTCGAAATTCAACGATCGGAACATACTTGTGTTAAGACATGCTTTGTGTCGCGACTTCCGAACCCGAAACCCGCCTATTGTTAAGACAATCCTTAGTAATCGGGTTTTCGAAGTTCAATGCATCGAACATTCATGTACATGTTTTATGCAAAACATGTTTTTTCGTGCTCCATGTTTTCCTCCATGTTTTCCGAAGCCCGAAACCCGAAATATACTAAATCTCCTCGTGTCGGGTTTTTGGACTCCTCCAACACGCTGACGTGGCATCCATGCCGAATGGTTGGTGAGCTGGCACGTGCCGAGCTGAAGTGTATTTATTACTGATTTTCTTATAAATACGCCAAAATCCACGTCATTTTTACCGTTCATATTTTTAATTCGTGGATTTTTCGCATGCTCTTCCTCTCCCAAAACCCGCAAACTCGCGTTACCAGACTGGATCGATCGTTTTCGATTTTACTTGTCTCGAATCGAAGGTATTCTTCGTTCCTTCTTTATTCTTAATTTCTCTGGATCGACTGCATATATTTTCTTTCCAATTTCTTGCCAGTTGTTGAGGGTTTTTCTTCCTTCTTCGTTCTGTATTGTTTTGGAAAGGGGTTTTGGGTTTTTAGGGTTTATTTTCTTTTTGAGATTATCAATTGGTGCTATTCCTTCCAAATTCCAATTACTTTCATAATGTTTGGAATATGAATAACAAAAAAGAAAGGAAGATGTCTATGTAGAAATTCAAAGGAAAGGCTCTGTTTTTGGTTTCTTGGATTTTGAAGTTTGTATTGCAGATTCAAAAGTCCGAAATACAAAGGAAGCTCGCAATGACGGGGTCTTTCAACATTCCGACCTCAACAGTGGGTGCCGGGCATCTCCTAAGTTCCGCCATCACAGTAGACGCCGGTTTTCTGCAGTTCCGCCATTAAACAAAGCAGTGCCGGGTTTTCCCTTTCCGCTTTCATTGAAAGCAAGTGTCGGGTTTCGCCAAGACTCCGACATATCAGACGTGTCGGGTTTTCAAAGTTTTCCGATATCTTCTTCTGCGTGTCGGGTTCTTCGCTTCTTCCGACGCCTTCCGTCAATCAGGTTTTTCAAAGCACAAAGATCTCTCCGAGTTCCGAGCTTTTCTTTCCAATATTCTTCATGTCGGATCCTCGGTTCATCACAGAGAAGGCCGGAAAATCTAGCAAGATGAAATACAAGTTTAAGAAACCGTAATCCCCGCCATATTCGATCAGTAATTATGATATCGTGATACCGAAATGGGCAACATAGATATGGACGACTTTTGAACAGGTGAAGTAAGAGTTCTTCTCAAACCCCATGGATGAAAGCTATAGCCGACAAAGGGCTTGCCCTCGCAAAGAAGCTTTCCCTATGTCCGCCCAAAGGTCCAGAGTTTGTTTTGCGTGTGCATCCAGCTACGACTCGGCTTCTCGGTCCGTAAGGAATCAGGCTGGTGAAGTAGTTATCAAACTAGATGGGGCTTATTTGGATGATCTCCTGAAACTACCAAATTTTGAAGAGTATGGAGCCCTAAATATGAAATTGGCTCAGAAGGCCTGGGACAGTAACCAGGAGAATTGCATTAAGGATGTTAATAAGAAGTTCTTGGTTAAGGCAAAACCAGTAATATCTAGATTTCCAAGAACTATCCCTAGATCGGATTTCATCCAAGAAATCAACGATATTATCACCCTACATCGAGCCGTGTGTTTGGCTTGCACGGAATCAAATTTATTTCATGGATGGATGTACCAATTTATGGTCACCATTAGGGAGAATAAGCAAGGGATTGACTGGGGAACCCTGATCAGTGATGAAATTGATTCCCAGATGATGACGGTCCTGTCAACCGGAAAGTTTTATATGTTCTCATATGTGGCCTATGCAGCAGCTGGGATGAGGAGTTATCCAGGGTTGGAGACTAAAGGAAGTAGAACCACAAATCCAATCTATAAGTATTATCCTCAAATAACGAAGAAGGGGTCTAAGGATCAGTTTAGAAGGGTTAATGATGCCTTTTTCTATGAGAACATCTCCACCAATCCAGTATTGAGAAAGACAAGGGTCTCGGACGAGGCATGGGCTGAAGTATCTAAGTGGGGATGTATCTTCTTACAGTTCAAGAAGTTTACCTACCTTCGAACGGTCATGTATTCCGGAGAACCTTTTCGTCTGCCTCGTTATCCCGGCGATAGATTGATACTAATAGAATTGGTCAGACAGTTATTGGATTTCCACAAGTTCCAACAGAGCAAGCATAAGGCAGCTGTATCCTTCCCAATTTCTATTGGGAGATATACTTGCTCAACAGCGGCAAAAGCTAAAAATGTCGAATGTGAACTCCAGGAGAAGTTAAAGAAGCATATGAAGTCTCGGGATGGTTTTGACATCCGAGGAGTACTAAGAACTTATGGAGCCCTACATCTGCACAGGCCCAACATTGAGGATATCCGGGGGATCTCACAGAACGGAGTCATGTTCGCAGTAAAAGATCATAAAGCAGATTAACTATTGATGAGATTCGACGCTAGAGATTTCTGATTTGCCGATGGTATAAGGGACAATGAAAGTGTGTTAGATATGTCCTATGATGGGCTTAATGAAGATCGATACGTTTTTCCGCCTATTGATTGGTCGGCTAGCGAAAAATCCTCTATCACCGATAGGTCAGCCCTAATTCTGGCTCGTACAAAGAAATGGCTCTCTTCGGGGCATGAATGAATTTTAAAGATGACAAGTTTCCAAAATTGGCTGCTCCCGTGGCGGGGCCCTCCAAAAAGAAGAAGGACAAGGAATATACTGGGGGGTCTATAAAAATCAAGATTCCCAAGAAGAGGAAAGAAAGACAAATCTCTTCAATTGTCTCTCCAACTCAAACGGTGGATGTGCCGTAATCACCAACACCACCGTAAATAGGAGAAATTAATTTGGAAGAAGGAGGAAGTCAGCCTGACTTCACCATTTGCTGATTGCTCAACCGAAGAGACCTTATCTCTCGCAAATAAGGCTTTGAGACCGAATCGTGCCTCCCTCAACAACCACTTCAGCCTCCTCATTCCCCATCCACTTCTTCAAGCATGGCCAATATTTTCGCTGGCTCTCACCCCTTTCTACCGGAACCCAAGTGATCACCAACACTCCCCACAACCCGTGCCTTTATTCATCGCACCTACTACCACGTTGATCGCTGTTCCTCCAATAGTAGAATCTCGCTCCCTCGAGAGTAGAATACCAAATACTACAACATCGGCGCTTCTCCGATACACCACCATGGCTACTCGAACAAACTCCGAGGAAGAGGAAAGTGATTGACTCCTCTACCACCTTTTGATTTCAGCTCACTCAAGGTTTCTACCGCGAGATCAGCCAAGAAACCCAAAACAGCTTCAAGAGTTTTGCAGATGCTTCAGAGATAAGTTCGCAGAGATCGCCACTCCTCACCGACAAAACTAGGGATGATGTAACAAACTGCTGATTATCGATCACCAAGGTGGCTCTAGGGAAAGTAACAATGTATGAGCGCAACAAGATGCACGGGCTTCCATAGACGTGCTGTGCCAAAAGTTGAAAGAAACAAAGATCACAGAGATGAGTTTAAGAAAAAGTGGAGCAATGATGAGGTTTTGATTAAACTCTCAACACCCCCGAATCCATACCATCTCGCTTCGCTCGCTGATTCGATTTCTCATCGGTGCCTACGATTGAGAAGATTACCAGAAAAGGAAGGGTGGTTGATGAGTGGATCCAAAAGTTGCTCCAACGAGGGAAGGAAGTAATTCAAGACGTGGTGAAAGTTCATCACCCCGCGTAAATTCAAAGGAAGGAGAGAAGATGGATGAGGAATTCACTGAAGAACTTGGACAGCTTGATTTGACTTGTGAGGCTCTCCAAGTGCTGAAGCAAATACCAGCACATCTCTTGGTAGAAGAAGCAATTCTTCCACATACGTATAAACACTTTCACCGATCAAGGGCATCAAGTTCGTAGTAAAGATTCTCAACGAAGCCTCGCAGCAGTCGAGAGAATCAAGGGATAAATTGATCGATGGGAAAAGTGATCTGAGGAAGAATTGCTAAAGATTTGTCCAAAGATGTCGGTTGGGAAATCAAGTGCCCTATCAAAGATGATCTCTTCAAACAAGTTCAAGAGATTATTCAAAGATGAACTCAGATGGATTCGACCTCAAGTCATTGGGTCACCAGTGAGGATTGAGCATACGCTGAGGCCTTAAGAAAGCTCAAGAAGAGGTCAAAAGCTTCTCAAAGGCTGATATCCATGAGACTTGCGAAATGTGGAATGATCTTTCCACTGCACCTGAGGAAAACGAAATGCAAGGCATTATTCGGAAGTTCCAGGAGTTCCTAACAAACAGCCTCCTCACTGAGGAAGAGAAAGGAGAAGAATCAAAAGATGATGACTCGGATTGAGCTCCAGCGTCTCATGTCATTTCTATTTTTAGAATGACACATCTTTTATTTCCATTTTATCATATTTTTAATTCAGACTTCGACTTGATCTCCTGCGTGAGAATCATGCAAAGCTGAAACTCTAGTTAGCATGCTACTTTTCAGATCTGTCTCGCTTAAACTCTAGCTTCTTTTGTTATAAAAAGGGATGCTTGTGCATTCTAAAGGGTCGAGAATTTTTGAAGCATTAAGAGGCTATTGGAAAGGAGAAAAACTTTGTGTTTTCTTTCAATCATTTTGAAGAATAGAAGTTGATATTGTTTTGCAGACTTTGTGTTGTGAAATATATCTTATTTAAGATATTGTTCTTATGTTCATGATCTTAGAGCTATTCTTTGTATAAAATCTCAAAGTTGTTTCTAATTATCTCTGACACTATATCTCGTGATCTAAAACTCGTATGATTATTTCGTGCTCTGTGTTTACTCGAAAGAAAATACGTTTCTCCCATTTCTTTTCTACCGTGCTTCTTTCATCGTAATAGTTTCTAACCTATTTCACGACGAAAGCAATATCCTCAATCGTGTGAATGTGGATTTCGGATTTCATCCCAACCCCAATGGTTAGATTAGTGTGAATATTGTATATATTATTTATCGTGTTTTAGATTAGCAATAAAACAGCAGCCTCACCTGCGTTTTGAGGAGGGATTCAATCCCATGTACCGTGGTTGAACCTCATATTTTGGTTTGACAAAATATCCAACCAACAGCTTTTGCGACTACTGGGAAATACAGAATAGACAAAGCTTATCCTCTCTGTCCGCGACTCCATATTTGCCTTATTTTTAATAAGATCTCCTTTCGCCTGCTGGCCAGAGGATCTTCACTGGTCTCGCCGAGCTCAAGGTGAAATTGATCCACTTTTTGAGTCAGCCGCAACAAAGACAATTTCAGCCTTTCTCCCAACAAATATTGCCTCTAACCGAGCCAAAGTTCTTCACCTGCTCGAGAAATCGATCCTCAAGAACGGAAACATCCGCAACTTGTCGTGGCACTACTCTTGTCCGATACCCGATCCTCGTACGCACTCTTTTCGTAAGGATGGCGGTTCAACCTCGCCTTGGGGTGCGCAAATATCGGTCCTCTTACTTTGACTCCTCCATCGCATGAGTTACCACGTGATCACGTAAGAACATTCCCAAGTTCAATGGGGATGGGAAGCAAGATCCCGATGAGCATATCAAGGCCTTTCTTTGTTGCATGCGGTGTCCTCGAGTAGCCCACGAAGATGTCTCTGCTCGACTCTTCATCAAACATTGCAGGAGTAGCAGAATTATGGTTTTATCACCTCCCGAATGCATGCATTCCAGATTGGGCTACCATGCGACCAAGTTTGAGGCACGTTTCAAACCAGCCAAGATTCTCATGCATTGTTAGCTCACCTTACGATATGAAGAAGGAATCGCATGAACCTATGCGGGAATTCGTGGCTAAGTTCAATAAGCTGATCCGAAAATTCCAGCTTATAAATGTACTCAACTCTAGAAAATCAAAAGTGCTTTTTCATCAATGCTCAACCTCCCGATATAAGCTTTTATTACGAAGGTCGGTTATCCCAGATCTCAAGCACGCTCACCAACGGCTATCAAATAGAGGATGATCTCATCTTAGCCGGAAGGATCAAGAAAGATATACCCAAACTCAAAATCAAGGTTCTTCTCAAGGTAATACTCGACCCTATGTTTCAAAAAATGGCTAATGATTTGATTGCTTTAAAGAAGCAAGTGTCCAAAGAGTGAGCAATGTTGTTCCGCATCGGGATATCCCTAGGCGGAATTTTAATAACAATGGTGTACCGCCGAGATAGGCCGCGTTAGCTCCGCTCAACCGAGATTAGCAATCAAGCTCCGCCCGCAATGCAAAGCAAGAGAAATAATTGAAGAAGATGATGAACCGTAAGAACAAGATTCCCCGAGGATTTCAAGCTTCAGTGATATGCCGATGAGTCTTATGATGAGTCACCACGACTCCAAAGATTGGTTATTTGGAATATGATGAAGATGAATGTGAGCCGATGGTCAATCATTTGCTGTTTTCACTGGTCCCAATCTCAGTTCCCGTAAAGCCTCTCGAAAATACTAAGGAGAAGAATAAGGAACCTCCCGTATCCATAATCAAAAGGGGTACCCCTATTTCGCGCAAAAACCGAAAGAGAGGTTACTAAAAAGACAAATGCTCCTTATTCTCCTTCTCCTAAGGCCAAGACTCCACCACAAGCTCATGTAATTAGAACTCGAGCCTACTATCATTCATTCTTCTTACACTCGCTTTTGACATTATTGATCATGCGAAGAGAACAAAATTCAAATGTCGGAAGCGTAATACCTTCAAATAATCCCGAACAATTTGAAAAGCCGCCAAGTTTATCGTAAGTAAAGCGCCGCTTCATCATCGCCAAAAGGTCTCCTTCCAAATCCTCGCTCAACTTACACCTCGTAATAATCTGACCTCTCGCTTCTTCCTGGGAAAGATCAACCATTTTATTTGTCTCTACTTATAAATGGGTTTAAACTCAGCAATTGTATCATTGACTGAGGGGCCTCTGATAATGTTATGCCTGCAAAAGTGGCTCATGCCCTTGGGCTTACTTTGACTAAATCATATGGACGGTGTTATTCCATGGAAACTAAACAAGTCCCTCTGATTGGTCAAATTAAGGACGCACAGTTTGCATTTGTTGCTTTTCCTGAGAAGAGAGTGAAAATGACTATTCTGTCAGCAGATTCCCCGCAGCTTATGGTATTCTCTTGGGTAGAGGATTTTGTAAAGATGTCTGAGGAGAGATTAGTATGGATTGACCAAAGCTAAGATCCCACCAAAGGGGTTCAACAGTTCTTCATCCTGAACCGCAGCAGCAAGTATTTGGTGACCAAATCAGATGATCCTAAGGCTCAGATCCTTTTCGAAGATGCTAGCTTTGGGAATTATTTCATGGCTTCAGAGATACCTATTGTAGATGTGAAAGAGGACGATCCCAATGCAATTTGGACACTTGAATTTGATGGTAGCTGCTCAACTTCTGGATCAGGCGCTGGTGTTGTTCTCATATCTCCTAGCTCCGAGATTTTTCCGTCAGCTTATAAGTTGCAATTTGATAATACTAACAACACGGCCGAATACGAAGCCCTGTTATTAGGATTAGAATTGGCCAGACGAAAGGGAATCAGAAATCTCAAGGTTCAAGGAGATGCGGAGCTGATTGTTAATCAGGTCAGGGGTATATATCAGGTGAAAAATGATCGGTTGAGACATTACCGAAATAAAGTGTGGGATAGTATAGAATGCTTTGATGCATTTTCTATTAGGGCAGTTTTAAGAGATTACAATGACAAGGCTGATTCTTTGGCCGTATCTGCATCTCTTCTTCTTCCTCATCCTCAATTCAAGCAAGACACATACTCTATTGAGATTGTATATCGTCCTAGTATCCCAGATAACGCAACTCACTGGCAGGTATTCAATGATGATCGACAGGTGTTGGCTTTTCTAGAAAAGGCTGACAATTTCAGTGAATTGTATTTTGAAGGTTCAGAATCAGCCTTTCGTGAAACTATTTCAGATCCATATCAGGAAGTTGATGGTGAATATATTCAGCTGAAAGGCAATAAGATACCCAAAGGTTTGGTTTCTTTGGAGGGCTTGTTTGATAAACATGATCGTTTTATCCAAAACAAAAGGCAGGTCGAAGGTGCTTCTTCCTCTGAAGTAGATCAAATCAATCTAGGTTCATCTGATCAACCTCGGATGGTGAATATCGGTAAATGTTGTTCTCCTGAAGAGAAGGTAAGATTTACTTTGCTTTTGAAGAAATACATCGATGTCATGGCTTGGTCCTATGCAGATTTGAAATCTTTCAAGCCCAAGGATGTTCAGCACAGTATTCCTTTGAAACCTGATGTGAAGCCGTACAGACAAAAGCAAAGGCATTACAATCCGAAGATTTCAGGAACAATTCTGGCAGAAATTCAGAAGATGCTAGATGCCAGAATTATTTTCCCAATCCATCACTCCACTTGGATTGCAAACATCGTTCCTGTCAGAAAGAAGAATGGCGAGATCCGGATTTGCGTTGACTTTCGGAACTTGAATCACCCTCGCCAAGGATAATTATCCTCGCCGATCATGGACCAAGTACATCGCAAACTCATCGATCAGTAAATGTTATCCATGCTCGACGGGTTTTCGGATATAATCAAGTCGGTAACCACGTAAGATCAACACAAGACAGCTTTCACGACCCCATGGGGGTACCTTTGCTTATGTAGGATGCCATTCGCTTGATCAACGCAGAGCTACGCTTCGTAGAGCTATGGACCTAGCATTCGAGATCCGATGGGTAAGGTCATAGTCGTGGTATTTGGATGACTTGACTGCCTTTTTTCTAAAAACGGTGATCATTATGATCATTTAGAACAGTACTTCGTAGAGATGCAAAGCGCCATGGAATTTCGTTGAATCCTAAGAAGTCTATGTTCGGGGTTACGTATGGAAAGCTGCACTGGGTCATATTGTGACCAGAGAAGGAACTAAAATTGACCCGTAGAGGGTAAAGGCCATTCGTAGTCTTACTTTACCAACAAGTAAAACCGGAGTTCATTCTTTCTTCTAAAAGTTAATTTCTTGAGAAGATTCGCACTGACTTCACCGACAAAACCAAGGATATTCTTGGAATGATGAAAGGCAAAGTCCCATTCAGATGGAGTGCAGAAGGGAAACTTTCATTTGAAGAAATCAAAAGGCAGTGCTTGCGCTCCAACCCTAGTATGTCCAGATTTTTTAAGAAAGATTTCATCATGTATAGCTATGCTTCACCCACACAAAGGTCGCCGATCCCGATGCAGAAAATGGAGAAGGCATCAAGCTCCTATCGCATTCATGAGCTGCCCGTTGAAAGAGCATGAATCAAGATGTCGCAAATTGAAAAACATGCTTACGCAGCGGGTAAGAGCAAGAAAACACTTCGTACTATGTAATCAATTCTCATACTGTGTGTTCTCGCTCCCGATATCACCGTTAAATCCATTCTAACTCAACAAGAGCCGGGAAGCCAAAGAGGTACTTGGATTGCTAAGGTTCAGAGTAGTATGACTTGACATTAAACCTACCAAGTTGGTACGAGGAAGAGGCTCTGTCAATTGATTGCAGAGAATCATGCCAAGCAGTAGTATGAAGAGATTCAAGACACTTCCTCGTAGCCGCCTATGGTGCTTTTTGTAAGTACGACCGATGAATGGTACACGCGCGACATTGCTTTCTTCCTAACTTATGGTGAATGCCCTCCGCATTTAAATCAAAAGGAGAAAAGGACCATCAAGTCCGAGATCTCGCAAAATACCTTTTGTGGAATAATGCGATATACAAGAGAGGTATCGATGGTATCTTCTCAAGCTGTGTCGATAAATCACAACAGAAAAGTTATTAGAATCCTTTCATAGCCTAGCATGCGGAGGACACTTTTCGCCTTCTCGTAATAAAGCATATAAGATCTTACGCTAGGTATTATCGGCCTACTCTTTTCCGGGACTCAAAGCAGAATGGGTGTCTAAATGTGAAGCTTGTCAAAGATTTTGTTGGTCGTCCCCAAGTTAGCAGCTCTTCCTCTCAAGCCCGTGGTGATCAAGAACCTTTTCGCCAATGGGGATTGATTTTATCGAACATTGAATCCTCGCTCAAAGGCCTGGACACAACTATGTGCTAATCACATGATTATTTTACCAAGTGGGTAGAGGTCGCGCCAATCAAAAAGCAACTTCAAGTCAAGCTTGCAAATTCCTTAAGGAAAACATAATTGTCGATTTGGTGTACCTCATAAGATCGTAGCGATAATGCTTCCAATTTCTCATCACACGAGCTAACCGAGTTTTGCTACGGATTCGCATTACTTTGGCTCATTCGTCCGACTATTATCCCTGTGGAAATGGGCAAGTCAATCCAAAGAACAAGAATCAAGTTACTATAATCAGAAACTAGTGGACGAAAATCGAGGAATCGGCACAAAGCATCAGATGATGCATCAGGGCTGACCGGATCACTCCAAAGCGAGCCATAGGGATGTCCCCTTTTCAATTGCTATACGGGATTGATGCTGAAATCCCTATCTCAAGAGAATTGCCGCCTCGCAATTAGCGAAAAGCGGTCAAGACGTAGCTTTTCGTAATTCAATCAAAAGAGGGTTATGTACCTAACCAAGCTAGAAGAAGAGCGAATCAAGGTGATTGATCGTATAGCAGATCATCGAGCAGGTAAAGAAAGATTTTTGATAAAAATCCAAGCAACGTGACTTCCAAATCGAGACCGTGTTGCTTTGGGATAAAAGAAGAGAACAAAAAGGAATGCATGGAAAATTTGATTCTTTATGGAAAGGACCTTTCAAAATTCATCAGCTGAATGGCGAAAATAGTTTCCTACTATCATATCTGGATGGAGGATTACTTCCGTTGCCTTTCAGTGGGCAACATCTAAAGTTGTTCCACCATTAATGCAAGATGCTCTCTTGCATTGTACATATTTTGCTTTTGTTGTGTGTTTGCTTTTGGTTTTCTCATTCTTTCTTCGCTTTGTTTTATTTTGGTTTTCTCCGACTCGTAGCCCATCGATAAGGCCCCGGTCCTCGAGACCAGATTCTCGAGTTCTCTTCCTTTGGTATTGCAAAAAGAAAGTCCCCAACCGAGCCACCGTTATCCCCGCTTTGAGTTCACGATGAAACGATCGGATAACCCCTACAAAATTTTTGAAGTGATTTTTGCATTATGATCTCTTTTAGAGCAAATCGGGTTTTCGGTGTTACTAATACTTGACATAAGTTTTAACATGCTTTATGTCTTATGACCTCCAAACCCGAAACCCGCCTCAGATTGAAAAATCCTTTGAAATCGGGTTTTCGAAATTCAACGATCGAACATACTTGTTTAAGACATGCTTTTGTCGCGTGATTTCCGAAACCCGAAACCCGCCTATTGTTAAGACAATCCTTAGTAATCGGGTTTTCGGAAGTTCATGCATCGGAACATTCATGTACCAAAACATGTTTCGTGCTCCATGTTTCCCGAAGCCTGAAACCCGAAATATACTAAATCTCCTCGTGTCGGGTTTTTGGACTCCTCCAACACGCTGACGTGGCATCCATGCCGAATGGTTGGTGAGCTGGCACGTGCCGAGCTGAAGTGTATTTATTACTGATTTTCTTATAAATACGCCAAAATCCACGTCATTTTTACCGTTCATATTTTTAATTCGTGGATTTTTCGCATGCTCTTCCTCTCCCAAAACCCGCAAACTCCCGTTACCAGACTGGATCGATCGTTTTCGATTTTACTTGTCTCGAATCGAAGGTATTCTTCGTTCCTTCTTTATTCTTAATTTCTCTGGATCGACTACATATATTTTCTTTCCAATTTCTTGCCAGTTGTTGAGGGTTTTTCTTCCTTCTTCGTTCTGTATTGTTTTGGAAAGGGGTTTTGGGTTTTTAGGGTTTATTTTCTTTTTGAGATTATCAATTGGTGCTATTCCTTCCAAATTCCAATTACTTTCATAATGTTTGGAATATGAATAACAAAAAAGAAAGGAAGATGTCTATGTAGAAATTCAAAGGAAAGGCTCTGTTTTTGGTTTCTTGGATTTTGAAGTTTGTATTGCAGATTCAAAAGTCCGAAATACAAAGGAAGCTCGCAGTGACGGGGTCTTTCAACATTCCGACCTCAACAGTGGGTGCCGGGCATCTCCTAAGTTCCGCCATCACAGTAGACGCCGGGTTTTCGGCAGGTTCCGTCATTAAACAGCAAGTGCCGGGTTTTCCCCTGTTTCCGCCATTGAAAGCAAGTGTCGGGTTTCGCCAAGACTCCGACATATCAGACGTGTCGGGTTTTCAAAGTTTTCCGATATCTTCTTCTGCGTGTCGGGTTCTTCGCTTCTTCCGACGCCTTCCGTCAATCAGGTTTTTCAGTGTGCACAGCATCTCCGGAGTTCCGAGCTTTTCTCTTTCCAATATTCTTCATGTCGGATCCTGGTTCATCACAGGAGAAGGCCGGAAAATCTAGCAAGATGAAATACAAGTTTAAGAAACCAGAATCCCCGTCATATGTCGACTGTAATTATGATATCAGGGATACTGAAATGGGCAACATAGATATGGACGACTTTTGGAACAGGGTGAAGAGTTCTTCTCAAACCCCATGGATGAAAGCTATAGCTGACAGTGGCTTGCCCCTTGCAGCAGGCTTCCCTATGTCTGCCCAGTGTCCAGAGTTTGTTTTGGCGTGTGCATCCAGCTACGACTCGGCTTCTCGGTCCGTAAGGAATCAGGCTGGTGAAGTAGTTATCAAACTAGATGGGGCTTATTTGGATGATCTCTTGAAACTACCAAATTTTGAAGAGTATGGAGCCCTAAATATGAAATTGGCTCAGAAGGCCTGGGACAGTAACCAGGAGAATTGCATTAAGGATGTTAATAAGAAGTTCTTGGTTAAGGCAAAACCAGTAATATCTAGATTTCCAAGAACTATCCCTAGATCGGATTTCATCCAAGAAATCAACGATATTATCACCCTACTAAGCCGGGTGTTTGGCTTGCCGGAATCAAATTTATTTCATGGATGGATGTACCAATTTATGGTCACCATTAGGAAGAACAAGCAAGGGATTGACTGGGGAACCCTGATCAGTGATGAAATTGATTCCCAGATGACGACGGTCCTGTCAACCGGAAAGTTTTATATGTTCTCATACGTGGCCTATGCAGCAGCTGGGATGAGGAGTTATCCAGGGTTGGAGACTAAAGGAAGTAGAACCACAAATCCAGTCTATAAGTATTATCCTCAAATAACGAAGAAGGGGTCCAAGGATCACTTTAGGAGGGTAAATGACGCCTTTTTCTATGAAAACATCTCGCCACCAATCCAGTAATGAGAAAGACAAGGGTCTCGGACGAGGCATGGGCTGAAGTATCTAAGTGGGGATGTATCTTCTTACAGTTCAAGAAGTTTACCTACCTTCGAACGGTCATGTATTCCGGAGAACCTTTTCGTCTGCCTCGTTATCCCGGCGATAGATTGATACTAATAGAATTGGTCGACAGCTTATTGATTTCCACAAGTTCCAACAGAGCAAGATAAGGCAATTGTATCCTTCCCAATTTCTATTGGGAGATATACTTGCTCAACAGCGGCAAAAGCTAAAAATGTCGAATGTGAACTCCAGGAGAAGTTAAAGAAGCATATGAAGTCTCGGGATGGTTTTGACATCCGAGGAGTACTAAGAACTTATGGAGCCCTACATCTGCACAGGCCCAACATTGAGGATATCTGGGTGGATCTCACAGAACGGAAGTCATGCGGTTCGCAAAAAGATCATAAGCAGATTAACTATTGATGAGATTCGACGCTAGAGATTTCTGATTTGCGCGATGGTATAAGGGACAATGAAAGTGTGTTAGATATGTCCTATGATGGGCTTAATGAAGATCGATACGTTTTTCCGCCTATCGATTGGTCGGCTAATGAAAAATCCTCTATCACCGATAGGTCACCCCTAATTCTCGCTCGCATAAAGAAATGGCTCTCTTCGGGGCATGAATTTTAAAGATGACAAGTTTCCAAAATTGGCTGCTCCTGAGGCGGGGCCCTCCAAAAAGAAGAAGGACAAGGAATATACTGGGGGGTCTATAAAAATCAAGATTCCCAAGAAGAGGAAAGAAAGACAAATCTCTTCAATTGTCTCTCCAACTCAAACGGTGGATGTGCCAGAATCACCAACACCACCAGAAATAGGAGAAATTAATTTGGAAGAAGGAGGAAGTCAGCCCTTGACTTCACCATTTGCTGATTGCTCAACTGAAGAGACCTTATCTCTCGGCAACCAAGGCTTTGAGACCGAATCAGCCTCCTCAACAACCACTTCAGCCTCCTCATTCCCCATCCACGTCTTCAAGCATGGCCAATATTTTCGCTGGGCTCTCACCCCTTTCTACTGGAACCCAAGTGATCACCAACACTCCCCACAACCTGTGCCTTTATTCATTGCACCTACTACCACGTTGATCGCTGTTCCTCCAATAGTAGAATCTCGCTCCCCGAGAGTAGAATACCAGCTACTACAACATCGGCGCTTCTCCGATACACCACCATGGCTACTCGAACAAACTCCGAGGAAGAGGAAAGTGATTGACTCTCTACCACCTTTGATTTCAGCTCACTCAAGGTTTCTACCGCAGATCAGCCAAGAAACCCAAAACAGCTTTCAAGAGTTTTGGTAGATGCTTCAGGAGATAAGTTCGCAGAGATCGCCACTCCCTCAGCTGACAAAACTAGGGATGATGTAACAGCTGCTGATTATCAGATCACCAAGGTGGCTCTAGGGAAAGTAACAACAGAAGGAGCGCAACAAGATGCACGGGCTTCCATAGACGTGCTGTGCCAAAAGTTGAAAGAAACAAAGATCACAGAGATGAGTTTAAGGAAAAAGTGGAGCAATGATGAGAGGTTTTGATTAAACTCTCAACACCCCGAATCCATACCATCCGCTTCGCTCGCTCGCTGATTCGATTTCTCATCGGTGCCTACGATTGAGAAGATTACCAGAAAAGGAAGGGTGGTTGATGAGTGGATCCAAAAGTTGCTCCAACGAGGGAAGGAAGTAATTCAAGACGTGGTGAAAGTTCATCAGTCCTTGGCAGAAATTCAGAAGGAAGGAGAGAAGATGGATGAGGAATTCACCGAAGAACTTGGACAGCTGATTTGACTTGTGAGGCTCTCCAAGTGCTGAAGCAAATACCAGCACATCTCTTGGTAGAAGAAGCAATTCTTCCACATACAGATAAACACTTTCAGCTGATCAAGGGCATCAAGTTCAGAGTAAAGATTCTCAACGAAGCCTGCAGCAAGTTGAGAGAATCAAGGGATAAATTGATCGATGGGAAAAGTGATCTGGAGGAAGAATTGCTAAAGATTTGTCCAAAGATGTCGGTTGGGAAATCAAGTGCCCTATCAGCAGATGATCTCTTCAAACAAGTTCAAGAGATTATTCAGCATGAACCTGTAGATGGATTCGACCTTGAAGTCATTGGTCAGTTTGTGAGGATTGAGCATACGTTGGAGGCCTTAAGAAAGCTCAAGAAGAGGTCAAAAAGCTTCTCTGGCAAAGCTGATATATCCATGAGACCTGCGAAATGTGGAATGATCTTTCCACTGCACCTGAGGAAAACGAAATGCAAGGCATTATTCGGAAGTTCCAGGAGTTCCGGAACAAACAGTCTCAGCTGGAGGAAGAGAAAGGAGAAGAATCAAAAGATGATGACTCGGATTGAGCTCCAGCGTCTCATGTCATTTCTATTTTTAGAATGACACATCTTTTATTTCCATTTTATCATATTTTTAATTCAGACTTCGACTTGATCTCCTGCGTGAGAATCATGCAAAGCTGAAACTCTAGTTAGCATGCTACTTTTCAGGATCTGTTCTGTTTAAACTCTAGCTTCTTTTGTTATAAAAAGGGATGCTTGTGCATTCTAAAGGGTCGAGAATTTTTGGAGCATTAAGAGGCTATTGGAAAGGAGAAAAACTTTGTGTTTTCTTTCAATCATTTTGAAGAATAGAAGTTGATATTGTTTTGCAGACTTTGTGTTGTGAAATATATCTTATTTAAGATATTGTTCTTATGTTCATGATCTTAGAGCTATTCTTTTCGCATAAAATCTCAAGTGTTTCTAATTATCCTCGACATTATATCTTGTGATCTAAAACTCGTATGATTATTTCGTGCTCGTGTTTACTCGAAAGAAAATACGTTTCTCCCATTTCTTTTCTACCGTGCTTCTTTCACCGTAATAGTTTCTAACCTATTTCACGCATTTAAAGCAATATCCTCAATCGTGTGAATGTGGATTTCGGATTTCATCCCAACCCCAATGGTTAGATTAGTGTGAATATTGTATATATTATTTACCGTTTTAGATTAGCAATAAAACAGCAAATTTCACTGCTCTCGAGGAGGGATTCAATCCCATGTACTGTGGTTGAACCTCATATTTTGGTTTGACACTCTGTCGAAGGGATAAGGACATAGTTCTTCGTATTGGTAATTTTTACTATGGCCTACGTTACTCTCCTGGAGGGTTTTGAGCATGTTCTTCATGGATTACAAATCTTGTGTAATGATTTTCTATTTCGTAGGGGATGATGGTCTATTCACTCGAGTAACCTTTAACATTTCATCATCGTAAGGTTTGGTGTGAAATTCACCAGATTTGGATTTAAGTCTTTCCCTACGTGTACCCTTACTTGAGGAACCTAATTTCATAAATTTTGACTAAGATTGAGTATTTTTCTATGTATAACCTCTTCTTCGGCTTTAGGAGGAGGTAACTCCTTGTGTTCATGTTTGATCCTAACTTTGCGTGAGGCTTTAAAGTGTGGTCTTTGAGAACCATCTGTTTGTTTTTGCCCTTCACTCTCAATTTTTTTATTATGAGCTCCAAAATTGGAAGTGTATCCTCCGTCAAAAGGATTATCCATGTCGATAAAGGGAGTGTTCTCTTCCTCCTCTTGGTTAATGGTTTTGATAGTTGCTTCACGTTCTTGTGCTAATTGGCTCCTAGTTCTAGGAATCATGTGAGTACTTGATATTTATTATATTATATGAGTTCATCAAAGAGAGAAATACCAAGGGTAACTTGCTCTTCGATAATCGATATCATCCCCCTATGGTTAATTAATACTTCTCGTGTCTTTAACCTCCGAAAAGAGGGGACCCGAGTTGTGACCACTAAAGGGATAGTTTGTGCCAAAAGGATTTAACTCTAATTCACGTTCAACTCTCTAAGATGCCATTTTTGTAATAGGTGGCATCACTATTCTATTGTATACTAGGTTTTATCTAAGTGTAATCAAGGTGTAACAAACCTAGGTGCAACATGGTATAAGTTTCCTAAAGTCTCAATGTTTCACCAATCAATGTTTTAATGAATAATGGTTTAAGAATCAAAGAATCCAATGATTTTTCCTAGATATAAGTCTATGCAACTATTATCACACAAGGAACAATCATGCAAGTCTATGAGTAAACCAGTCAATCAACCAACAATTTACACCTTATGTTTCTCAACGGTAGTTTGATGTATAAATGATCAACTCGATGTCAACACTTATGTCAAGTTCAAGATGAATGTGGCGTAAGTATTAACAAGGGGTAGATGTGACTCCCAATCAAAGGATACTATGACAAGTTTAGAAACAAGCAAGACCTAAGTCCTAAAAGGTATAAATTACGTATGTAAGCAACACAACAATACTACTAAGGTACGTTAACCAAGTTTCAAGAGAAAGCAAGGTTTTAGCACCGAAATAATATGGATACGATACACAAACAACATAACCACCACTCTTCAAGATTTGAGGTAATGTTTGAAATAAAACTAAGTGCAAGTATGTTAAGGATTTGCTAAGATGTACGCAAAGATAATGCTATAATGCATACACTGGATCATGTTCACGAGGAGCGAGGTGTAAGTATCATAATTTTGTCAATGCAATGTGGACCAAGTAACACGTCTAAGGAATATCAAAAGGTGAATCGAGTCTAACTACATCGATAATGTGTCTCACTATGAGTTTGATACATATGGCCTACTCGAACATGATGACGTAACATTCACACTTGCATTCTCGGTAGTGCAGCCTAGTCATACAAGTAGACTACAAAAGTGATGGACATGATTATTTCTAGTATTATCCACGAGTGTTGTTCCTCTTTTGTCCCAAATGGGAAACAAGATAATAAAGGTGTAGACCAAGTGATGACGAAATGAACTAAGTATAATTTTGGCAGAGTTTCGCCTTACCTTAGGGTAAGTGAAGAACTATGACAAAGTGACACTTTCGTAAGCTTCATGATGAATGATGCTAAGATTGAACTTCAATGGACTCTCCCTTGTTCATACAACAAGGTTTTGACTCCGAGAAAGTTCTCACTTTGTGAAGGTTCTTTGAAACTCGTTGGCTTGATATGGAAAAGTGGGCTCCAAGATGATATGGCTTTCCTAGGTGGTTCTCTCAACTAGGTACCACAAACACCCTTTGCGAGATTGATTTACCAAGAAAGTCACATTGACTAGTCTTGGAGTATCTCAACTTTACTTTACCCCCTTCAAATACAATGAGAAATGAATGCGTTCACGCATATCTTTCACTGGGGTTGTAATGGAGAATTTTTTGGTGCTAAACTCACAAGTAAAATCTAGTCAAGTAGGTAAGTGGAGTGCTTCTTGTTTTGTCCACAAGGTTCCCTCTTGCATGGACTACTTTGGGGTTCCTATGACCACCCCTCTATTTTATCTTAAGGCTTATGCCAAGGGGGTTATGTCCTAGTTTAAAATGGACGAGGCATACCCTTATCTGAATCTACAAATCAAGCATATTGAATATGGTGTGTTTTTATATTTTAAACTTAATGTGGTTTTTATAGAACACTATTTGACAACCTACAAGAAATGAGTTAGCCTTTGTTTAGACTCCGATTTTTGACACGTGATATGATCCTTTAAACAAATATTAGTAATTTTCCAAGTGATCAAAAAATCATATAACAGAGATAGAATGTCATTTTTTATTTCCGAGATCATCCTAAGACACAAGGAAAGAGAACACACAAAGCAAAATACCTCATTAATCTTACGGAAATGGAAAACACTCAATCAAATTATAAAAAGTAAGTTCTTTTTATCTCAACTTTGAAGTTAATTTCTTTAGAAAACTTAGTGAAGTGTTTTCGAAAACATAGAAAAGGTATTGAATGATTTTTATCCCAAGATCACCTAGAAGGTGCGAGGGAAGAGCATACGTGTTTTAAAACCTTACAAGTAACAATGCAACATTCATCAACTCAACTAAGTAAAGTTAGCACAAAACTACAATATTATCAAGGTAACTCAAAACCACTGATTAGTATCAACAAAAACCTGCAAAGTGTTAAAAAATCCAAAGAATCAACCCCTACAAGTGTTAGAACAAATATTGATTTTAAACAACAACGCATGCGCACCCTTTATGACATGTGTGCTAAAATGACAAGTGTGTGGCTCTGTGGAAAAAAAAAAAAAGTTATAAATTTACATGTGCATGGACGTAATGACACCTATGTGTTCTTTTAAGTATGTGTATGCCTCGAGAAAACATATGCACGTGCAAGGTAAAAGGTGAGTTGACACATATTTTAATAAACGCATGTGTGTCCCAAGAGACATATGCGTGTGCATGCAAACATATACACGATGTTCATGACATATCCTCAACTCTGGTTAAATTATCTATAGGGGTCAATAATACATGGTAAATGGTGTGTGGCAAAGTGAAACATATGTGTGTCCCCGTGAACATGTGTGCGTTCTATCAAACAAGTGCGCGTGAGTTTTGATGTGTGCGTGCCTTTCCAAAACACCTACGCGTGGGCATGAAAAACCACAAAAAGATGAGAAACATAAATCTAAAACTGTAAAGAGGTTAGATTCTTGCCTTTCAATTCAATATCCAACATAAACCCAAAAAAAATTCATACAAAAATAATATTTACTATTTTTAAGATTATCAAAAGCTTTAAATTACACTAGTTAAGCTTCAAAATGCATGAAAATGGTTAGAACTTAGAGTAAAAAGCTTAAAAAAACTTCTAGAGACCATGGAGTAAGGTCCCTCTAGGCATCCATATGTGAACACGTATAAATTGGAAAATCTCTAGAAATGAGTCTAGAACACTAAAAAAACCTCAAATCTTTAATAACTCGGCTATAAATTAGCAAGATAAGGGATAAACAAGAGTTAATCATATCCATGCATGATGAATTTGACAAAACATCAAACTAACATGTATATACTACTCTCTAGTCTTTTACTGCTATAAAACATGAACCTATGAAGATCCTAACAATCAAATTTGATTGTTTGATGCTCAAGGCTTTGAGAGTGAGGGCTCACCATTAATGGCTACAAGACCATATGATTCCCCTAATTTACTCAAGTTTGAGATGGAATATGAAATGGAGGATAATATCTCAATAACAATGGAGAATACTCAATATCCTAGAAAAATACTATAATTATACTAAAGAAGGAGAAATTATCTTTTGCAAAAGTGAGGGGGGTAGAGGTGTATTTATAGTTTTCTAATTTCAAGAAAGTTATGTTTTGGATACATGTGGGACAAAAAATCCCAAAAAGTAAACTCCAAATGAAATGGACTTTGGAAAGTGAAATGCACTTTTAGAAAGGTAAGTTCCTTTTAGAAAGTGAAATGGGATAAATTAACCCTAAGTGGCTTATTTATAAGTGATATGCTTATGGAAGTTGTTTAGAGGGGTATTAGTATGAATTAGGGGATTAAAGAGAGTCGGGATGGTTATTTAACTATCATAGTGTAGTTAATTAATGGGGATTAGAATAGTTAGTGCAAGTTTAGTAATAAATTTGCTTTGATTAAACTATAGGTGTCTACACCATCGACTATGGAGGTTGTATTTGAAAAGGCAATCGGACAATAGCGAAATTACAGCCATTTCTGCACATAGAGAGGAGAATAAAATGAAACTTTTAATGCACCTCACCTTTGGCACCTAAAAATTTTGGGTGCAATAATTTTTAAGTAAGAAAAAAATGGTATCCATAAAAAAATATTACAATTAAGATTGCTACTAATAATAAGAAAAACGGGCATAATATTGAAGCGAGTATATAAAATAAAACTAACAAACAAGGACATTTTGGGGTTGTTTTATATGAGTTCTTGACCACTATGTAAAAGCACCATATACATGTTCTAGTGACTAATAAGCAAGCTGAAAAGAAAGCTACACTAGTCAAAGTTGCGGGTGAGTTTTATGGACTACCCGTTGTTGGTAAGTTGTCCTATAGGTGTTTTCATTGATGCAAAACCACATTAATGAAAAATTGTATGATGTATTAGGGTCATATTATGTTGTGTATGATGTTGAAATGGTGGTTTAGATGTGTTCATGATGATACAAGGAGATTCGATGAGGTTTGTTTGCTCTTTGCAAGTCCATTCAGTTCTAGGTGATCTTTACATGATGGTATGATATTCTTATATGCTTGAGAAGTATGTTAAGAATTTTCTAAGATATGGGCAGCATAATGCTATAATGCATACACTTATATCATGTTCATGAGGAATGAGGCATAACTATCATAATTCTATCAATGCAATGTGGACCAAGTAACACGTCTAAGGAAGATCAAAAGGTGAATCGAGTCTAACTACATCGATAATGTGTCTCACTATGAGTTTGATACATATGGCCTACTCGAACATGATAACGTACCATTCACACTTGCATTACGGTAGTGCAGCCTAGTCATACAAGTAGACTACAAAAGTGGTGGACACGATTATTTCTAGTGGTATCTGCAGAGTGTTGTTTCTCTTTTATCCCAAATGGGAAACAAGATAACAAAGGTGTAGACCAAGTGATGATGAAATGAACTAAGTATAATTTTGGCAGAGTTTCACCTTACCTTACGTTAAGTGAAGAACTATGACAAAGTGAAAATTTCATAAGCTTCATGATGAATGATGCTAAGATTGAATTTCAATGGACTCTCCCTTGTTCATATAACAAGGTTTTGACTCCAAGAAAGTTATCACTTTACGAAGGTTTTTGAAACTCATTGGCTTGATATGGAAAAGTGGGCTCCAAGATGATATGGCTTTCCTAGGTGGTTCTCTCAACTAGGTACTAAAAACACCCTCTGTGAGATTAATTTAACAAGAAAGTCAGATTGACTAGTCTTGGAGTATCTTGACTTTACTTTACCCCCTTCAAATATAATGACAAATGAATTCTTTCACGTGTATCTTTCACTAGGGTTGTAATGGAAATTTTTTTGGTGCTAAACTCACAAGTAAAATCTAGTCAAGTAGGTAAGTGGAGTGCTTCTTTTTTCATCCACAAGGTTCCCTCTTGCATGGACTACTTTGGGGTTCCAATGACCACCCCCTTTGTTTTATCTTAAGGCTTATGCCAAGGGGTTATGTCCTAGTTTAAAACAGACGGGGCATACCCTTATCCGAACCTACAAATCAAACATATTGAATATGGGGTGTTTTTTATATTTTAAACTTAATGTGGTTTTTATAGCACACTATTTGAAAACCTACAAGAAATGAGTTATCCTTTGTTTAAACCCTGATTTTTTGACACGTGATATGATCCTTTAAACAAATATTAGTAATTTTCCAAGTGATCAAAACATCATATAACAGAGATAGAATGTCATTTTTTATTTCCCAGATCATCCTAAGACACAAGGAAAGAGCATACACAACAAAATACCTCACTAATCTCATGCGAAATGGAAAACACTCAATCAAATTGTAAAAGTAAGTTCTTTTTAACCAACTTTGAAGTTAATTCCTTTAGAAAACTTAGTGAAGTTTTTGAAAGCATAGAAAAGGTATTGAATCATTTTTATTCCCAAGATCACCTAGAAGGTGCGAGGGAAGAGCATGCGTGTTTTAAAAACTTACAGTGTAACATAAAACATTCATCAACTCAACTAAGTAAAGTTAGCACAAAACTACAATATTATCAAAGTAACCTGCAAAACCACTGATTAGTATCAACAAAAACTTGCAAAGTGTTAAAAAATCCAAATAATCAACCCCTACAAGTGTTAGAAAAAGATTGATTTTAAACAACAACGCATGCGCACCCTTTATGACATGTGTGTGCCTAAAATGACAAGTTTACAGCTCTGTGTAAAAAAAATAGGTATAAATTTACATGTGCATGGACAAAATGACACCTATGTGTTCTTTTAAGTATGTGTATGCCTCGAAAAACATATGCACATGCAAGGTAAAAGGTGAGTTGACACAAAGTTTAATAAACGCTGTGCATCCCAAGACACATATGCATGTGCATGTAAACATATACACGATGTTCATGACATATCGTCAACTCTAGTTAAATTCTTGGTAGGGGGTAAAAATATAGGGTAACGGTGTGTGGCCAGGAAACATGTGTGTGTGTTCTATCAAACATGTGCGTGTGATTTTCAATGTGTACGCGCCTTTCCACAACACCTACACGTGGGTATGAAAAACCACAAAAAAATATGAGAAACATAAATCTAAAACTATAAATAGGTTAAATTCTTTCCTTTCAATTCAATTTCCAACATTAACCCAAAAAAAATTCATACAAAAATAATATTTACTATTTTTAAGATTATCAAAAGCTTTAAATTACAGTAGTTAAGCTTCAAAATGCATGAAAATGGTTAGAACTTGAAGTAAAAAGCTTGAAAAACAACTTCTAGAGACCATGGAGTAAGGTCCCACCAGGGCGTGCCATATGTGAACATGTATAAATTAGAAAAGCTATAGAAATGAGGCTAGAACACTAAAGAAACCTCAAATCTTTAACAACTCAACTATGAACCATCAAGATAAGAGATAAACAAGAGCTATTCCTATGCATGCATTATAAATTTGACAAAACATCAAACTAACATGTATATACTACTCTCTACTCTTTTAATTGCTATAAAACATGAACCTATGAAGATCCTAACAATCAAATTTGATTGTTTGATGCTCAAGGGTTTGAGAGTGAGGGCTCACCATTAATGGCTACAAGACCATATGGTTCCCCTCATTTACTCAAGCTTGAGTTGGAATATGCAATGGAAGATAATAGCTCAATAACAATGGAAGAATACTCAATATCCTAGAAAAATACTATAATTATACTAAAGAAGGAGAAGTGTTCTTGGAAAAAGTGAGGGGGTAGAGGTCTATTTATAGTTTTCTAATTTCAAGAAAGGGATGTTTTGGATGCATGTGGGACAAAAAGGCCCAAAAGGTGAAATCCAAATGAAATGGACTTTGGAAAGTGAAATGCACTTTTAGAAAGGTAAGTTCCTTTTAGAAAGTGAAAGGGGATTAATTAACCCTAAGTGGCTTAATTAATAGTGATATGCTTATGGAAGTTGTTTAGAGGGGTATTAGTATGAATTAGGGGATTAAAGAGAGTCGGGATGGTTATTTAACTATCATAGTGTAGTTAATTAACGGGGATTAGAATACTTAGTGCAAGTTTAGTAATAAATTTGCTTTCATTAAACTATAGGTGTCTACACCATCGACTATGGAGGTTGTATTTGAAAAGGCAATCAGACAATAACAGCGAAATTATAGGCCATTTCTGCACATAGAGAGGAGAATAAAATGAAACTTTTTAATGCACCCTCACCTTTGGCACCTAAAAATTTTGGGTGCAATAATTTTTTAAGTAAGAAAAAAAATGGTATCCATAAAAAAAAATATTACAATTAAGATTGCTACAAATAATAAGAAAAATGGGCATAATATTGTAGCGAGTATAGAAAATAAAACTAACAAAAAAGGAAATTTTAGGGTTGTTTTATATGAGTTCTTGACCATTATGCAAAAGCACCATATACATGTTCCAGGTGACTAATAAGCAAGCTGAAAAGCAAGCTACACTAGTCGAAGTTGCGGAGTGAGTTTTATGGACTACCCGTTGTTGGCAAGTGGTCCTATAGGTGTTTTCATTGATGCAAAACCACATTAATGAACAATTGTATGATGTATTAGGGTCATATTATGTTGTGTATGATGTTGAAATGGTGGTTTAGATGTGTTCACGATGATACAAGGAGATTCGGTGAGGTTTGTTTACTCTTGCAAGTCCATTTAATCTCTAGGTGATGCTTCATGATGGTATGATATTCTTAGATGCTTGAAAAGTATGTTAAGTATTTGCTAAGATGTGGGCAGCATAATGCTTTAATGTGTACACTTAGATCATGTTCACGAGGAACAAGGTGTAAGTATCATAATTGTGTCAATGCAATGTGGACCAAGTAACACGTCTAAGGAAGATCAAAAGGTGAATCGAGTCTAACTACATCGATAATGTGTCTCACTATGATTTTGATACATATGGGCTACTCGAACATGATGACGTGCCATTCACACTTGCATTCTGGTAGTGCAGCCTAGTCATACGAGTAGAATACAAAAGTGATGGACACGATTATTTCTAGTAATATCCGCGAGTGTTGTTCCTCTTTTGTCCCAAATGGGAAACAAGATAATAAAGGTGTAGACCAAGTGATGATGAAACGAACTAAGTATAATTTTGGTAGAGTTTCCCTTACCTTAGGTTAAGTGAAGAACTATGACAAAGTGAAACTTTCGTAAGCTTCATGATGAATGATGCTAAGATTGAACTTCAATGGACTCTCCCCTTGTTCATACAACAAGGTTTTGACTCAAAAAAGTTATCACTTTGTGAAGGTTTTGAAACTCGTTGGCTTGATATGGAAAAGTGGGCTCTAAGATGATATGGCTTTCCTAGGTGGTTCTCTCAACTAGGTACCACAAACACCCTCTACGAGCTTGATTTATCAAGAAAGTCACATTGACTAGTCTTGGAGTATCTCGACTTTACTTTACCCCCTTCAAATATAACGAGAAATGAATTCTTTCACGCGTATCTTTCTTTCTTTGGGGTTGTAATGGAGAATTTTTTTGTGCTAAACTCACAAGTAAAATCTAGTCAAGTAGATAAGTGGAGTGCTTCTTGTTTCGTCCACAAGGTTCCCTCTTGCATGGACTACTTTGGGGTTCCTATGACCACCCCCTTTGTTTTATCTTAAGGCTTATGCCAAGGGGGTTATGTCCTAGTTTAAAACGGACGAGGCATACCCTTATCTGAATCTACAAATCAAGCATATTGAATATGGTGTGTTTTTTATATTTTAAACTTAATGTGGTTTTTATAGAACACTATTTGACAACCTACAAGAAATGAGTTATCCTTTGTTTAGACTCCGATTTTTGACATGGGATATGATCCTTTAAACAAATATTAGTAATTTTCCAAGTGATCAAAAAATCATATAACGGAGATAGAATGTCATTTTTTATTTTTGAGATATTCCTAAGACACAAGGAAAGAGCACACACAAAAAAATACCTCATTAATCTTGCGGAAATGGAAAACACTCAATCAAATTGTAAAAAGTAAGTTCTTTTTATCTCAACTTTGAAGTTAATTTTTTTAGAAAACTTAGTGAAGTGTTTTGAAAGCATAGAAAAGGTATTGAATCATTTTTATTCCCAAGATCACCTAGAAGGTGCGAGGGAAGAGCATACATGTTTTAAAACCTTACAAATAACAATACAACATTCATCAACTCAACTAAGTAAAGTTAGCACAAAACTCCAATATTATCAAGGTAACCTGCAAAACCACCGATTAGTATCAACAAAAACCTACAAAGTGTTAAAAAATCCAAATAATCAACCCCTACAAGTGTTAGAAAAAATATTGATTTTAAACAACAACGCGTGCGCACCCTTTATGACATGTGTGCGCCTAAAATGACAAGTTTGCGTCTCTGTGGAAAAAAAAACAGTTAGAAATTTACATGTGCATGGACATAATGACACCTATGTGTTCTTTTAAGTATATGTACACCTCGAAAAACATATGCACATGCAAGGTAAAAAGGTGAGTTGATATAGATTTTAATAAACGCCTATGCATCCCAAGAGACGTATGTATGTGCATGAAAACATATACATGATGTTCATGACATATCCTCAACTCTAGTTACATTCTTGATTGGGGTCAAAAATACGGGTAACATGTGGTGTGTGGCGGGGAAACATGTGTGTGTCCTTATGAACATGTGTGTTTTCTATCAAATAAGTGCGCGTGAGTTTCAACATGTGTGCACATTTCTAGAACACCTACGCATGGCATGAAAAACCACAAAAAAGATGAGAAACATAAATCTAAAACTGTAAATAGGTTAAATTCTTGCCTTTCAATTCAATTTCCAACATAAACCCAAAAAAAATTCATACAAAAATAATATTTACTATTTTTAAGATTATCAAAAGCTTGAAATTACACTAGTTAAGCTTCAAAATGCATGAAAATGGTTAGAACTTGAAGTAAAAAGCTTGAAAAACAACTTCTAGAGACCATGGAGTAAGGTCCCTCCAGCGTGCCATATGTGAACATGTATAAATTGGAAAAGCTATAGAAATGAGGCTAGAACACTAAACAAACCTCAAATCTTTAATAACTCAGCTATGAACTATCAAGATAAGAGAAACAAGAGCTAATTATATGCATGCATTATGAATTTGAAAAAAACATCAAACTAACATGTATATACTACTCTCTAGTCTTTGAATGCTATAAAACATGAACCTATGAAGATCCTAACAATCAAATTTGATTGTTTAATGCTCAAGTTTTTTAGAGTGAGGGCTCACCATTAATGGCTACAAGACCATATGGTTCCCCTAATTTACTCAAGTTTGAGTTGGAATATGCAATGGAAGATAATAGCTCAATAACAATGGAAGAATAATCAATATCCTATAAAAATACTATATTTATACTAAAGAAGGAGAAGTTATCTTTTGCAAAAGTGAGGGGGGTAGAGGTTTATTTATAGTTTTCTAATTTCAAGAAAGTTATGTTTTGGATACAGGTGGGACAAAAAATCACAAAAAGTACAATTCCAAATGAAATGGACTTTGGAAAGTGAAATGCACTTTTAGAAAGGTAAGTTCCTTTTAGAAAGAAAATGGGATAAATTAATCCTAAGTGGCTTATTTATAAGTGATATGCTTATGGAAGTCATTTAGAGGGGTATTAGTATGAATTAGGGGATTAAAGAGAGTCGGGATGGTTATTTAAATATCATAGTGTAGTTAATTAACGGGGATTAGAATACTTAGTGCAAGTTTAGTAATAAATTTGCTTTCGAGAAACTATAGGTGTCTACACCATTGACTATGGAGGTTGTATTTGAAAAGGCAATCAGACAATAGCAGAAATTACAGAGCCATTTCTGCACATAGAGAGGAGAATAAAATGAAACTTTTTAATGCACCCTCACCTTTGGCACCTAAAAATTTTGGGTGCAATAATTTTTAAGTAAGAAAAAAATGGTATCCATAAAAAAATATTACGATTAAGATTGCTACTGAATAATAAGAAAAATGGGCATAATATTGTAGCGAGTATAGAAAATAAAACTAATAAAAAGGACATTTTGGGGTTGTTTTATATGAGTTCTTGACCACTATACAAAAGCACCATGTACATGTTCCAGTGACTAATAAGCAAGTTGAAAAGCAAGCTACACTAGTCAAAGTTGCAAGTGAGTTTTATGGACTACCCGTTGTTGGCAAGTGGTCCTATAGGTGTTTTCATTGATGCAAAACAACATTAATAAAAAAATTATGATGTATTAGGGTCATATTATGTTGTGTATGATGTTGAAATGGTGGTTTAGATGTGTTCATGATGATACTGAGGAGATTCGGTGAGGTTTGTTTACTCTTGCAAGTCCATTCAGGTTCCTAGGTGATGCTACATGATGGTATGATATTTTTAGATGCTTGAGAAATATGTTATCATGAGGATGGTAATTTTTATAGTGCTTCGTCACTCACACATCGATTGCATGGTGCAAATACGAGGTGATTGGATAAGTTTACATGTTCTCATTTGGAACATGTATGGATGTTATGGGGTAAGAGGATGAGCCTTGGAGATATATGAGCTCATGGATGTATGTATTCAGGTGAATTATGGTATAGCTAGTATGTTAGGGTCATTTTTAGTGTTTTTCGTGATGATTTATAGCATTCTTTCAATTGACCCTAGCTTCTATAGTGTGAAACCCTAGGGGTAGCTATGCAAGTCTTAATGGATGGAGAGTTTCAGGTATGGTGATGATATTATGATGATTTTATATGTTATTTTGATTTTTCATGGTTCTTTGAGAAAAATTTTAGGTTGCTAGGATGTGAATTTTGTAAGATATAGTAGTTTTGGTAAGACAAGGTCAAGATCTAGTGCATTTCGACTTGAATTTGAATTTCTGATGCTCACCCCGAATTTTATTATTTTCATGGGACCTTGTGTCTTTCAGGTATTTCTCTACATTAAGTATATAAGGTTTCACAAAAATAATGAGGTAATTTCATCATCTGGTTTTCATGAATGAATGTTAAGAAGGTAAACAATTGTTTGTGGGTTTGAACCCCTAGCTCGAAAGAAGTATTGAAGAATTGATTCCTAAGTAGCCAGAATTTCTTCCTAGTCCATGGGTGATGATTGGAACATGTATAGGACTCCTTTATATTTACATAAAGGTATGGTATATGTCATGGTGATGAGTGGTCCCCACTCATCACCATGACCATTTCGAATAAGAGTGTTTTGGGATAACGTTGTCTAAAATATTTGCATGATAAATTAATTTTATGGAATTGATGTGATTTTTCCTTGATTTCAATTGAGGTTTTAGGAAATTTTCATGCAGTACAAGGTCAAATGAGCTTCATTCAATTTGACTGGTCAAAGAAACGATTTGTGGCCCTAAAAAGTAGTGTTCGATAAAGTGAGCATAACTAGAGCTACATGTGGAATTTGGACGTTATTCCAAATTTTTGGAAAGAGAATTTAGAGATATTTACACTGATATAATGTTTTCCCATGATGACTAATTTTATATGGTTCTCAACTCAATATTTAGACATGAAGGTTTTTTCCAGGTGAAGGATAGGACATGATCTGTGGAAGTTTTGAGTTGGTTGAAGTAGTATATGGATTAGATGATACTTTATATCACTTTGAATATGATTAGGGATGAATTTGGAATCCAATGAATTCATTTATAGGTCTTTAATGTTTCTATAAATTACTTTATCAGCTGATTTTGAAAACATGTTTATGTGCGAGTTGATTTGGTAAAGACAAAAGTGACTATAGTTTAAGCGGTTGAGTGTTTCAAGGCTTATAAATTTCTTAGAAGTGTTATAAAGGTTCTATAATTTCCATAAAGTGGTTATATTACATGGTTTTGTTAAATTTAAGTGATGTTGTGGCATAATAAAGTTTCCGGGGTCTGAAGGGTGTAGGAAACAGTGTTTTGAGATGAACAAAGAGTACTAGGCCCATTAAATAAAATAATTTGATTGGTTGAGCTAAATTACGACCATGTATGAATGTTAAATTTTATTTTAAGAATGTGTAATTATGTGTGGGTAATGAATAAGTATGGTTCTGATGTTACCTTAATTTTATCTTTATGCTCATGGTGTTTTTAGCCATTTTGGAACATGTAATGAGGTTTTTAGCCGAGGCCGACCTACTTGGGTCACTTATAACTATTATGTTTTGAATTTGGAATTTTTATTTGCATAGGTCATGCCAAAGGAGGGAAAAGGTTTGTGTTTGAATTTGAAATCTAGAGGATCTTATAAAAGAATAGTTTTAGGTACTTTTTGTAAGCTAGTTATGTGTGTGCAAGGTGTGCGACGTAGGTGTGACATATTTGTAGGTGTTAAAGAATGAATTTAGGTCGTATCACATGTGTAGCAAGTTAAGAAATATCAGAAATCATGTGTGCAAGATTTTGAAGCATTAAGAAGTTGAAAAAGACCTAGATTGTGTAAGTTAAAGACCTAGGGTTTGAGCAAGGGTTTGGAAGAGTTTGGAGTTGAATCTTTGGATCACTATCAATTGTGGTATCAACATATTTTCAGTTTTCATAATTCATCAAAATCTTGTGTGATGAGTCATATTCATGCAATTCTCTTGTTGTGTGTAATATCAACAAGGGTTTGGGGTTAGTGCTCCTTGTGGGGTCGGTGCCTCACTAAAGAAATATCTTGTGGTAAGTAATATTCACTTGAGTCTTTGTTGTGTGTAATATCAAAACAAAATAGTGGGTTTTCTTCTCCTTGAAGGTTTCCCACTTACATCTTGTGTTATGGTGTTACTTATCTTGCTCTTGGTTTATTGAATGAATGGTGTATGTTGTTCTTAAAAATTAATGAATGGTTTATGTGAGTGATATGAAATTGAATTTGAATTTGTAAGGATTGATTCAACCCCCTCTAGTCCATTGTGCTTCCAACAATTGGTATTAGAGTAGGTCATTTTGGAGAAGTTTGACAACTTGAAAGGAGATCCTGAAGCACAAAATGGCGAGTGTTAGAGTCATAGGAAAGGCACCAATGTTTGATGGAACAAACTATGCATTTTGGAGGCTAAGGATGAAGACCTACATTATTTCACAAGGGTTTGATGTTTGGAAGACCATGGAAGATGGTTATACTCCTCCTACCACTCATATTACCAATCAAGTAGACAAGGATGAATATGAACACAATTCTAAGGCCTTTAATGCTATCATTCAGGGTCTTGGAGAATCTGAGTTGGGAAAAGTAATTTACTGCAAATCAGAAAAGGAAGCATGGGATAAATTTCAATTCCTATATGAAGGTGACTCAAAGGTAAGAATTGTTAAACTTCAAACCTTTAGAAATTAGTTTGAATATCTTAAGATGAATGATGAAGAGTCTATTATTGCATATCTACTTAGGGTTGACAAAATTTTCAATAGCATGAAAGGGTTAGGAGAATAAGTAAAAAAATAAGTGGTTGTTAAAAAAATTTCTAAGGTCACTAACTCCAAATTTTGATTCCAAAGTATCTGCTATAGAAGAAACAAAGGATTTGACTACTTTGAAGATGGATGATTTACATGGTACCTTGACTGCCTATGAGATGAGAATAGGTGATCTCAAACTAGCCAAGAAAGAAGTTACATTCAAATATGAAATGAAGACTAAAATCAAGAAGGTGAAGGATGATGAAGTTACTCTTGAGATTAAAGATGAAGAGCTCTTTTCTATGATGGATAGAAGATTGAATCTTGGATCTGGTGGTACAAAGATAAGCTTCCTTATAAATGTTTCAAATGTGGTAAAATAGGAAATTTTGCTATTAATTTACCTCATAAGAATAAGAAATAAGATCGTGATGAAAATGAGCATGATAGTGATCATGAAAACAAACACGAAAATATTATAAGAGAAAGAAAAGATTTAAGAAGTTTGATTACAAAAGGTACAAAAATACTTTTTATAAAAATGAAGATGATGAATTATCTAATGCTAGTAGAGGGTGTTCGAGATTCGAATCTAAATCAAGGTATGAGGATATAGTAAATGAGGTTTTTTCATGACTAAAAATGAAAAAAAATCTTCTAGTGATGGATCCTCTTTGTTAGGATATTTTATATCTAGTTATTACAACTATTCCATTGAAGATGATGAGGGTGTAAAAATGATCTTGAGGGCATTCAAAGAAAGCTCAAGCATCTTTGAGAAAGAGAACAAGAAGTGAGACATCGGGAAAATGAGTATGAAAGTCATATGCAAAATATAGAAGAAGTGTACAAGTCTGAATCAAGAAAGAACATTGAGTCAATCATATTATTGTAAGAGAAGGTAAAGTATCTTGTTTCAAGTTTACAATATAAATACGGTTTGTGATCAAAGAATAAAAAGATATAAAGTTTATAAGGGATGAGATACTAGAGGATAGCAATAAGACTATGTCCTTTCAAAAGTTTGAGAAAAGTGCAAAAGACTTATATGATCTACTTGGAAAACAAAGAGTAGCAGGTGATAGAGCTAGTTTGGGTTTTAAAGAGGAATCTAAAGGTAAAGAGTTGAAGCAAGAAAACATGATTCCAAGCAAAGAAGAAGGTGAACCTATCATAAAGGAAGAAAAGATCGAGACACTCATCAAGGAAAATGTTAAAGTAAGGCCTATTAGATATCCTAATGCCTCAAGTTATGAGAGAATTTTCAATGGATATTTCTATAATTATAATGCATTTAGTCATAGGACTAAAGAGTGTAGGAGATCTTCAAGAAATACACAGCCTTGGAAAGATAATATAAATGAATATGCAAATAATTTTGTATGCTACAAGTGCAATGAGATAGGCCATGTTGCTAGATTTTTCTTGTATGATTCACCTAGACATGTTAATAATTTCAAGAGTAAGAATACAATAGTGTGATACAACGGTAATAGATTTTTTCATGTTGCAAGGAACTGTTATCAAGGTTACTCAAGACAAAAAAAAATGGCTCAAGGACCTAGAGTGCATGGAAAAAAATTTCAAAGGACTAGAATGCATGATAGTGGTCCTAGAAGGATATGGGAACCAAGGAGAGATTATGTTGTTTCCCCAAGAACAATAAATGATAGTATATCAATTCAATTACAGAGCTATGATCAGAAAATAGGAGGTGAAGGAGTTTTGCAGGTTCCCAAGAAGGTTTGGGACCTCTTCAAGACCTTCTTTTAGGTCTTCTTGGTATTCATATACCTTCATTATGCTTCTGAGAGGTATATCAATGCATATGAAGCATTCCAGAGAGGGAGATATATCTGAGTCAATTTTTTCATCCTCCATAAGGTCAAAGTATGTCTTTTCAAGGTCTTGGTCATGGTCTTGTTGTTTCATGATGGTGGTTATTATGTGAGATGTCATGATCTCTATCTTTTGGTGATAATTAGTACATGTATGAAGTTCATATGGGCTGTGTTTTCATAATCATGGTGTATGGTTGCTCTGAGTTGGTTGTGTACATCCATAAGTCTCATTTTCATGTCTATTAAAGCGGTTAAGTGAAATTGAAGTCATGAAATGTCCTCTCTTATTCCTGGAGTCTAAATTTTTGTAATGGTAGTTGTAGGAGTCTGTGGTCTGTGAGAAGTATGGAGACAAGTCTAAGTTTTTGATGGTGTCATAAGGTTAGTCATCAGTTGTAACAAAATTTTTAAATTTTGTATAGTATTCCATAATGTGTATGAAGCTTTGAAGGTTTCACTGAAGTGGTAAAAGTTCATCAATAGTCTCAATATACTTAATCTTCCTAAGAGGTATAGTATTGTTATTTCAACATGTCTTGGCATCGGTATGGGTCAATTGTGTCATATGTTTATTCTTGTGTTATGAGCTCCAAAGATGTAAATATTCCTTTGTAAGTTCTTGAAGATATTCTTGTATGATCAAGAGGGTTGACCTAATCTTTCTATGTGAAGATGAAGACCTATGTAGTGCTCTTGAAGGCTAAAACAAGGGAAAATCGGGAAGGTTTCAGGTATGCAAATGCCTTACAAGGGTTCCATATCAGGTATATAAGTGCTCAAGTGTTTGGAGAATGTTATGATAGAGTTTTTGATGAAATTTTGTGGTCATAGGATAAAATTTTAGCATTTTTACTACTTTTCCATAGACTATGTTTTCACATTATTTATGAGTGTTATTGATGGAGTCTAGGATTTGAAGTTCTAAATGATGGTGTTTTGGATTAAAATTTTGTGCATAACATCTATACTATGTAGAATAAATGATTCAAAAAAATTAGGTCAAAAGAGTATCTACATCTCAAGGAATCCATGACATTGTTGAAGGTTGACAATGTGGTGCCTAAAGACCTAATCATGTTAGGTACTCTTGACAAACTAGAAGTGTCTCCTATTGGATTGGGCTCTCAAGGTAGATGATGGAGGTTTTTAAGTAAAAGGGTTTCTCTAAAAAGTAATAAACTATCATTAATTCCTATATATCAAATGAAATATATGTTTCTTGAGGATCCAAGGTTAAAAGACTATGAACAAGCAAGTTGATGGTAAAAAGAAGGCACGGTGTATTTTTGGTGGAATATCATATTTTTGTTGACATAGAAAGATTTTTTGAAGGATTATTATGGGCATTTGATGGTCAAGAACATAAAAAAGTGCATTTAGACCTATGACTCATGGAACCCCTGACTATCTTGAATAAATTTATTAAAGGATACAAGCTCAATGATCTCGGGTCATCGAACATATGCTCCTATAGGATCAAGATCTTAAGGAAGAGGTAGAGAATTTGACATTGTCAATTAAGAGGTAAGATAAAATGACAATTAATCTAATCTATTGGCTCATGAAGGAATGACTTGAAGGGGATAGAGTGTATAGAGTATCAAAATGCTAATACCAAGTTGCACAACGAACTCGGTCAGGTAAGGATATGCATCTACATGTGCGGGAATGTATGTAGGGCATAGTAGGTTGAATCTACAATGTGTATAGTGATGAGAAAGGATGATAATATTAGTCATTATGATAATAGGTTGATCCTTTTTGAGGTATCAAGCATGTTTGAGGTGTAGTATAAGCAAGAGACATGGTATGCACTTCCACAGGGAATACAATGTTACCGATTGTGAAGAAGTCCTCTCAAGTGAAAAGTGTGTGACCAACTCATATATGACTTGATTATATGCATTCAATCTATCATATATGGTCTAGAAATGTATTTCTTCCAATATGTAAGTATGTTCCTTAAGGACTATGCTAAGACTTGAAATGGTCTATGTTGCTTAATAATGCAACCTTCGGGCATGTGAGTAATTACTAAAGATTGTGATGGTATGTTTGAATAGATTGTGTGTCTTCTTTGCTTCATAAGGGAAAAAAATTTAATGAAAAAATGGAGAATTATGTATCTTGACATTTTCAATTAAGATTGAGCCAAAACAATGTATCAAGACCTCGGGGTGGTAGATTGTTTAGTTCTTTTTTGGCTCAAAAAGGTTACTTCCACATGACTTCCTCTATAGGTGTGTATATAATCTTTGTGAAAGGGGAGTCCATGATTTAATTCACAAATTTATTATTATAGTTTTCATATGTTAGATAAGGTGTGATGCGAATCTCTCAACTCCGTGCTAGTCATGAAGGTCATGAAGTTGTTCTCGAGTTGGTTGACAGGTGGTACAATGATCTCAAATGTTTCTCAAAAGTTGTATGAATGTATTCATGATAGGGGAGCTTAGGAGTATTCTTCTAGATGGTGATGTAGGGTTCTCACAAAAATAGAGGTATGTGTTGGGGGCCTATACTATGCATGAAATTAGTCAATTATGACTATTAAAGGACTGATAAAATGGTTTAGGACTGGTAAAACTTACTCAAGGTGATTTCATGTAAATTTTGCAAGGTGAGTTGTTTGTTCTTGAGTCTCTCTACTAGAGATAGTTCTCTTTAGTCTAGGGAGAATGATAATTTTCTTATCTATAAGCTGAGAAAAGATGGGGAGAGCTTCAAAATTGGTCCTAAATACACTGAAAGGTCTACTTAGGGACTTATGTTCTTGAGTCAGTTTGAATAGTAAGAAGGTGCATTGAAATGCTAATTCTTTGCCTAGAAAAGTTGGTTTGTGGTCAAGAAATGTGGTATGATAGTTTGATATCCTTATTTTTACATTGTTGATATGTTCAAGGTGTGAATGGCTCATGTTACAGTTAGCTACAGTGGTCACATGAAGTCAAAAACATGGGATAAGGAGAAATGCTAATTTTTGCATGCATAGAGGTTGAAATATGATGCTTTGGCCCCATATAAGGTAAGAGGATATTTATTTCATTTTTATTGAGCATGTTCAAATGTTGTATATTCTTTTCTGTGGGGAGCATGGCGATTAGTTACTTGAACAATTTTCAAGTATTTGAGCTAGTTTGAGACCTTTGGTTTATGTTTCCAACCAAAATAAGATGTTATGATGCTTTGAGGAAGGTGAATAATATATTTCTGCAGGTATGTCTTTGTCATTAATGTAAAAAAGGGGAGACGTTTATGTAGTTTTCCATCAACGAAAAAAAAGGAGATTGTTGGCATGTGGTCCTATAGGTTTTTCATTAATGAAAAATTAGATGATGGATTAGGGTAGTATGATTATGTGGATGATGTTGACATGGTAGTTCATATGTGTTCATGATGATACAAGGAGATTCGGTGAGGTTTATTTGTACTTGCAAGCCTAGTCCGGTGTGTAGGTGATGTTACATGATGGTATGAAATTCTTGGATGCTTTGTAAGCATGTTGGAATGGTGGATAGTAGGTTTGGAGAATTATTAGGAACTCATATCAGTTGCATGGTGCAAATAAAGGTGATTGGCTATGTTACAGGTATTCATTTGGAACATGTATGGATGCTAAAGGGTATGAGGATGAGGTTTGGAGCTATATGAGATTGTGGATACATGTATTTAGGTGAAATATGGTATACCAAGTATTTTTGGTCATTTTCAGTGTTTTCATGAGTTATAAAATTCTTTAAGTTGACCATAGCTTCTAAAGTGTGAAAACCTAGGAATTATTTATGCAAGTCTTAATGGCTAGAAAGTTTGAGGTATAATGATTACATTATGATGATTTGAGATGTTATTTTGATGTTTCATGGTTCTTTGAGAAAAAAATAGGTTTCTAAAATGTGAATTTTGCAAGATATGGCGCTTTTGGTAAGACGTGGTCAAAATCTAGTGCATTTCAGCTCAATTTGAATTTCTAATTCTCACCCTGAATTGTGTGCTTTGTATAGGAACTTGTGACTTTCAAGGATGTATCTACATTGATTTTATAAGATTTCACAAAAATTAATAGGTAATTTCATTATCATGTTTTCATGAACGAATGTTAAGAAGGTAAATAATTGCTTATGGGTTTGAAACCCTACCTTGAAAGCACTTTCAAGCATTGATTCATAAGTGGATATAATATATTTCTAGTGCATGGGTGATGATTGAAACATATAGAGGACTTCTTAATATTTCCATAAATGTATGGTGCAGGTCATGGTGATGAGTGGGCCCCACTCAAATAGGTTAGTTTCTAAAGAAGAGTGTTTTGGGACAAGGTTGTCCAAAAGAGTTGCATGATAAATTGATGTTATGGAATTTATGTGAGTTTTTATTTATTTACATGTAGTTTTAGGACATTTTCATGAAGGTACATGGTCAAATGAGCTCCATTCGGGTTGGTGATCAACGAGTAGTTTTGAGGCCCTAAAAGTAGTGTTCATTAAAGTAAGCATAACTAGAGTTAAAGGTGGAAGTTTGAGGTTATTCCAAATGTGTTACAAAATTGATTCAAAGATATTTCCATTGATATAAGGTTTTCCCCCTTTTTATGTGGTTTCTAGGTCAATCTTTGGACATGAATGTTTTTACCAGTGTAGGACATGACATGATCTGATCTCAAGGTTTTGAGTTTGTTAAAGTATGAGATGGATTAGATGATGTTTGATATCACCTAGAATGTTAAGAGGGATTAATTAGGCATAAAATGAATACATACATTTATAGGCCTTGAATGTTTCTATAAAAAAATTTATCAGCTGATATTTGAAAATAACTTTTTGGGCAAGTTAATTTGGTAAAGACAAGAGTGACTATGGTTTGAGAAAGTGGGTTTTTCAAGGCTTATAAATTTCATAAAAGTGTTCTATAGGATATGGAATTTCCATCAAGTTGCTACATGACATGGTTTTATTAAATTTAAGTGATTTGGTGGTATAATAAAGTTTCTAGGGTCTTATAGGGTGTATGAAATAGTAGTGTTGAGATGAACAAATAGTTCTTGGGCCCATTAAATGAAATAATTTGATTGGTTGAGCTGAATTTAGACCATGTATGAATGTTAAATGTTATTTTAAGAATTTTTAATTATTTATGGGTCATTACTAAGTATAGTTCTAATGTTAGGGATTTTTTTATCTTTGTGCTCATGGGGTTTTGAGCCATTTTGGCACATGTAATGAGGTTTTTAGCTAGGCTGACCTACTTGGGTCACTTGTGACTATTATATTTAAAATTTGGGATGTTTTTATGATGCATGGGTCATGACAAAGGAGGTAAAAGGTTTGTGTTTGAATTTGAAATCAAGAGGAGCTTATAAAATCATAGTTTTGGGTGCTTTTGCAAGCTAGTTGTGTGTGTGCAAGGTGTGTAACCTAGGTGTGAGATATTTTCAAGTGTTTAAGCATGAATTGAGGATGCATCGGGTGTGTGATAGGTCAAGGAAGATCATCAAGTATGTGTGCAAGAGTTTGAAGCATTCAGAAGTTAAGAAAGAGCTAGATTGTGCAAGTTGAAGACCTAGGGTTTGAGCAAGGGTTTGGAAGAGTTTGGAGCTGAATATTTGGATCAACATTAGCTGTGGTATCAACATATTTTCAGTGGTAATACTTCATCAAAATCTTGTGTGATGATTCATATTCATGTAAGTCTCTTTTTGTGTGTAATATCAAGAATGGTTTACTTGGTGGTGTTCCTTGTGGGATTATTGTCTCACTAAATAAAT
This sequence comes from Taxus wallichiana var. yunnanensis, assembly GCA_018340775.1. Classification (NCBI taxonomy): domain Eukaryota; kingdom Viridiplantae; phylum Streptophyta; class Pinopsida; order Cupressales; family Taxaceae; genus Taxus; species Taxus wallichiana. The sequence continues at coordinate 137,758,712 of CM031240.1, read as the reverse complement.
CTCTAATGATGTGTAATATTCACTTGATTCTTTGTTTTGTGTAATATCAGAAAAAATTTCAGTGGGTTTTCTTCCCCTTGAGGGGTTCCCACTTATATCTTGTGTTATGGTGTTATTTATCTTGCTCTTGGTTTATTAAATGAATGTTGTATGTTGTTGTGCACACATTAATGAATGGATAATTGATTAATGGTTTATGTGAGTGATCTGAAATTGAAGTTGAATTTGTAAGGATTGATTCAAACCCCCTCTCGTCTATTATGCTTCCAACACCTGTAACCACTTTATTTGAGACTGTGCAATCAATATTTTTTTCAACTAAATTTTCATCTAAACTTAAAATAAAAGGTGGATATATGAAAAATACATGGTTTGTTCAATATGGGAACAACGTTGTCCACATGGTTAAACAATTTTTGTTTGGTGTAGCATTGGAACTTCCAAGCTTCACCACCGAAGTGGACCTTTATGTAGCTCCTTTAGGCTTGTATGACATAGTCATAGGTATAAATTGGTTAGCCCAACACAAGGAAACTATAGAATGATTGGAAAAGTAGATCAAATGCCTAAATGATCTCGTGAAAACAATAGAAATTCGGGGAATAAAAAGAGGTTTTATTGTTACATAAATCTTAGCCATGTAGCTTAAGAAGGCCAAGAACAAAGGTTACATGCTTTATGCAGTAAAAATTGTAGATTTAGGTGAAGAAGGTAAAACTTTTGTGGAAGATTATCTGTAGCTACATGAGTACAACAAGTATCTTTTCGAAAGAATTACCTGGTCTTCCACCCAAAAGAGAGTTTGATTTCACCATAGATATCAAACCAGGAACCGAACCAATTTCTAAGGCTCCCTACAAAATGACTATAATTGAACTTGTTGAGTTGAAAGAACAATTTCATGAGATATTATCCAAATGATCGATAAGAATGGGTGTTTCTCCTTGGGAGCATCTGTTATCTTTTTCAAGAAAAAGGATGGAACACTAAGACTATGTATCAATTATGAATTCTCAATAAATCCACAATAAAAAAATAGATACCCCCTTCCAAGAATTTATGAACTCTTTGACCTATTAGAGTAGCTATTTACCTTAGCTCATGTTCACCTAGGTAATTTATTTACCTTTATTGTATTTATCCTCACCCACTTATGTGTGTGGATATTTCTTGTAAATTATTTAGATATTATCTAGTTAGGTGTATTTCCTTCTTTGATCTATGGTATTGATTAGTTCTTTCCTTGATCTATGGTATTGACTAGATCTTTGATGTCTAGTTCTTTCCTAAATCTATGGACTTGACTAGTTTTTGATGACTAGTTCTTTTCTTGATTTATGGCTTGATCTATGACCTTGACTGGTTCTTAGATTGTTATTTATTTCCTATATAAGTAAGGCCCATTATCATTGTATTTCATTGAGTTCCATAATAATATATGATATTGTTATTTATTTTTTTGCAAAGGTTTTATGTAAAGTTATTTCGATGAACTGCTTTCATATTATTGATCATGGTGTTTGATTAGCGGTTAAAATCCTTAGCCCTTGGTCATATGAGGGCTTAAAGCTTGTGATTCCTACTAGTAGGTGCTTAAATCCATCCCCATTTAATTTTATTTGTGTGGTGAAGATAATAACATTTTATTTTGTTTTAGTGACAACTAAAATAAATACCATAACATAAACTTGTAAAGCTTGTATCTTTTGATAGGAAACTCGGATTTGAGTTCCATTTTTACAAAAGTGCTTGTTTTTGTGCTCTTTCCATTGGAAGCATTTATTTTTAGAATCACACTATAATTATAAAGTGAGATATTGTAACATGCACTTATTATAAAGTGCCAAAATTTGGGGGCTCTTGTTGCATTACTTGGTTCTTGCATTTCTTTTGGTGATTTTTTTAGAATGGCGTCTACTTTTGCATTAGATCATGTTGAGCCATTAACAACACATAATTACCACACATGGAAACCAAGAATGGAAACAATAATTAAGTAGAAAGGATTATGGTCTTTAACTTCTTCAGAACAACCAGTGTTCACTAGAGAATATTAGAAATTTTAGTACCAATGCAAGTTTGATGAGTGTATGGGTTTGATAGGAACTTATGTAAGTGATAGTATTTTGTTTCATTTGGAAAAATGTGACTCTCCTTTCAAAATATGGGAGAAATTGAAGGATTTATTTGGTAAGGTGGGTCATATAGGATCCATGCAACTTGAAATTGATATCACCTCTCTTAATCCTGAAGATTTTCTAACAATTATAGACTATCTTACCAAGCTCAAGAATTTATTGACGTAGTTTAAGGGAAATGGAAGAGATAAGAAAGATGAAGAGTTTTTTTACTTGATTCTATCCAAGTTAAGACGACCATTCCAAATTTTTGCTTCTACTTTTTTCTCTAGCATGGATGCCTTAGGTGACGCATTAAAAATGCCTAACTTAGAAACATTTTGTGAAATACTTACTAGGGAAGAATCCAAATTGTTTAACCTTAAGTCTTCCACCTCTCAAAAGGAATTAGTTGAATCTAATCCTAAAGGCAAGGGAAAACTAAAAATTAAAACCAAATCCACCCCTTCTCCATCTCAAAATAATCTTAAACCTAAATAAAACAACTCTAAACCCAAGGAGTCTTCTAAATCCAAGAATAAGTCTAACATGTCATGCTCTTTTTGTGAGGGTAGTGGTCATGAAGAACATAGGTGTTATTAGAAAATGCAAGCCTTAGAGGATGTAGTCAAGAAACACAAAATTTCTATCTCCACTCCACCTCCTTCTTATCAACATGGCAAAACACTTAATGTTGTTGGAAGATCATAGTCACCACTTACGAGATAGTTGGGTTATAGATTTTGGTGTTTTTCATCACATGACTTCTTCAAAGAATTCTTTTGTTTCTCTAGGTTTGAGTTCTACTTCCAAAGCTGAGGTTAGAGATTCTTCCTTTCTTTCTATTAAAGGAAAAGGTGATATACAAGTTGATGGTGACAAGATCCAAGATGCACTATAAGTGTTGGACCACGATTTCTATTAGACTAAAACCCATAGGTGTTAGTCTTTGCTACAATCATCAAAGTTAGGATCTATGAGAGGAAGTTAGTCCATGTCACGAAACTCATGGGGAACATTAGACACACGTGCCAACAATCTCCCCCTTAGCGTTACCTGAGTGAGTTTTGAACTTGAGACCTATCGCTCTGATACCATTTGTTGGATCAGGATTCTCATTAGACCAAAACCCATAGGTGTTAGTCTCCGCTATAATCATTAGAGTTAGGATCTACGAGAGGTGGTTAGTCCATGTCATGAAACGCATGGGGAGCATTGGACACACGTGCAAACAATAAGTTCTTAACATCACTACAAATTTACTTTACGTATATCAAACTTTTATTACAGTCGTCAAGGGAAAATAGTGACTTTTATATCACATGGGGAAGAAGTACAAACTTTTTTGGAGATTTATTCACTTGTTTCTCAGGATATTGTTGATCATATTTCTATACTTTATCAATTTGAGGGTTTTGATGAAACTTCCTCTATAGGGACAGGATTGGTTTCTCATACAAATTCAAAGAGTAAGGTTTGGCGTGAAAGATTTGGACATCTCAATTACAAATATTTAAATGAGTTGAGCACTCATGGTATGGTTGATGGTATTCTTAGAGTTTCTTGTCTTAAGGGAGTTTTTCATGGCTGTGCATTAGGGAAACAACACCAAGATCCATTTCCTAAGAATTTTTCAAAGAGAGCTTCTTCACCACTTGAGCTTGTGCATAGTGACTTGATGGTTTTTCCTACCCCCTCTTTCAATGGATCTAATTATACACTTCCGTTTATTGATAATTTCTTGAGGTGTACTTGGGTTTATTTTCTTAAGTACAAAAGTTATTTTTTTCACACTTCAAACTCTTCAAGGCTTTGGTTGAGAAACAATATTCTAGTTACATAAATAACCTTCATACGAGATAATGGGGGATTACTTTAGTAATGAGTTTTATGAATTTTTGGCAACTCAATGCATTATTCACCACCATTTTTTTCGTCATACTCCACAACCAAATGGCTTAGCGAGAATAGAAGAATAGAACTTTGAAGGAAATGGCTATGTGATGCATTATAGATATTTACCTCCTATCTACTAGGCGAAAGCGATTAATTGTTCTAACTACATTCGAAATCACACAACGCATAAAGAACTTGAGCATTTAACTCCGAGAGGAAGCTTGGTCCAACATTAAGACAAATGTCTCATTTTTTTGAGTCTTTGGGAGCCATGCTTGGGCCTTTGTTCCAAGGAAGAAAATGAAATATTTGGATAAGAAGATCAAACCCTTGATCTTTATAGTGTATTTTGAGGACATGAGAGCTTATTGAATTTTAGATTCTAATACTCATGATGTTCTTTTTTGAAAAAATATTTAGTTTGATGAGCGCTTCACTCCTCATGATTATTCATCTTCTTCCATGCCTCCTTATTCTTCATCTCATCTTGAGAATCATTTATTTAAGAAGGTTGATGAGGAGGTTATAGATGTCATTGAGGATCTTATTCCCACTGATGTTGTTATTATGCCTAAGTGGGCTCGTACTATAATTTTTGAGGCAATACCTTTCATACAGGATCTTCCAACCACTAGGCATCATCATGCACATTTTATAGGTTTTGAACTTTTGTGTCGGGTAGTTTCGAGGATCCACAGTCCTTTTCACGGGCTCATGGGATACGGGAGTGGGATGATGCAATAAAAGTTTGAGTATTCTTCTTTGATGAAAAATTATACTTGGGATTTGGTATCTCTTCCTAAAGGAAGAAATATGGTTAGGTGTAAGTGGGTATCTTGAACCAAATATACAAATGATGGGTCCATTGAAAAGTAAAAGGCTCATCTTGTTGGAAATTATTTTTCAAAAGTTAAAGGTATTGATTCCTCTAAAAATTTTGCACTTGTTGCCAAGATGGAGTTTGTATGCATTCTACTTGTTATTTCTACATCACAGGGGTGGCCTGTATACTAGATGGATGTGAAGAGTGCCTTCTTACATGGAGATTTACAAGAGGAAATATACATGGAGTAACCTATTGGATTTGTTCGATTCGTCTCTTTTTGTAAGCTTTGAAGGTCTCCCTACGGTCAAACAAGCCCCTCGGGCTTGGTATGAGAAGATGGATTCTTTTCTTTTGTCTCTTTGGTGTTGTTCATTACCACTTTGATCATACATTGTATCTCCAACATGTTGGTGAGGATATTTTGATACTTGTCTTGTATGTTGATGATTTGTTACTTACTGGAAAATCTTCTTCCCACATTCAGTTTATTCAGATGGATATTTCTACACAATTTGACATGACAGATCTTGGGTTATTATATTATTTCCTTGGTTTGAAGATTTCTTAGACAGATTCAGGGATTCATTTGAGTCAGCAAAAGTACACCCATGATATTCTTCAGCACTTTGATATTGTTGATTGCAAGCCAAGTCCATCTCCTTTTCAATATGGGGTTACTCTTACTTACACATGTACCACACCACTTTTTGATCCTACATTATATAGGTAGTTAGTTGGGAGTCTCATGTACTTGACCCATACTCTTCCTAATATTTCATTTGTAGTAGGGCTTATATCTGGGTTTGCACATTCTCATCATAGTAGTCACTTGCAGGATGCTAAAAGGATTTTACACTATTTGCAGGGCACTTCCCACTTTGGACTACACTACATTAGGGTTTCTACTCAATTGGTTTGGTATACAGATTCATATTGGGAAGGTTCTATTGATGACATGCGTTCCACTTCTGGCTATCTTTTTGTCTTGGTTCTTCTCCAATTACTTGGGTGTGTAAAAAGAAATAGGCTATTGCACTTTCATCTCCAAAGGCAGAGTACATGGCAGTAGTTATAGCGAGTCAGTAGATTCTTTGGCTTCAACAGTTATTGATAGAGTCTAGATTCCCATAGGATTCACTGACTACTTTGGTGTGACAACAAAATTGAAATTCACATTTCTCGCAACCCAGTTGAGCACCAACAAACCAAGCATATTGAGATACACATCCACTTCATTTGTCAGCACATACAGGATGGAGTTATTTGCTTGGAGTACATTCTGACTCAACAAAGGAGTTGCGAGACATATTTACAAATCCTTTTACATCACTTCACAACCTTGAGTTGCATGGAATGCTTGGGGTTTCAAAAACATTTCTTGGGGGGTGTTTGTGAGAACGTATTCCTTCTTCTTATTCTTTCTCTTTCCTTATAGCAAGATTTTTCCTTCTTTTGGTTCGATATTTCTTCATGGATATATTGTACATGATTACCTCATCGAGCCTAGTTTTTACGACTCATAATGTGGACATACCAATTCTATTTTTTCCCTAGATTCACTTGAGGGGGTGTTAGAGTTGGTTTTACCTTATCTCATGTTCACCTAGGTACTTTATTTACCTTTATTATATTTATCCTCACCCACTTATGTGTGTGGATATTTCTTTTATCTTATTTAGATATTAGGAGATATTATCTAGTTATTACGTATATTTCCTTCTTTGATCCATGGTATTGACTATTTATTTCATTGATCTATGGTATTGGCTAGATCCTTGATGTCTAGTTCTTTCCTTGATTTATGGCTTGATCTACGACCTTGACTAGTTCTTAGATTATTATTCCTTGCCTATATAAGAAAGGACCATTCTCATTGTATTTTAGTGAGTTATATAATAATATATGATATTACTCATTTGTTTGCAAAGGTTTTATCTAAAGTTATTCCAAAGTGAATTACTTTCATCTTATTGATCGCGATGTTTGATTAGCATCTCGATTTCTTGACTTGGTATGATCTGGTTATCATTTTTTTACCTATGCATTGATTATTGAATTCTTAACAAATCCACAATCAAAAATAGATACCCCCTTCCAAGAATTGATGACCTCTTTGACCAGATGCGTGGTGCATCGGTTTACTCTAAGATCGATCTGTGATTAGGTTATCATCAACTAAGAATAAAAGAAGAAGATATTCACAAAACTACCTTTAGGACAAGGTATGGTCACTTTGAGTTCATTGTGTTACCATTTGGGCTTACTAATGCTCCAACGACTTTTTTTATGAATTTAATGAACAATATCTTTCAAGAATACTTGGACAATTTTGTGCTAGTATTCTTGGACGATATTCTCATTTATTCAAAAATCATTGATGAGAATAATGAACATCTTAGGATTGTTTTAGATGTGCTAAGGAAGAGAAAATTGTATGGTAATCTTTTAAAGTGTTTGTTTTATCAAAACAAGGTGCAATACCTCGGGCACATAATAAATAAAGATGTAATTTTTATGGATCCATCAAAAATTGCAGCAATAATTGATTGACGTCTACTAAAAATTTGTATGAAGTTAGAAGCTTCATGGGATTAGTACTTTGAAAATTTGTAAAGACTTCTCGAAATTAACTTCTACAATCACCTCGTTGCAAAAAAGGACAAGAAATTTGTTTGGTCTGACAAGTGTGAAAACACTTTTAATTTTCTGAAAGAGAAATTAACTACAACACCTCTACTAAATGTTTCGGATCCTCTTGGGCACTTTATTGCATTGGTGATGCCTTCAAAGAAGGATTGGGAGGTATTTTTCTACAAAATGATCACGTGATTACGTATGAGAGCAAAAATCTCAACGTGCATGAGCTAAATTATGTTCCCCATGACTTGGATCTTGTTGTCATTGTACATGCCTTGTAATTTTGGAGGCATTATTGTTAATGAAAAATTACAACACTTTGTTGATTGCTTATTGTTTGTGAGTGAGGAAATCATTGTAACTTTGCATAACATGGGATTATCTTGTAGTTTCGGATGTTGCAAGTAGGATAATCCACTAGATAAAATCATCCTCTTATCCTAACCTAGTGTCAACTTCTCCAAAGTGAAAAGAATGGAAAACTAATATAATCCTATACTATTGTTTTCTAAGGAGACAGGGATAGAAAAATGCATGAAAATTAAATCTACTCTAAATGAAGGCGATACACCAAAAAAGGGTGAAACAATCTAAGTGAGTGAAAAATAAGGAGCAAATAAGGTAAGAGAGGGCAGGTGGAGGTGCCACAGTCTAAGATAGTATTTAATTCCCTATATTCATAAAGCACAACAAATTAAAAGGTCTTAAAAAGAGATATAAACATGCACAATATACCTACAAACATAATGGAAGGAAAAGATGCAATACAACATGAATTAGGGCAATAAAAGCCACAAAATACCAATTTTATTACTCATAAACATGCACAATCCATTAACAACATTACCGAAAAGGTACAACTTCTACCTCTATTCAAAACTCTATAACTAGCATAAAAGGAATGTCAAATATGTTTGAAGAAATCACTTTTAAACATGTCTATAGAGAGGAAAATTGTATTGCGGATTATTTCACCAATAAGGGGGTTACATGTCATGGTATGACATTAATCACCAATGAGGAAGCTATAGATACTAAGGTGCGAGCACACCTCTAAAAGGAACAACATGGACACATCACCACTAGATAATTATTACAGTCATGGAGTCTCTCATCGTATAATAGGGATTTGATGAATAAGAGTTGTAAGACATGTGATTATAAGTTGGGGTTATGTGAAGCTTTGGGACTGGGTTCACTCATGCTACTTCATTATCATTATTTCCTCCTATGCTTGTAAATTTGACATTGTTGGGATTGTTAATAACAATTTGGTTAACCTAAATCTAGGAATTTCTATGAATTTGTGCTCAAATAATTAGGTAGGGGGTGATCTTGTGTGAACTAAATAGTAGGACCTGGAAGGAGTTAAGCCTGAAGCTATGGAAGTTTTTGAGAGAATGGGTTTTTCTCCTTTTCTCAAAAATTTTGAGAGTCATTATGAAAATCTAAGGATTTTTCCAGAGCCTAGAAATCGACCAAAAAGATGGAGTTGTGGACCTAAAAGGAGTGCACATTGAGATTACCATTAATACGGTGGCTAACATTATGGGATTATCGGCTAAAGGATGGGAGGTATACAATCCAAAAAAGGAGGCTACTGATGTTGTTGGTTTCTTATGCTCGTCCTTACCACTGCCCTTTTGATGAAGTGGCCTTAACCCTCATTCAGTTTCTTACCCTTGAAGGCCATCACAAATGCATCTATGCTTACCATTTTCCTATGCTTAATTATCTTAGACATGGCCATAGTTTTAGCTTTCCATATTTTCTGTTCCACTCTCTATGTGCATTAATTGCCTAGTTTAAAAATAGTAGAGTTGATGTCCCACTTCACTAAGGTTTTATTCTAGCCCTGGTCAAAATAGAAGCTCTCGACATTGATAAAATTAGTACTCTTACTAAGGCCCTTGAGGATTATGTTGAGGAGGAGGAGGAGGAGGAGGAATCTAGTGAAGAATCAGAGTCTCGGAAGGTGATGCTTTTGGGGATGAAAAGGATGTGGTGGAAATTGATGCGACTCAGAATCTCAATGAGCTTAAGTTGAAGAATGTTCAAATTTTATCTATTAATACCAAAGGGGATTTGAGCATGTAGGGAATCAAGTTCTTGTGAATGCCCAATTGGAGCAGCAGATTGAAGTGTTGGGTAAAATGGGACCCAAGAAGGGAGATAATCATCTTGCCAAAATGGCAATGGAAATTGAAGAACTGAAAGGAGACATGAGGCTAACAAAGAGCTTTGTTCAGTTTCTCTTTAATGACTAGCATTCTATGAAAATACGGAGTTAAAGATGTGGCCAAAATCACTAGTGGGGGCAGTCTTGAAATTATGAAAGCTAACTGCAGCAACCTCTCCAATGAGGTGGATCATATTAGAGCCATATTACATAGTTATATGGAATGGATTATTGTTACTATGAGATCCACTCTGCAACATATTCAAACCCTTGGTCAGTTGGCTAATGCGTATAGGAAAGTGGACGAGCATGACAATCAAGAAAAGGAAAGGGGAAGTTGTTGAATGTGACTTTGTTGGGTGCCAACATTGAGTCTCTGTCAAAGGAATGGGATAAAGTTTTAGACGGTCTGGAAAAAGCTAAAAAGTAATGTTTTTCTGGTGGTTGTTTGTTTACTATGTTGTTATTTTACTTTGCTGTTAGTAAGACTTTGGTTTATTTGGTGTTGTTATTACTCTTTTTGTTGTGTTTTATACTAGATTATATGCTCATAGAGGATCTCATGTTATATACCTTCTATATGTATCTTTTTGTATGCTTTGTAATGTTTTTATCTAATCACTTTGGAGCTCTGACATGTAAGGGGTAGGGTCCCCAACCTATTTTACCTATTATCAATAAAAACATGCACAATCCATTATAATGTAGGCACAAGGAAAAATCCTTTACAATAAGCTCAAATTTGAGGCCTTTAGCTCACAATAGCTCTGGAACAATTTTAACAGAGTTCCTTTTCTTTTCAGAAAATATCCCCTCAAAATGAGGTAGATTTTACAATATATAGGAAATTTGGGTCACCAACCAGCAGGGTGCATTAAAGAGGTATGGGGAGCCATATAATTTGGTACTTTGCTTACATGAGCAATAATGGGCATCATGCCTCATTAAATCTAGTTGTTGAAATATCATTCATCCACCTACCCTTTTCCTAGCCTAGTTCTCATCCATCCATACGGGTTACTCAACCATGTGAGGTTGGGCGTTGTCTAAGCACATGGGTCATAAAAATATGAGTGGGACAACTAACCTTGTTAATCTCCAAAATCCTTTGAGCAAACCGCCTCGGCCCATAAGCTCTTCTATATATCCGGGTTAGACGGTTGTGTCTAACCACGATCCATATAATTTGTGAGTAGGTCATCCAACCTCATTTCCATCCAACCTAGGAAGGTTAGACAATGTCAAACTACTAGGCCATACATTCTTCTTCGGTCGCCAAACAAACTAGGAGTCACAGTCTTCACACTATGGGTCATCCAACCTAGGAGGTTGGGCGGTGTCTATCTCTAAACCGTATAGCTAAGGGGGTTGGACATCGTCCATCTCGTCCTCAGACGTTGCTAAACTAGCCAATGATGAGCTCGTCACCTATGTTGCCATAATATCCGGTCGACCAACCCATCCATCCATCTCATTCGACCAACCCAGCCAAAACACCTCTTATATCCAATGCTCCACCCATCCAACCATGGCATCTAACCATATGTCATTTAACCAAGTTCGTATGCCTCATCATTGACCAACCCCTAGGCATCCAACCTATGAACTTTTCCCTAAACTCAGCCAATTTCTCAATAAACCCGACCAACAATTTTATCATTCGTCATGGCTCACTGTTCACCGTGAGTTAAGACTAACTCGGTCGAACCAAAATAGAGCTACCCTAAAGATTACAAATCATTCCCCTTTTGCCATCAACTATCGATTGCTCGACTGCGCTAAGTTGTCCATTTTGTAGGGGTGCAAAAAATGGATAACAATTAGTGACTTACGGGATGATCTTCCTGCTAGATCTGAAAAAGCAATGACCTTAGAGTATCCAATGGGCATGGATTCAACTTATTGTTGGAACTAACTTATCACTTGAGATTTTATCCTTCAACTTCTAAAGCACTGTTGGGGCCTTTCATTTGAAAAGAAATATTTGGTTGAGGACCAGTTGTTTCTTCACCAAAATTTTCCTAAAACTAGAAAGTGCAAGAGCAACAAAGGCACATCTATGTACAAAGATAACAAAATCATACACATCCCAAATGGAATATGTAGAGAGTGCATAAGAACTTATTACAAATCAAACCTAAACTAAAGCAAAGAAATGTGCTAAAAGAAATTGGAGAAATTACAAACTCTAATCTAATATTTACAAGAAGAATATTTCACTCAATAACAACGCTTAAGATATATTCTATTAATTAGAATCTGCAGGTTCTTCTATGTCTAACCTTGATAGTTGGAATGCATTGTATTCCTTGCATCCTGAAATCATATAAGGACCACTCCATATTGCATAAAAATTGGAGTACCTCCCTGGATTTTCCCTTTCTACATCACATTGAAGGACCAAGTATCCTTGTTGGAAAGATCTATTTATGGCCTTCTTATCAAAGCACCTCTTGATCAAAGCTTGATCCTTCTCCATGATTTACACAGCTTGGTCCCTTAGCTCCTCCAACTCCATGAGTTCTCTATACCTAGCTTCCATGGATTCAAATTGTGATAGCTCCAGGTTGATTCATGCGCTCCAATGTGGGAAACTCAAGGGATATAGGAAGACTTGCCTCCCTTCCATAGACTAACTTGTAAGGAGAGTTCTTTATTGACTTCTTGGGAATAATCCTATCAGCCCACAAGGCTGATTTCAACTTGGTGTGCCATGTTCTCTGATTCTCAACTAGAGTCATCCTTATAGTCTTTAAAATATTTTTGTTGGTGGAATCATCCTACCCGTTATCCCGAGGATAATAATTTGAGAAGGTGCTCAAATAAATGCTATTTTTAACCGCCTATATAGATATTTTGGCACCTAGGAATGCCAAAGAATTATATGATATTATAGTTGAAGGGACTCGAAATATAGCTACAATACCTTCATAAAAATCCAAGATGTTGGTTTCATTTGAATCCTTGAGGGCAACTGCTTCCATCCACTTGGTGAAATAATCTATGATTGTGAGGATCCACTTGTGGCCCAAGCTAGAATTTGGATTAATCACCCCAATGAAACCAAACCCTGTTGCATGAATGATTCATTTACGAAATGGGGTAGAGTGGAAGGGCTACTGACCTCTATTTACCTGTGAAGAAGGCACACTTTTTACACTTCCTAATCCATGCATAACAATCATTAAAAGGGTTAGGCCAATAATATCTGCTGATGGAACAAATACATATTTGCAGTATGAACCCGGGATATATTATTAATTCTCCGATTCCTTCTTCATTAATTTCATCCATCAATATAATACAAATATATAGGAGTTACAAAATCTATATTTGAGGCAGTTTCTCTAACAACTCCTCCCAGGATAATCTCCTGAAATTCCTATATTAGTGAGTTGGTTTACTAACCAAATCTCACGTAAAACAATATGCTATGTGAGCACTAACTTAATCATTTCCTAACATTCCCCCCCTTAGTGTGAACATGGGAAAACCTGCCTTTGTACTTGCACCTGCTCATGATCTGGTGATTTTCATAGGATGATCACAAACCTCAGGGATGGTTTTGCAAATGGTTGACCACAAACCGAGAATGGTGGTTTTGCAATTGGTTTACCACAAACCACAAAGTGATGGTTTTGCAAATGGATTACCAACAACCAAGAATGGTGGTTTTGCTATTGGTTTACCACAAACCACAAATGAAGGTTTTCAAGTGGTTTACCTACAACCACATCATGATATGCACAAGTACTATTCTCAGCCCTCGTCACATCTCACTGTAGGGAATAACATAGGAAATTCTGCTGAAATCTGTTGCTCATACATACATAGAAAAAACTGACATAATGGAAATGGAACATTGGGATCATGTTCCCCCCCTCAATGTGTAATTTCCACTTATTGAAAACAGGATCACTGCAAACTGAGTCACACCACACTGGAAGCACTGAAATCAAACTGCACACACACACATGTCACCAAAGCTGATATGCGGCCCCGTCGTTGGCAACTGACGAGAGGTCGCTGAATGACCTCCAACCTCCGATGCCTCCTGCCTCCAGTTTCATGCTCAGAACAAGAAGTCTTCAGAACCACTGTCTTCATTTACTTGTTCTTCCTCATTCTCTGATCTTTCTTCAGTAATAAAGTTGGCCTCAATTCCTTTGAGTTTTCCACTAAGTATATCTTGAGCTCGAGCTCTACAAAATGAAGTTGTATGCCCCTTTTTCTTACAGTAGAAACATTCTCTTTCCTCTTTATATTTAGAAAAAATTTTGTACTTCCTTTTTACATACATTGTTGTTTCTTCTTCTACATCTTCTTTGGTCCGTTTTTCCTCAGCTAGGAGAGCTGATATCATATCTTCCAATGAGTTAGAAGGTATCTGACCAAGAGTGAAAACAACATTACTGTATTTGGGTGGTAAACTATTCAGCAGAATAGCTTTTGCATCCTCGTCGTCTACTGGGGCTTTTACTTCTGCAAGTTGTCTCAGAAGAGATCGTAAATTGTTGATGTGACTAGACATTGTATCTCCATCACTCATTTTGAGCTTGAACAACTGAAGTTTTAGAGAAAACTTTGCATTGATTGCTTTTGAGCCAAATAATTTGCTCAGATTATCCCAGATGTCCTTCGAGTTTTTATCTAGATCAACATAATGTAATTCAGAATCTGAGAGGGCAAGGCCAATAATGGCTTTGGCTTTATCATCTCGTATTTCCCATTCTGCCAATCTGGTCGGATCTGAAGGTGCTGGTTCTTTTCCATCCACTATCCTCCAAAGATTTTTGTTCATCAACTGCATCTGGATCTTGACTTTCCATGTGTGAAAATTTAATCCGTTGAACTTATCTAGTGGAATGTCCATGATTCTTCAGAGTGTCGGGTTCAACCGATAATGCACTCAAAATATAAATAGGGTGTCGAATACAATCGAGAATGCACCCTTTACAATATAGATTTAAAAAGTAATCACAACAAATTACTTTTTAAATTTACATAGATACATCTATATTATAAATCAAATAATTAATCTAACATGAGTAATATGTGAAGAACAAATAACAATAAAAATCTTAAAAATTCCAAAACATAAACAATAGACAGTGATTATACTATCCACGGCAATGAATATTTTACAGGCCGTTCGTGCATGACAGTTCAGAATTCATTGCAGGTCGCAGGCACATCCGATCCTCACGTGGACTGCAGGCATCGAGTTCACGTCCGTGGGTGCGCAGGTCAGAGTTGTAGATTGTGGACATCTTGCCAGGTCAGCGGTTCCACGTGCATTTGCCAGGGCCGTATGATCCAAACAAAGAAAATCAGAGAAGCTTGGAGTCCGTAGGTATTAATGCCTCTATTTGGTGACGTCTAAGGATCCAATCGCACTCCTTCATAGCCTGGAACAGATCAATATTTGAATATATCAGACATTTTTATACCTTGTCTCCACGGCATCATGTATGGCAGGTCGCTTTTTGCACGGGACGTCCATGGCATTGAATGGTCTGCAAATATTTTAAATGCACACGGCCATGAAAATCCCTCTCATATGTATCCTCCCAACGCTGCCCTTAATACCTTAAATTCTGCTAATGTGCTCCCGATGGGATTTTGAACACTATGTAATTGATAAACTAATATCAAGCTAAGAACATAGAATCATTTCGCTCTGATAGCAAATGATGGAACAGCTACATATTTGCACAGTACGAACCCAGGATATATTATTAATTCTCCGATTCCTTCTTCATTAATTTCATCCATCAATATAATACAAATATATAGGAGTTATATAATCTATATTTGAGGCGGTTTCTCTAACAACTCCTCCCGTGATAATCTCCTGAAATTCCTATATTAGTGAGTTGGTTTACTAACCAAATCTCACGTAAAACAATATTCTATGTGAGCACTAACTTAATCATTTCCTAACACCGCCTTCATAATTCTAACATCTCATGTCACCCTTGGGGAGAAATGGCCACCTATTTCTCCATCATGGAACTCATGTAACACCTTCTCTATCTGATCTATCTTGATGCACCTTAGGAGGACACCATTGACATATTTCTTGAACAAGATACCATCAACCAATGCAAAGGGAATACAATGAAACCTGAAATACCTTCTTTTGGCCTTGCTTAGCCCTTGAGGACATTGACATGTTTAAAGGAAATGGACTATATCCTAAGTCCAACAAGGATTGGGTGAAGCATCAACTGATTGCTCTTGATCATCTTGTAATACCAAAACAAACTCTTCTCTACCACCTAGCTTAGTATGTTGTCCCAAAGCTAACTGTTCACATAATCCCTTGCCCCTGACCAACTTGGTCACCTTAATATCAATGTCATATTCCATGACCTTGGTTACCTAGCCAACCCTTTTTTCATTGAGGTCCTTGGTTAAAAGAAATTCTTTCATACCAAATGTATGACTCGTAGATGAATCATATTATTTGACACCAAATTCTGAACTTCTTCAAACTTCTAATCACAACAAGGACATGTTTCTCAATGAATGAATATCTTACCTCATAGTCCACAAGGACTTGTCTAAAGAATGCAATAGGTTGTTTAAGTCCTTATTTATTCTATTATACCAAGATTCCGGAGATGGTGTCCGAACCACCGAAGAAGTAGAGAAATAAGTCTTTGGAGAAGTATGAATTAATGAGAGTTGGAGCTTGAGATATCACCTGTTTGATAGCTTCAAAACTATCTTTTCCCTCCGTTGTCCATTTGAAAGACAAATTATTCTTCAACATCATCATTAATGGCTTCACAAGAGTGGAAAAATCCAGCACAAACCTTTGTACAAAGTTAATCCTCCCCAAGAAGATTTGGAGAGAATTCTTGTGACTTGCAATGACAGAGTATGGATGGCTTCTACCTGCTCTAGATCAATCGTCAACCCTTCCTTCAACACGATGTGGCCTAGGAGCTTGCCTTCATGTGCCAAGAATATGCAATTTTGGGATTCAAGGACACTCCAAACCTCTTACACCGCTGGAATAATTTCCTGAGGTGAAAGAGGTGGCTTTCTATGTTCTTGGAAAACACAGTGATGTCATCAAGATAGATAAGCACTATTTTGTTCAACATCACCTTGAATACCATATCCACACCCTCCGAAATGTTCCTCCAGCGTTTGACAACATGAATGACATCTTTTTATAGGCATAAGTGCCCCATTTTGTGGTGAATTTTTTTAAATTCATCTTCCTCCTTCACCATGATTTGATTGTAGCCCGAATATCTATCCAAGAGAGAGAAACTTTCTAAACCGCCACTTTGCACTGCATTATATTCTCCATGGAGGGTAGTCGATAGTGATCTTTGAGGGAGGCCCTGTTTAAATCCAAAAAAGCCATGCATAACCTGATTTCTTCATTCCATTTTTTGACCATCACCAGATTTTCTACCCAACTTGAGTGCTTGATTGGAAAAATGATGCTCGCCTTAATGAGCTTGTTCAAATCCTTCTTCATGAGAGGTGGCTTAATATGGGGTTGACCGTCTTTGCTTTTACCCGACGGGTTTAGATTTTGGATTCAATTCAATCATTTTTTGTGACAAATTAGGATTAAATCCCTTCAAATCCTCATAGCTCCAAGCGAAGACATCCAGGGAACTCTTGGAAAAGTTATATGAATTCAGATTTTTCTTGATTCGTGCTCACCTTTCCAATTTAGAGCATTTTACCCTCTCCAACCGAAATGGGCTCTGAATCTTCCCTTTTTACCTGAATGTTGGCCTTATCTTTTCGGAATTGATCATTTGGGTTGAATATTGACTCTAGAGTCACTAAACCCTTTGGCAATTTGTTTTTTCGTAGTTGCACCACTTGATCCCCATACTGCTGCTCCAATTTCTCCTAATTTTTAGCTGAGAACTCAACTTCCTCCTATAAAAAATTAATGATTTGTTGATCATTCTCAAATACCTACCAGACTTGTGTTATTTTCCAAAGACATTTGGCCTCACAATTACATGAATATGTGGTTGTGCTTTATCTCTTTTAATATTGTCAACCACATCGAATGTCGCTCTAATCACCACAAGCCTATCTATAGTTTCATTCTTCTTCCTTTGTATGGTCTGAATATTGAATGCCCTAAGGTTTTCAATTCGATCCCATATCTCGATGCTTGTAGACTTCAAGAAGATCATTTTTGGCTGCGCATGTTTTCCTCTAACCTGGTTGACAATTAACTCACTATCCCCAAACACTTGCAAGTTTTTGATACCCCTTTTCCTTACCCAATGCAATCCATGTATCAAAGCTTCATACTCAACTGTATTATTTGAACAAGAAAACTAAAAATGGAAAGTTGAGTAGTACTTCATACCTTGTGGTGAAAAAATCATTACACCTCCTCCAACACCCTACCTATTCCTTGAACCATCAAAGAACAGCTGCCACACTTCATTAACATCCTCATTTTTAGCTTAGTGAAGCTGGGGAAGAGTTATTTTTTCATATAGGCAATAAACGTCTAACTCGTTCTTCCATCTCCCTGTATGGGTCATATCCATGCCTTTTGTGAGCCCACTCATCAAGTGTCAAATCAGGAATAGTCCCAACCTTGGTGTCTAGTTCATAGGCATCTAAACAATCCTCCCATTCAAACACTACAC
Organism: Taxus wallichiana var. yunnanensis; assembly: GCA_018340775.1. Lineage (NCBI taxonomy): Eukaryota > Viridiplantae > Streptophyta > Pinopsida > Cupressales > Taxaceae > Taxus > Taxus wallichiana. The sequence continues at coordinate 137,740,406 of CM031240.1, read as the reverse complement.
AATTAGCATTTATTGGGCTTGGCACATGGGGCTCAATGTGAAAGTGTGTAATTGGATTTGACCTAATAGTAACCTTAGCTCCATACCTTGTCCTAAAAACATATGGGACCAATCCGATAAATACCCGTCAATCTTGGTCGTGAAATCCCTTGAAAGGAACAAAGTAAATAACAGTGTAAAATCAATCACCAATACATCCTATAAAATTATGAAATTCAGGAAAGCATGGAGCATAAGGCTCAATTCCTTGATCACTCCAAATATCCCTATTATTATCCCGTCTAATTTCACTACTCCCCTCAATACTTGGCTCATATTTTAAGCCTAATTTATCTCGTGATGTGCTTCAAGATATTCTTGAGTTGCTCACCCCTGATTCGATCATGCAATTGGGTACTAATTTATCTCCAACGATCAATGAGGCATAAAACAATGGAGGCTTCACATTCTTACCTAAATTACCTTCTCCTTATTGTGTAATGTTAGTAAGAACCCTCTCCTATTTTTGGATGGCTCATTAGAAGGGGACTAATTTTCCATAGCTCACTTTGCCTCTAGAATTGCCAATGATTCCCACATGGAAATGTTGACATTGGTATTCTTCATCTGATCAATGATATTGAATGGAGGTGGGTTTTCATTTTTTCCCTTTCTTGGCATGATCTTTTCCGATTGCTTGGGTTAGCCCATGAGCTACCACAATTGGTACTCTAGACTAATTCTGCATATTGGGGCTACTACAATAGTTTGTCTTAGGTTGGTTTTTTGCACTAGGAGCTACATTTGGCCTACCAACTCCTTTTTGTGTGAGAGTGGGCTGAGAAATAACTGGACTAGATCATTTCCCCTCCTCTATGTTCCTTTTCTTTTACCGTGTATTAGAAGCCACACCATGGAAAGGAGATTGATTAACTCCACCAAATTCCTCTATCTACCAATTTACCAGTGTGGTTTCAATTGGGAGCTTCTTACTAATTTGATTTTTGATTTTCTTCCTCACTTGGCTCTTGGGACACCCCGATGGTCACCACCATCAAATCCTTATTTAGCGTACCATTATAACACGTTGATTGATTATGAGGTAGATTGGGGGGTTACACCATTCATACTCTTAATCAATGTTGTTCTAAGCTCAAACCATGGCCCTTGACATTGAAATTGCATTTGGATTATAAGACCTAAAATGGCCTAGAAATTTTAGACTACCCTTGACTTGGATTTTGCTTTGTTGCTTGAGCAGGAGGCTTGTTAGGATTATATAGAGTCCTATTCATTCGAACCTAGGGTTAGTAAAGTTTGGAGCTATGAATTTTCTACCTTTTATTGTCACCAACTCATTCCCCAAATTCTATAGTTGCTTCATGACTTCATGAAGTTCCTTGGAAGTACTAGGAGAAGTGGAGGCCTCACTATTACTCGATTTCTAGGATCTTGGGCGGGGGGCTATTTTAGGTGCTTGACTAGTAGAGGGGTTTCCCAATTTTGGATATAGGGGCATAGGTGGCCTAGGTGCTAGTTTACCATCTTGGATTAGATAATTCTCTGTTCTAATAGCCATGGCATAAGCATCCGGTAAGGTTATCCCCCATAGATTGTATCATAACCAATATATCAGAATTTAAAGCTTTAAGTAAATAGAGGAATGTACCTTCGATGTCCAACCTTATGAGAATTGGGATCCAATCCCATGTCCGCTGAAATTGAAAATTAAAGTTTGTCATTTGTTCATTGGGAGCCCTCTTGATTGTAGTTAGTTGCTCCAATAGGGACAAATTATCTCCTCTTTCTCCAAACTAGTTATAAAGGGTTGTGCATATTTGATCCCAATTTGTAATGGACCACCGCTAAGCTCCTAAACCACTGCAAGGCCTTCCCTTTGAAAGAGGAATCCAACAATTTAACTGCAACATCCACTTCATTGATCTCATGAATGGTACAGATATTCGTAATATCCTGAATATGGTCAGCGGGAGTCATGTGGTTCTCCCCATGAAGTATGGAATAGTTTTTAATGATGCAACCATAATAGGGTTTTTGCATTGACGGCGAGTGGACTACTTCCCGTGAAGTGGACATAGGGATTCGGTATCCTTTGTGGTGGTGGTTGATGCACCATCCTGATTGGTCCGAGGACCTTGGTTGATTAAAGGAAGGGTCTACCCGGAGGAGGTGTTAATAAGGTTCTATTTGGTGGAGATGGAGACCTTTGTACTATTCTTCCTCTCCCTCCTCTTCCTAGTGATAACTGCAAGTATTCAAAGACACCTTCTTCTCTTGCTCTGGATCGAGTTTGGATCCTTCTCATGTACTTGTTCTATTAGTACTTGCTAAAACCAATTGAAGGTGACCCTAGGAGTCGCTAGATGTTCTACTACATAGCTTCAAAAAGATAAAACTTTGCCAAGATGCGCATCCAATCTTCACAAATCTAGAAAGAATTGACCTCTTGGTCCCACCGAGCATGCCAAAAATGTTAATGTAAAATTACAAAGACCCCCCGATTGCTTGTGATTTGTGAGTGAGGTAATTAGTGTAACCTGCATAACATGGGATTATCCTTCAATGTGGGGCATTGCAAGTAGGATAATCCTCTAGATAAATTTGGCATCTTCTCCTACCCTAGTGCCAACTTCTCCAAAGTACAGAGAATGGAAAGCTAATCTAATCCTACCCTAATGCTTTCCAAGGAGACAAGGATAGAAAAATGCATAAAAAGTAAATCTACTCTAAAGGAAGGTGATGCACCAAGAAAGGGTGAGACAATCTAAGTGAGTGAAAAATAGGGAGAAAACAAGGCAAGAGAGGGTAGGTGGAGGCACCAAAGTCTAAGACAGCTTCAATTCCCTAAATTCATAAAGCACAACAAATTAAAAGGTCATGCAAAGATATATAAACATGCACAATATACCTACAAACATAATGGAAGGAAAAATATGCAATACAACTCAAATTATGGAAAGAAATGCCACAAAATACCAATTTTATTGCTCAAAAATATGCACAATTCATTACAATATAGGCACAAGGAAAAATCCTTTACAATAAGCCCAAATTTGAGGCCTTTAGCTCACAATAGCTGGAACAATTTTGACAGAGTTCCTTTGCTTTTCAAAAATCCTCCCCTCAAAATGAGGTGGATTTTACAATATATAGGCAATTTGGATCACTAACCACTAGGGTGAATTAAAGAGGTTTGGGGAGCCCTACAATTTGGTACTTTACTTGCATAGGTAGTAATAGGTGTCATGCCTCGTTAAATTTAGTTATTGAGCTATCATTCATCCACCTACCCTTGCCCTTGGCTCCGGTGCTCGTCCATCCATGTGGGTCGCTCAACCATGTGAGGTTTGGTGGCATCTAACCACATGGATCATACAAAATATGACTGGGACGTCCAACGTTGTTAACATCCAACCTCCTTTGAACAAACTTCCCGCCCACGAGCTCTTTTATATATCCAGGTTTGATGGTCGTCTAACCATGATCCATACAATTTTTAAGTAGGTCGTCCAACCTACTTTTCTCCCAACCTGGGAAGGTTAGACGATGTCAAACTACTAGGCCATACATTCTTCTAGTCACCGAGAAACCTGGGAGTCACCATCTTCACACCATGGACCTTCCAACCTAGGATGTTAGACGGCATCTATCTTTGAACCGTACATCTAAGTGGTTGGAAATTTTCCATCTCATCTATACGCTCCCGACTGGCCAACCATGAGCTCATCATATGTGTTGCCACAACGATCAAACGACCAACCCAGTCGACCAACCCATCTATCCACCTCATTTGACCAACTCGGTCCGATACACCTCTTCCATCTAATGCTCCACCCATCCAACCATGGCATCTAACCATATACCGTCTAACCCAATCCATAGGCCTCATCACTAACAAACCCCCTAGGCTTCCAACCCGTGAACATTTCCTTCAACTCAACCAATTTCTCAATAAACCTCGACCACCAATTTTATCGTTCATTATGGCTCTCTATGAGTTAAGACTAACTCGATCGATCCAAAACATGAGCTACCCTAAAGATTGCAAAGCATTCCCCTTTTTCAATCAACTCGCCAATGCTCCGACTTGCTAATTTGTCCATTTTGTAGGGGGTGCAAAAAATGGATAACAATTACCTTTTGGGAAATCCCTTTGAACTTAAAACAGGTCATCTTGGTATGAAATACATCTTCACATAGCCAAGTTTGAATGTGAGGTAACGAAGATGGTTAGATTTTTATCTCAAAGATGACTTTGATATCAACTATATAAAAGGTAAGGAAAATAGAGTAGTAGATGCATTAAGTCATAGGAATCACATTTCCACCCTTGTCACTTTTAGAACCCAATTCAAAGATGATGTAAAGAAAGTAATGTTGGTTGATTCCTATTATCGCATGTTAAAAGAACACTTGTTGCAAATCCTAAAGATAGAAGGTAGAAAGGATTCAGATTTGATAACGAAGGAGTCCTAAGATATGAAACTAAGGTTATGTACCCTTGAAATTAACTAAGGATGAAAGTGATAAATGAATTTTATGATGCTCCTTATTCTGGATATCCCAAGGTGATAAAATAGTAGTAGTTTTGAAAAGGGATGAAAAAGGATATAATAAACAATGTATCTCATTGCTTAAAGTGTTAGCAAGTCAAGGTTGAACACATGCATCTAGCAGGACTGATGTACCCCCACAACATTCCACAATTTAAGTGTTAGGTAATCAACATGGACTTTGTACAAGGACTGCCAATGTCTAAAAATAAACATGATGTAATCTTGGTTGTAGTTGAAAAACTAACAAAAGTAGCTCAATTTATAACAGTAATTTGAAATACAATTCACATGTACTTGTAAAAAGGTTCATGCACGATATTTTCATATTTCACAGAGTACCTGAATTAATAATTTCATATCAGGATCCTAGGATAACTTCTTGTTTTTGGAAAACTTTAAATTCATCCTTAGGGACAAAGTTGAATTTAATTTTTGCATACCATCCGGAAATAGATGGACAGATCAAGGGGTAAGTTGGATTATGGAGGATATGCTTCGATGTACCGCATGGATTAGAAGTACAAGTGGGAATAACACCTTCCAATGGTTTAGTTTTCTTACAACAACACTTACCACTCCTTGCTGAAAATGGCTCCTTTTGAGGCATTATATGGATGGAAGTGTAGAACACCTATTAGTTGGGACAGCGTGGAAGACATGGAACTAGTAGGTCTTCAAATGTTGACTGAAATGGAACAACAAGTTAAGCTCATTCATGAGTGATTGAAAGAAGATGTCGATAGGCAGAAGAGCTACACTAATTTAAAGAGAGGTGACAAAAAAATTGAATAAGGAGATAAAGTTTTTTTATGGGTTAAGCCTACAAAAAATTCAATTTCGTTTAGCAAATCAGCCAAACTATCACCTCATTTGTTGGACCTTTAGAAATAATTGAATTAATCAACCTTGTGGCATATCATTTAGTGTTGCCTCTCACATTTTCCAAGATGCATGATGTTTTTCATATTTCTTTGCTTAAAAGTATGTATCTGATTTATCACATGTACTTAACTAAAACTCATTAAAGGTTCAGGATCCGGGAATCATCGTGGTTGAACCATTAAGAGTGTTGGAAACTCGCATGATGCACTTGCAAAATAGGGAAATAATTCAGTGTAAGGTCCAATGGGACCAATTTTCGAAGAAAGTGCAACCTAGGAGAATTTAGATGATATTAAAATTATTTTTTTGCACTTGTTCTAGTGATAAATCATAAAAAACATTATCTCGATAATATACTTTTGATATTTGTTATTGTTTGAATAACTACAAAAACATCATGAATTCATGTTGTTTGGAAAAAACTTGATTAAAATGGATTGTTACAGCTAGCAAATTCTATTTTGAAAGATCAAAAAACTTGAATTTTACAAGTTTTAGTTCTACTTTACTGAATAAATTGATGTTGAAATAAGTATATTCTTATCCAATTTTTATTTTTATCTCAGTAAATGGATAGAATAAATCATTAGAACAATGATTCTTAAAGGGGTAAGTATGTCACATCCCCACTATTTTAATTTTTATGATTCATAAACAAACTCGATATCGGGCATCTCGTGGACATGAGGACCAATTTCGGGATATTGTCCATAAGCACAAAGAAGATATCGACACTTGTCATCGTGTCCTACAAGTGCTAGATACTATAACCCATTTAGTATACCTTACTCATTAAGAATATTTTACCTTCTTTTTTAGACAATAATATGAATGGACATCATATTTTTGTATGTTTCTTGATTGTAGCCTTGGTTATGTGATTGGTTTTATAATCTTAGTTGATTATGTTAACATGTTGATTCCCGATGTATGAGATTTTTATAATTGTAATATCGATTGAACATACTTTTTGGTATTTCATTTTTGTGTTGATACTATTCTCATTCATTATGGGACTATTTTGATAACCTCAATATTAAATTTCTTTAATTTAATTTACCCATGTGTGGATGTAACATAGTAGTTGTCATTGTTAATTGGATACAATTTTAATAATCGGGGTAGTTAAATGATTTCAAGTATTGCATGGACTAGGCAATGGACACTAATATATTTCTCCATGGCTTGGTCAAATTAATGGATGAACAACTAGTTATATTATATAAGTTTATTGTTATCTCTATGGCCTAAATACCATATTGCTTGTGAAAAATATATTAATGGCCATCATATTATATGAAAAAGGGTTAATATTATCTGCTTTGGTTATCAATTCATCTAACCGTGATAAAAACGGAAATAATTTATATTGAGGTATGTATAAATATATGGTTTAGGGATCATATCCTAAGTTTACATCACTACAATTGTCATCGACCATGTTAAAGATCATTTTTAAATTGGGAAGTTTCAATGTTAATTTGTGAAGGTTAATAGCTCGGAACTCGAGCTCGTGGGTTAATGATTTTTATTGAGCCAATTATGGAATTGGCAACCTAAGCATTGGCTATTAAATTGCATTAAATTTTTAAACAGACACTGGAGGCCGACCATGCAAGTTATGTTTTAAGGGTAAACAGTCTTTCACCGTTCGATGAGCCACCATGCAGATCAAACGGTGGAGACCAGTTGTTAAATATAGTTGGAAGCTAAATTTAGGCGGTGGTTGGTTAACCGAGAATTATTAGAAGGAAACTGGACTAAGGTATTGGAATGCATTAACTACATTAAAAAAACCTCCATGGATATCGGGATAAACGAGAAGCTTCTCAAGGAAGCTACCATGGGAGTAAGTTACATTTTTGGGTCTCTTTTTCATTGTGTTACCTTTTGTCTCACTTGGAGCTCGCTGCTGAAAAATGAAGGTTTCTATCTAGTAATAATGTGAAGTTATTTTTATGTTTACCAGTTAACACTTTGCATGCATAATTTTAAATCTGTTAGTGAGATTTTCATGCGGATATTTATAAATCCTTATAAGATAAATATGGGGTTTTTGGTCGATCTAGAAGATTGTTATTCATTTGGATTTCGAAGGAAGTTTCTAGATTCATTTGGAAAAGACTATCTAAACTCTGAATTCGGCTTGGAGTAAAGATTGAGGAAATTAATGCTAAAATATCTAGGCATAAAATCATTCTCTTCCCAACTTTATTATTTATAGCATTAAAATGTTTTAATGATTGAATGCTCTGCAAATTATCTTTTCTGATATTATGAACTTGAGTAAAATGAGGTTTATTGTTTGGATGGTTGCATTTGTTAATCTCTTAAATGTATTTGGTATGAAATTTGGCTATGGCCGCTTACTAGGCCTTGTGAATGACTAAGTGAATGGGGATTATCATGACTGTTTACTCACGTATTTTTACTCCTAATCATTGGGTTAAAAACCCAATACGAGTTCTTGTGTTATCTTGTGGATTAGATATTTGGGTCTATATATATTTTTCAAATACCCATTTCGATGGAAGTATTTTAAAAAGGGTGTAATACGTTCACTGAAAACCAATTTATAAATTTCCTAGGACTGGCTCAAGAACCAAGTGGTTCATTCGAGTTTAATAGAGGTATGTGTGTGTTTAAATTTAAACCCATTTGGTTATATGATATAAATCGTATATATAAATATATCCAATCTTGTTGATTCAACATGAATACTTTATACACAGTTGCCTCCTTTAGTTAAAATTCTTGGCTCTTTCTGTGTATATATATACACTTGTTCGGGAAAGGAATAGGGGTTTCATATCTTGAATAGGTAATGGTATTCATACCCACAATCGAACTTCATAGCTTCTAAATACTCTTCTCTTTGGGAACTTGTGTGATTATTTGATTATTTTATTTGGATTTGAAACCAGGATGGATTTTTGTCTCGACCAGTTAAGGAAATAGGTATTATGAGTGGTTTTTTGTGTATTGTTATAGAAGTGTGATTGTGGATTATTTGAGCCTTTGGGAGAGTATTTTCATAGCCCAGCTTACGGGCTTAAACATGAAGGGTATGTTGAGAAACCTATGATTCTTAGTCAAATGTGTTTAAGTATTATGTATTCACCTGATAGGGGGGTTGTAAATCTTAATGGAGAACTCATAGCTTTGATTTTCGTGTGTTGAATATGATCAATATACTATGAATTGATATATAAAATGGAAGTGTTTTCATGATCATGAACAATAAGTGTATATTATGTTCATTTAGATTAAATACCTTTGACCTAGTAAAGAAGTCATTACAGTTGTTTAATAATGTAAGGTAAGTTTTGTTTGGTAGTATAGTAATTACATTATTTATATACTTGTACAAATAGAATATGAAGTGGACATTAAGTCAATGAATATGGAATGAAAATTATTGGATAATAATAGGGTTTTGTTTGTATTCAATTATGAATAATAGATAATCATTCTGTTTTCTTTTGTGTAAATGCAATATGAAAGGCAAAAGGGAATTGATTAAATAATCTCTTTTATTTAGTCCTTGATGTTCTATTTCCCGATGGAGTTTGTTTATTGAGATATTTTTGTGTTATAATCTATAAAGATGAGGATAATAACCTTTCATGACATTCATTTTGAACTGGACAATTTTTAACATTTTTACTGAGATGGCTTAAATTAAGTATTTCTCTAGAATATGATTAATAAAAATTATGTCTTATTTAAAAATGTTTGAATATGATATTTAAGTTGTAAATAAATTCATGACATTATTGTAAAATAGAACATATGCTTTGTTGTCCTATTTTTAAGAATGGCAAATAAACTTAATGTGATTATTGCATTATTCGGAAAGGGGTTGTTGTACTTGTAATTATTATCAAGAAATTATTTATAAAGTGGTTCAATATTGGTTGTAAATTATATTGTTCTACTTATTGGATTCAACATTATGTGACAAATGTATGATTAATGTTATATGGTTCTTATGAGCTAAGAGTTATCATATTAACTATGTGATGATCAATTATGATATATTATATATATTGGAAAAATACAACTATGAATGTTGATAAAATATTTCGATTGATGAGAATATTAAAATGTATACTTTATGGAATAGTACGACAATGTCGTAAATAAAAAATTATGGACTGCAACAATAACACAACAAGCTATCTTAAATTACATTTAAGATGCAAAATGGATGTAAATAAATAACTCATGAAATGAATACGACCTATTACAAAAACTAAGTTTATGAACCTTAGGAACGTATTCAGATGCGATAAATGTATTGCTGCGATGCAAGGAAAACTATCGTAAAACTAATGCAATTATAATTAAATAAGCTATGCGATACAACGCGTTCTTAATAAATGGGACTCGGCAGGCCATTTTTGGATGGCTTGCTTATAAATTAGTATCCACTTAATGATGCAATTCATTAAGTGAATACTACTATATAGAAGATATCCTAAGTGTCCCTTCAAGGTCCACTTATTACGACTATCATAACTAGAAAGGATTTTGTTACGCTAAAGTTACGGAATTTATTTTTACAAAGATGAGTGAGTCACCTTAGTACCAACTTAAGTTGGCTATGGGGAAGAAAATGGTTGTGTAATGACGCAAGTCATTATGTAAGCATTTTCTCTCCCATATGCAACCTAAGTTGGCATAGATGTGCTCCTTCACACAGGATGAGTAGGTTTTGTACCTTGTGTGTAACATGTAGCTAATTTAACTCAACTAAATAAATCATGTCCATTAACTAAACAAAGTGTTATGGTGAAGGGGCAAGTTTTGGTAGATGTATGTTTCATCACGAAATTGAGCATGCATGCATGACTCTTAAACTTTGGCCGAAGTAGTGTAAGCTATTAATTACACTGTCAAGTTCACCAAGTTCTATTGAATGGTGTAGATGTTAGATAGAATTTAATTGACTAAATTCTAGTTAGACACTTAGAAAACATCACCTAGAAATAAATGCATGGGGAAGGTACCACTTGTATACTCTGTATACAAACTCAAAAGAGTAATCTATGGGGGATCAAGTAGATCTAATTGACCCATAATTATACACATGATTTATTGATTATTATCTCACAAATTGTATTTTCATTGTTGTTGGATTTAAATGTTGAACATTTAAATCATTGAAGGAAAAATTTAGTATGGGAAGTATTAAAAACTCCCTTAAATTGAAGTGTTGAAAATTAGGTTTTAGAGGAGTGCCTGCTTTCGCATGCAATGTTTCCGTTCTTAGAATAGAGTTGCTTCTATCCTTTCATTCTCTTGAGAAATAGATAAAGGTTAGGGCTAGGAGGAATACCTGTTGAGTTTTGGGAGGGTGTGGAGATATCAGACCGATTGCGAAGAACTCCTTTTTGTCTGGGAAGGACTACCTGTGAATAAGAATGCAAGACCACCAGATTATAGTTAGACAATAAATGAGGGAACTTCCTTGGGCCCAGGAAATATTAGACTTCCTTTCGAAGGTGGTCAGTTCCCCTTTAATACGAATTAACACAAATGATAACAAAGAAGTTATTGCGAAATTACACTTTAGTTACCTCATTAAAAAGCAATAAAGGAAAGGCTGGTTTTGGTTTGAGTCACAAAGGATCGATGCCGGTCATCGTATAACCGATCATGTTTATAACACCGGTACCGTATGGCTGATAACCGATATCGGTAGGGGCAGTGATTTAGGGGCTTTCAATGAAGGTTGGCTGTAAGGTGGTTATGGTGTTTATAAGGTTGATAAATGATCAGGGGTAGGCAATAGGGTGATGGAGAAGACTCAGAGAGTGTGGGAGCTGTTCTTGGGGCAATGTAGGGGTAGAGGAATGAAAGTTAGATGTAGGGTGCTATCGGTAGTAGATCTAGGAGTGAGCTTATAATTACTATGAATCAGAAGTTCAAGAAATGGTATTTAAAAACGTACAAGACACTACTTACTAGTTCCTGATGAAGATACAGGTCCAAGGATTGTGATGACGAAGGCAAGGCTCAGGTGGGATGATCTGACAATCAAAAGTGAGCTATCTTCTCTCCCAATGCTTGGATGAGTGTCGTTGTGCTCTGGTTACTCCGCTTGCAGCCTTGGGCTCGATGTCCTTCTCTCGCAAACTCTTCTCTTTTTCTTCACTTGTCTCTCGCTCTACCAAGTGAATTCCGGATCTTTCAAATGAATTCCGATCCTTGTTTTTGGTTGGGGGAGGTCATTTACAGGGAACCGATGGCGGTTACGTAACCGATGGCGGTCGAGTAGAACCGATGTCGCAAGTCAAAGTGGGCTATTTTTAGTAAAATAGCCAACTTTCCTCCTTTTCTCCCGAGGGATTAGTTGTGGGCTTGGTCAAGTCATTATTAGGTTGGTTTTGGTGCGGGTGAGGAGTAATTAGTCATGGGTGTGGATGTAGACCAAGTTATAGGTCTTAATTAGGTTAGTTTAGGTTAGGGCTAGGTCATGATGAGGTGGCGAAATGAGGTGGCAGTTTGAGATGTGGATTTATTAATTATAAGGTAATTAATAGATAATTGTGTAAGGTTTAGGTGGTGAGGTTAGGTTAGGTTGCAAAATGAGATGCGGGGCACAGGTGTCGTAAGACACAAATTTGGTGTCTACATTAGCCCTCTTGTTGTCGTGTAGCTTGTCTCAGAAAGTCGCACCGACAATTAATAAGAAGTGATTGCCCCAAGCTTAAGGGTATAGGTAATCCCCTCAAATCTATCACAGATTGAGGCGACGTGAAATCAGGATAGGGTTATATAAAGGGTAAATGGTGTTGAGATGATGGTAAGATGGTGGGGTAAGTTCAAGGAAGCAGCATGACGCACGTTGAAATGTAGTAAATGCACCAGGGTACACATGATTCAAGAGCAAACAAGCAATTCATAGGCAAAGGTCGATCGATAGTTTATCCAAACAAGGGTGATATAATCCCGGTATCCAAGGCATAGGAAGTAGCTCCAGGGATATAACGGGTAAGATACAGAACGTTTAGGCATGTTCGGCAGTACCAAATGGTTGGTTTGGTTGAGATAAACGTCACGGTCTCTGGTCTAGGCAAAGTTGGTCGGCTGATCAATTCAAGTATCCTAATCATGCTAGAACACGAACAGGTGAGCTCGATTGAACAAAAAGCTACATGATGGGTGGATAAAATCGTAAGTTGCGGGTCTTGGTCGAGGTACTTAATTGGTGCGGCCTTGGGTCGGGCCGATTGATTAGTGAGGGCCTTGGGTCGGGCCTGATTGGTTGGGTGCGGCCTTGGGTTGGGCCTGATTGGTTGGGTGGGCCTTGGGTCGGGCCAAATGGTTGGTTGGGTCGGCCATTGGGTCGGGGTCGCCAATTGGTTGGTCATGCGCTCGGGTCGGGCCAAATGGTTGGGTCAGGCTGGTGGGTCGCGGGTCGGGCCGGCCAAATGGTGGTCGGGTCGGCCTCGGGTCGGGCCAATTGCCAATCCTGGGTCGCGCCTGGGTCGGGCCAATTGGTTGGTCGGCCTCGGGTCGGGCCAATTGGTCAGTCATGCCTTAGGTCGGCCGATTGGTTGGTCAGGGTCCGGTTGGTTGGTCGCGTCGTGAGTTGGGCCAATGAAGTCAAAATAAGGCTATTTAGCAAAGGTGGGGGTAGGCGATGTGGTGAGAAAGGGAGATTGGTGGATAAGGGTAGAAATTTTGGTAAAGTAGGCATGCAACCGATATCGGTTAGTTATGACCGGTATCGGTTAGATGACCGATATCGGTGTTTTAGGGCACGCTATAACCGATATCGGTTATAGGTCAAAACCTATAAAAAGAAAAATACGGCGTGTCATTTTCACATTGTCAATTTGAGTACCAATACGGCTTGTCTGAGTTTTGAATTGATTTTGTTGAGTTTGTGGGCTGAGTTGGCATTAGTTGAGTGGAGGAGTGAGTGATTGGTAGACCCCAGTGATCAGGAGGCAGAGTTTGATTGGTTGAGGACCCTGCTGAGGAGATTTGGAGCCATGGCACAGCCCGGAGGAGCAGGAGGTGCTGGAGGAGCTGACCACCGCCACCTATCCCACCACGATGACGTGTAGTCGTACCGGTAGGCTCTGAACCCCTACTTATGTGAAGTTAATGAATTTAACTAGAATGTGGGTTTTGGGGTAGGAATCCAAAATTTAAGAAAATAATGAATAAATGAAGGTAAATTGTAAAATGGAGTGGGTAGGTATGTTAGGTAGGCCAAAACGGCAGGGTGGGTAAATTTTTAGGTCTTTCTTGTGGGTAAATGGGTAGAAATAGGTAAAAAGAGGTTTTGCGGGCCGTTTTGGGTTCGGCCCTGAGAATTGGACAGTGACCGATGTCGGTCACTAGGCGACCGGCATCGGTCACAGAATAGTTTGTATAAATTGCTTTGTTTATAGACCGCATCATCGGTCATATGTCGACCGGCATCGGTACATACAATGTGCTTGGGGGACCGATGGCGGTCGAGGGTGACCGGTACCGGTCATCATGGGTAGGAGTTAGGTTTGTGAAATTTGTGGTTTTTGTTTGTTGTTAGAGTTTTGTTTTTTTTTTTTTGGGGTGAAGGGGGAGGAGGTAGAGTTGATAGGAAAGGTGATGGGGGTGGGGGGAATGGGGTTGTTGGGGGCTGGTTTGGGTAGGATAGATTATGTGTTGTGTATGAAGTAGGAGGTGTTAAATTAGCGGGGGTATAGTTAGATGGCTAGAGTAGATCGGGGTGGTTGGTAGGGTGTGAGATAAGTAAAGGGGATATCGTAGATGTATAGGGTAAGATAGGTGGGTGTAGATGTGTGTTATAGAGTCGGGTTGTGGTTGGGTGGGTAAGTGGGTATAGAGGGTTAAGGTAGTTGTTTTTGTAAAAGGTAGGCCTGATGGAGTGGGTTGTGTTTGCAGGCACGCCAGCAGCTGACGATGCGGGATCGATGCCACCTCTATTGGGGCGGATGCGGCCACATGTGACTCAGCGCAGTGCTGGGCCATCATGTGAGAGGTTGACTCGGCGGAGTCCAGAGGTATAGGGCTGGATAGGGACCACAGCCTGATGGTTTCCCTCATCGAGAGATGGGATCCGGCAACCAATGTCTTCCATCTCCCTACTGGAGAGATGACTATTACATTAGAGGATGTGTATCGCATCCTGAGACTACCGATCATAGGTGAGGCAGTGTTCTAGGTGGATGCGAGAGACAACGATGGACAACATCCTGCAGGTATTCGGGATGCAGCCCCATTGATTACATATCACAGCGTGAGTATTGCCTACGGCGATATGTATCGCGCACACCGACAGGAGACACGGCTTGCCATGTTGATGATGATTGGTATCACCTGCTTCGCCCTCCCTGACTCAGAGGGAGGCCACTTCCCACGGGATTTGATGGGAGTTTTACATGAGATGGTGGAGGAGCATACATGCTATGCCTGGGCACCAGTGTATCTGGCAGCTATATACAGAGAGCTCTGGGGTTATCGCCGTATGAGGCGATTTGGTATATGTTCGACATTTTTGTTACACTGCTGGGCCTACGAGCATATCATCTATATATGACCAGTAGGGTTGCCCCAGCAGCCAGGGCCACAGGTAGTTTACAGATATGGATTTCGTGAGGTGGTCAGTCATGGGCCACCACGAGCAAAGGATCGCAGGATGAGATGTGGCATACTACCGTCATATGTTAGAGGGCTTGACCGCACTCGATATTATATGGAGGCCCTACAGAGGCCATCAGCCCCGAGGAGGAGCCCGAGCACAATACGCTGGATCCAAGACATCTTCCTGGATAGCCGGACGAGACCCGGGAGTATGAGCGATACCCCTGAGAGGGTACGACGCCACTGGGCTTACGACAGATGAGCCACCTCCCTTCCCACAGTACTGAGGGAGGATGTAGAGGCACCCCTGCCTAGCTCCGCAGCCATTGACCCGGCCTCCTGGGTCACAGAGACAGAGAGACCGGATGATACAAAGGGATGATGCCGGTGACAGTGCCTTTTTGGTTTGGTGGGCAGGGCAGAGAGCAGCCATGAGAGCACAACCCGCACAGCCAGATTTGGTGACTGTGATAGCGGAGAGGGACCGTCTCTTGGGCTAGGTGTATTACAGAGGGCAGCTTGCTGCTGCACAGGCACAGATTGGGGTGCTACAGGGGCAGTTAGCCCAGCATGTATATGTGCACAGCATACCGCAGCACCAAGCACACCACACACAAGACACAGCACAGCACCAGCCACATGCAGTGCAGCAGTGCACATGTGCACACCACACAGGCACAGGGTGTACCAGTAGGGCAGGGGCCACTTCTATTAGGAGTCGGGGGACCAGCCCCACCAGCCATGGTGGCACGGGCCCGCTATATGGAGGCGAGGCGAGAGCGAGGCCCAGATTATCAGACGTGCTAGATGGCACCGGGCGACTATCAGCCATATGCCGCGCACAGAGCCGAGACGTCCCGGAGTCAGAGATCACAGGGGGCCGCAGCCACAGCCGGTGGGTCACAGGTGGAGGAGGCGAGAGCCAACACAGAGACCAGCAGGGGGACGGGCCGAGGGTGGTGGAGAGAGCTGAGACATCCTAGGAGCGGATATGGGTTTTTGTTATTGGATATAGACACCGGTCTGCGAACCGAGTATGTATATAGAGGCCTGCGTGCCCACATAGGATTTATTTATTCATGTTTGTTGTATATACTGGCCTGCGAGCCGAGTACATTTTGTATAGTTGATACCGGCCTCATGAGCCGAGTATATTTTTGACATGAGAGACCGGCCTGCGAGCCGAGTCGAGATTTTGACAGAGACAGCAGCCTGCATGCCGCTTTGTATTTTTAGATCACAGAGGCCCCATACAGGTAGCTTTGTATATTTTGACATTGAGTTGATGATGATATATATAGATGAGTTTGATCCACATGGTGTGTAAATTTTTTTGATTTGATGCATATATTAGAATGTCTCATGTGTTTTGTCGATGGTATTGAAATTTAATGTATATAGATGATGTTGATGAAATTTTGATGATATGTATATGTGTTGATGGTATTCTGATGATAAATATTGATAACGATGTCGTTATGTAGGGAAAAGAGGCGGGCGCCACCAAAAATTTGCAAAAAATGAAGAAAAGGCCTAGGTTTAAGCAAAAGGAGACATGTGACCGATATCGGTTAGCTAACCGATGTCGGTAGCTATATGACCGATACCGGTTAGGTAACCGATATCGGTTATGCCAAAACGAGTTTTTCTAAAAATAGAAAAGCTTGGGAGGCAACTTAAGTTCTTATTTTTAGAGTCATGCAACAAGTTAAATACGAGAATGCGACGCTGTTGATGACTTATACAGGTAATTGCATGGGAGAATTGAGTGATAAGGAGGAAAGAGACAGGTAAAGTGATTGTGGGCTGAGATTAAGAAGGCAGAAAGACAAGTTATATTAAGAGGGTGGTGAACATGGCTGAACAAAGAGAAGCATCCAGCGGGCAGAGAGGAGAAAGAAGACAGGTTCCACCTCAAACTGCTGGATCCCCAGAGGTATAATTTGTTTTTTTGTTAGAATTAGATTTTGCACGGTTAAAAATAGAATGTGGTAAGGTAAATGGGTAGAAAGGTGATTATGCAAGAGTTTGGGGTGGGGTGAGTGTTGTAGGATAGGCAATCAAGTGTTTGAGATATGTTCGTAGGCACAGAGAGGATTAAACGAGCGAAAAAGCTATCATATGTGGTGTTGTTGAGAAGGGTGGTTAGAAGTAACAGTGACCGGTATCGGTTATAAGACCGGTATCGGTTAGTAACCGTTATCGGTTAGATATAACCGATACCGGTTACTGTGTAAAATTCCAGATTGTGTTAAAAAACACCTGGAGATGTTATTTATTGATTTGTTGTTTGTTGATTTGATGTATGCAGGCAGAGGCAGGATTGCGGATGAATGATAGGGTGCCAGCTTTGTTGTCACGAGTCCGAGCAGATGTAACACCAGCTGAGTGGGCATTGATAAACCGTGTGGGGTTAAGTGGAATCCACTATTATTCACGAATCACACGCAATCATGCTATGTCAGCAGCGTTTGATTGAGAGATGGAATCCGTAAAAGAATACCTTCTATCCGCCAACAGGGAGATGATGAAAGACGCTGAAGATGTGTTTCAAATTTTGAGGCTCCCACCACAGAAGACCAAAGTATCGTGCAGGCCTAAAGCATGCGCGGGGAGCGATAACAAGAGATTTGGTCCAAATTTGCACGAGATTTGACACAAATGAGGTTTGACATTCACTTATGGTATAATGTTTGCAGCACACCCTGAGGCAACAAGGTTGGCAGTGGTATTAATGATAGCGGTGGGGTATTATGCATTACCGAGGGCGGATGGGGGAAGATTTCCAAAAGCATTGATGTGTATTATTTGGGAAATGATAGAAAGGAGCGTGACTTTCGCATGGGCACCCGCATATCTGGCGGAGCTATACAGGGGTTTATGGGCCTGCAGGTGAAATCACAGGACTACACTGATTGTGCATACTTATTACATTGTTGGGCCTATGAGCACATTGTTTGTGTGTGACCAATAGGCCAACCCATCCAGTTAGGAGAGACAGGAGTGCAGAGGTTGGGATTCAGGCGATGGGTCCAGATAGAGCAAGAGGTGAGATCCCAGGCCGTGACAGATGACGTCGAGTATTATAGGTAGGTGTGGGAGATGGTGATGATCATGATATCCATGAGGCCTTACGGGAACTATATGGTGACAGAGAACATAGCTGAGGATTTGAGGGGTGTAGAGCGATTAAGGTGGATCATGGGGCACAGGCCAGGTGAGTACGAGAGGATTCCTCTAGATCACGTGTGGTGACAATTTGGATTTGTTCAGGATATACCCATGGCTTATAGACCATACATGAGGATCGACGCCGAGGCATCATTCTCGCCTCCCTAGCCGACACCTCCAGAAGGACCAGAAGAGATAGCATCCGATCGCAGGGTAATGGATGCAGGAGCGACAGAGGCTTATAGATTGTGGTGGGTAGCAGAGCTGCGAGGTTCACGTGAGAGGGCTGATCATCCTGACATAGCTGTGATTACAGCAGAGAGAGATCACCTGCAGGGTTTAGTTCACCAGCTTCAAACGCAGGTGAATGAGACAACAGATTGTTAGCGGTTATGCAGTCACGAGTGGAGAGACTAGAGGTGAGATTCCTCCACGCGAGAGGGCGTATTCATATGTTACAGAGAGATTGGAAGATCAATGGGAGGAACCAATAGCAATGGCACCTTTGAGGATGGAGAGGCCAGGTGAGCGGCGTCGACGATCACGATCATCACCTGGTTCGGGATGAGGCGCAAGGGTCTAAGTGAATTTCATAGAGGTAGAAGAATAAATAAGGATGCCGACCTGCACGTCGATGATATAGAAGATGTATTTGTTTAACATCTAAATAAAACTGAATATGTATGTTGATTTGAGTTATGATAATAATAAGAATGTTTGTGTTTTGAATGTTTGTTTTGAAAAAGGACCAAGGTGAGTGTTATCAATATAAATATGTGAAATCATTTATATTTTAACAACACATGATAGGTTATGGTAGGGGATGGTCGAGCTAACCTTCGGAGACCCCATGTCTCCTAAGTGCTTGCCTACATAGCCCATTGCACAAAGCAAGGAGGGGCCTCAGACCGATGTAGTTCTCCCTTAGGACCAGGGAGAGGTGAATTCAGCAATTTGGTTGTGGTTAGGCAATTTGTTGGTTGGTAAAAATATTGATATTGGTAGGGTAATGTTGTTGGTGTTGGTAAGGTATTGGGGGTATTGGTGTAGGTATAGGTGAAGCGAAGGTTAGCTTACCCAAGTATTAGGGAACCGTGTCCTGATTAAGGTCAACACATAATCCTAGATTCGGGTAAAAGAGGGAAAAGTGTCCCATAGTTGGAAAGAGCTAAACAAACCACATATTATCGGAGGATGAACTTGAATCCCTAGGTACCTTGCATAGGTGAGAAGTCGATAGGTGAAAAGAGTTGTATAATCACAATATATCGGATATACGTCACGTCCCTTGAGTTTTGTTGTTTTGAAGAATGGTGAGATGAGGTGGATGGTATAGTGGGGCAAGATCGAACTTGTTATAAGGTGATTATTCTGACGAAAGAGAACCAAACCTAAATAGACAAGTCCATGACTCAAAAGTGCTTTTGAATACTACTTTTATTTTTCTGATATAGACTGATCGATGCGGGAAGTCCATATGGGATATGCATTTTGTTGTTCTTGAGCTCTTCACGAAGCTGATCAATGCGAGAAGCTTCTGATAGAGGCTGACTTTGTATAGTTGTCCTTCAAGGGAGCAGTCTATTTATAGTAGCAGATGCGGCTTTTGTGTATAGCTGTCCTTCAGGGGAGCAGTCTATTTATAATAGCAGATGTGGCTTTGCACATATAGCTGTCCTTCGAGGGAGCAAATATGTATAACTTTTTGAGGTCTAGATGTCCGTTTGGCATGAAGCATCTAGTTTTGTAGGAAGTTTGACTCAAGAATATCCCATAATTGTATAATTGAGAACGTGTTATTTTGATACTTTTAAGTCATGGACCAGACTAAAAAGGGGAAGGCATCTTTAAGAGGAGATGATGACCAAACCACGTGAGCGTGATTCTATTTTGAGATGCATGAAACAAGGTGTATGAGGTGGTAAATGAGCTCAAGGGACGAGCGCAAGGTAGATAAGAAGTGATATAACACTAAATTCAATAGTAGAATGGTCGAAGATGCAAGGCATTAAGGGGTTCAGCTCAGCTTACCATCGAGCTTAAGCTAAACCAGTAAGTGCCTCGATCCATAAGTGTGAGTGATAATGTAAGGCCCAATCCAATTTGGAGCAAATTTTCCACGCTTGCTCTTTTCTAGTTTGGTTACATGTTGATTCTCTTTTGAGGACAAGATCACCAACCTTAAAGGTACGCTCATGAAGTCACTTATCATCATAAGCACGCTTGATGCGCTTTTGATAGATTTGAAGGTGGTCAAGAGCCGTAAGACGACGCTCACAAGAAGCTCCAATTGGGCTAACCGCTCTTGCGTGAAATCATCATTGTGAGAATATCCTGAGAGATATTCTTAGGAGGGTATTTGTATTTCGAGAGGCAAGACAACCTCGGTACCATATACCAAAGAAAATGGTGTGGCATTAGTGGAGGTACGAATGCTGGTACGATAAGCCCAAAGGGCAAAGGGGATGTGATCAGGCCAATTTTTCCTAGAATCGTTAACGACTTTCATGAGAATTTTGGTCAGGGTTTTGTTAGAAGATTCAGCTTGACCATTTGCTTGTGGATAGTAAGGTGATGAGAAACTAAGTTTGATACCAAAGTTGTCACAAAGGTCTTGTAACAACTTATTTTTGAAAGATTTTCCATTATCTGTTATCAGGTGATGAGGAACACCAAAACGATAGATAATGTGATGGTTAATGAATTCTACGATTTTTTCTTTTTTGGTTGAAATGAGTGGAATGGCCTCCACCCATTTAGTGTAATATTCAGTTGTTGTGATTATCCAACGGTGACGTTGCGAAGAGGGTGGGTGAATCTCACCAATAAGGTCTAAACCCCATCAGTGAGAAAGGCCAAAGATCTCGTGCACCAGAGCGGATGGCTAGGAGTATGTTGAAGGTTGGCATGTTGTTGACACATAACACAACGCTTAACATATTCGTAGCAGTCATTATTAAGAGTAGGCCAATAATAGCCTAGGCGAAGGATCCGTTTAGCCACGAAAGGCCACTAAAATGTCCACCACAAATACCGTCATGGACTTGTTGGATGGTATAGGTGACCTCCGCACCGGTTAGACATCGAAGGAGGATGCCATCAAAGCCACGTTTATAGAGGAGTCCCCCCATGACGACATAACGAGAAACACTTTTAAGAAAAGCACGTTTTCCGCTACTACTAGAAGGTCGTGTGGAGAACAGAGGTCAGTAAGGTAGTCGTGAAATTGGTGATACCAGTATCCTCGCGAATTAGCAGATACATTATTTACCATACAAACATCCGGACCGAGTAAGATGGGGCAAAGAGTTGTTGACCAAGACAAATATGTCGTAGTCACTGGTGAGGCAGAATTTGTGAGGCCAAGCAAGCCATAGTATCCGCAAATTTATTAGTTGAGCGGGAATGGTTTGATAGAATAATGAGTAAATAAGGTCAAAAGTGAGTCCACGTAATGTTTGTACTTTTGAAGTTCCTCATTTTTACATTGGTAGATGCCCATAACTTGATTGACTACCAAATGAGAGTCACCAAAATGTTAATAGACTTTACACCTAAGTGTAACGCAACCCGAGACCCAAAACAGGCCTCGTATTCCACTCAGATTATTAGTGCAGGGGAAATCGAGCCGAATGAAAGAGGCATAGGTTCAAAGGTCCAAGAGGAATGAGAACAACGCCGCCCTCCACCGCCACGCTGCATTTGGATCCATCGAAGAAGAGGGTCATTGGATACGACTCCTCACTGAGTGAAAGAGTGGCGATGAGTTCGTCAGGGAAAGTAAAATTGGTAAATTGTTCCCTAGGTAAAGGGGCTTCCGCGAGTTGGTCTACGATAGTTTGTCCTTTGACTGATTTCTGGTGTACAAACTCAAGGTCGAGGTCGGCGAGGAGCATAAGCCATCGGGCGATGCGTTGGTTTAGATGAGGTTTGGCATACATATAATGGATGGGGTCCACGTTGGTGATGACAAAAGTTTTGTGATTCAGGAGGTAATGTCGAGTTTGGTGGCCACGAATGATAGGGCTAGGCACAACTTTTCTACATGTGTATACCTAGTCTCGTAATCCACAAGAGTACGACTTATGTAATAAATGGCTTGTTCTCGATGCTCGAGTCACGATGTGCGAGCATGGCTCCTACAGCATGGTCGGTGGCAGAAAGGTAAAGGTAGAAAGGGCGATCATCCCGAGGTGGGATAAGCACGGGTGGTCGCAAGAGATAGGCTTTAAGAGCCTCAAAGGCTCACACTGGCACTCTTCGCCCATCAAAGACAATGTCCTTTTTAAGGAGATGATGAAAAGGTTGACATCGATCCGAGAGTCAGTGAAATGAAACGCCGATAGATTGAGTTTTCCCCGCAAACTACGCAATTGTTTGAGGTTAGTGGGTGGGGCATTTCTAGGATAGCTTTGACTTTAGCTGGATCGACCTCGATGCCACGCAAAGAGACAATAAAACCAAGGAGTTTTCCTAAAGGACACCAAAGACACATTTCTTTGGTCAAGACGAACACAAGATTGTAACAAAGTGATCGAAAATAATGGTTAAAACATCGAGATGTTCACCGCGATGTTTAGATTTTCCAAGAAGATCATCGACATAATCCTCAAGGATAGTGTGCATAATGTCATGAAAATGTAAGTCATAGCCCACCGATAGGTCGCACCAACGATTCTTAAGGCCAAACGGCATGACACGATAGCAGTAAGGTTCCCAAGGAGTTATGAAGGTGGTTTTATGTTGATCGGCCGGGGCTACCAAAATTTGATTGTATCCCGAGAAGCCATCCATGAGAGAAAGCATCTCATGGCCCACAGTGAGATCAACAAGTTGATCAATACTTGGTAGGGGGAAGTCATCCTTTGGGCAAGCGAGGTTAAGGTCCCAGAAATCCATACATATCCGAAGTCCCCCCGTTGCTTTAGTATCAGGTACGATGTTAGAAATCCATCGAGGATAGTCAATAGTAAGATGAAGGAAACAGAAAGGAGTCGCTCAAGCTCTTCTTTGACCAAGAGGGCAATGCGTGGATGCATTTTTCTCGCCTTCGCTTTAACTGTTTGGAGTCGGGTTTCGTAGTAATGTTATGGACAACAATGTCAGGATCAATTCCTGGCATGTCAGCATAGGACCAAGCGAAAGCTTGGTTATGGGCACAGAGGAAGGTAGTGAAGGCAGTTTGTTCTGATGCGTTAAGAGATTGTCCGATCTTCACAATGTGAGGATCATCCTCTGTGTGGATGTTGATTTCTATAGTCGACTCATTCAACATGGTTTGAGTTTCAGATGGTAAGGCGCGTTGAATATAAGAGTCATCCGCACCAAGATAAGTGAGGATGGAGTCATCATCCTGGCACTCAACAACATTAATTGAAGGTGAGTCTTCTTCAATCATGTCTGGATACAAAAGGGGAAAAGAAGATGGGTCTTCATTATCACGTTGATAAGTGAGAGGACCCAGGAAGATAGCGTTTATGAAAAAAAAAAGTTAGGAGGGATAGATTCCGGGTCTATCGACTCTGTGGGTGACGATGGCAAAATGGGTGATGATGGTTCAGAAAGGGTGACTTCGTCGTCTTCCTGGATACAATGGATATGTGGTTTCTTCGGTGTAGGTGGTTCAGAGAATCCAAGACCACGACGATCTTTGTGTTTGCATGTAGTCACGGAATGATCGTATGTCGGCCTTGTTCATAAAGACCGAAACCAAAGCCCTTCCAAGCACAGCGCGTTAGGAAGGTGAGGGCGAAACGATGATTAGTTAGATATTGAAAATCAGATTGGAAGGGAACCACACCAAGGGGAGGTTCAGGGGTGACAGAGGATGCGTCGACACCCCCATACGTTAGGTTGGTATGGCAATTAGGTGGTCCATAGGAGATTACTTCCCCCACACGACGGTCGTAGGTAGGATGCGCATGTAACTGTCCGTACTCCTGTGGGGTATGGAAAGTGCTAACGTTATATAGGTGATACTCCCCCAACGTAAGGCATTGAAAAACATCTACCAAGGGATCTGAGGTTGGGATGTTGTCCGCTGGGAAGGAAGTGGTATTTGCGGCGCGGTTTCATTGGTTGAAGGTGTAGGTGCGGTTGAGGTGGATGGTTGAGGTGTGGTCAAGTAGATGGTTGGGTTAGATGAATGGGTGCCTTGACCGGTACAAGCACATCATTAGGGCGATATAACATATTACAGTGGTTTTCAAGGGGGAGCGTCAACTTTTACTGTGTAGGACTTCCCTCATACTCAAATTTTATGCACCTATGTAAGGTGGAGGGAACGCATCCCATAGCCCGATCCAAGGGCGGCCTAACAACATGTTGTATCGAATTCTCCTCAAGGACATAGAAGAGTTCGGTAAAGTACGTGGCCCTACACGAAATGTTAAGGATCACGGTGCCTAAGGTAGAAGTAATAAAGATCATTAAATGAACGCAACATGGTGGGGTCGGGCACACATGCAAATAGAAGGGATATTCATTTGTTGAAGGCTTTGGAAGAGATGATGTTTAAGCTAAGACTCTCATCGATCATAACACGACGTACTCGGATGTCCCGGACGTAAGCCGAGATGAAAAGAGCGGGGTCGATCTCTCGCACCAAAGTCGACAATTTCATCTTCTGAGAAACCGACAAAGAAGCGGCTTGTTGTGCAGGACAGTGGTGGGTAGATTGTTTGGTGAGAGAAGCAACGTGGTCGGGTGTTAAATGGAGGCAACGGGCAAGGTTTCATTAGGTAGACCTCTATCCTCAAGGATCTCAACGAGAGCTTGTCGATGAGATTCGAGGTTTGAATGAGATCATACAAAGGTCATTTTTACAGTGTGATCGGTGAAGTTGTTTGATCATGGTTCGGTGGGAAACTCCATCAGAGACGGGGTAGGTAGGTCCACGAATAACCACTTTAGGTGGTGGTGCGATCGGGATGGTGGACGGAGAAAGAGAGGCCGCAGGTGTGCTTTCTTTAGCTTTCCCATTGTTTTTCTACCCTCGAGTAGCAATACTAATCATGTTGATCTCGTGAACACGAGAGGAGGAAGATGGTAGGGATAAGTCATTGTCTTTCGAGAGGTGGGGTTAGTAATAATGATAGATCTTGGTGAGGTGGGGACAGTGGTATAGGAGAGGGGATTGAAGCTAAAGGTTTCTCCCTTCGTAAGTTGTCTTTCTTAACCTTTCTATCCGAGAGAGGTGACTGACGAAGGATGGCTTTCAAAGCTTTGCATCCCTCTACATCATGTCCTGGTGTGCGGTGGTAAGCACAGATTTTAGACTCATCATAACCTATAGGTCGAGGTTTAGATGGATCATAGGGTCTAAGTGGGGGTAGGGAAATGGTCGCATTCTCCACCAACATATCAAGGATCTTGGCGTAAGATCCTTTGAGCGGTCAAAGTCAGAGGAAGATGAGGCTATTGATTGGGTGGGTTTTGGTAATGGTTGGGTATGGTTGGTTCATACGGGTGGTGGTTTAGACAAGGGGTTTTGATAATTGGATTTAACTAAACGTGGCTTCTTCGGCGCAGAAGTTATGTTTAGCTGTTAGATGATGAGGCCATAGATGACGTGGTGGCAGGAAACAACCACGGAGAAAGAGGAGTGACAAAAAACAAATCCTTTGATGATGGAGTTTGTTTAGGGTTGATAGGTGGACAGATACTTGGGGTGATGGTGTTGATACACCCATGGATCTCTGTATGGGTGCAGAAGGTGCAGGTCATTTTAAAGAAAACGCAGGAGGTATGATGTATTGAGGCAAGGTGGAGGGGTGAGGTCCCAATATAGAAGGTAGGTGTGACGGCGAGGGTTTTAGTTGTGACAGAGGCATAGATTGGACTTGAGGGATTGGGTTTGTCTCCTAGGTGGATGGACGGCTTTATTTTTGGATAAATCTAACCGTTTAGGTGGGTGTGTTAGGCTAGGTATTGGTGAAGTCCCAAGCATAGGGGAAGGTTTGGTTAGGTTAATAGAGGTGGATGAGGTATTCGGTAGAGATGAGAGGGGTGAAGATGAGGACATAGGCATTTTGAGCTTTTGTAAACACCTCGGGTATATGGTAGAGGTGTCTGGATCGGTCATCTGCATTTGAGTAGAGCATGGTGTACTCAAACGCTCCCATAGGACTCGCCTATCTTCTGAGGGATGACAATCTTCACGTGTGAAGAAGAACTTTGATATGGAAGAGAGGTGGGTTGTGATTCCGGTCCACTATGGGTGTGATACAGGGGGTAAATGAGGCACTGTATCAATGGGTGTTAAGAGGTCAACCGGTCACTGAAAAGATTTAGGCGATGAAGAACTAATAGGTAGGAGAGCATGTTTGAGGGGATCCATCATGATTAAAGAGTTTGGTGATGTCGGTTCGAGAGGTTTCTCTTCTAAGGATGACAAAAATAGTGGCGAGCCTTCTTCTTTTACAACAAGAGTGGTAGAAGGAGATGTTTGGGAAATAGATAAGTTAGATAACATCCGCTCACAATCTTTTGCAGGGATGTGGTGTAAGAAGGCTCATCTATGAGAAGAGAACTCATGGTTAATTCCTTTATGGGTAAAGGAATGGCAAGATTATCATTTTGTCTTGATGGTGGTGAAGGGGGTGCGGATCCCTACGTTAGTGACGAGGCTTGATTCAGAATTTCCTCGATAGAAGCTTTTGGTTGGGAGTCAAGACCGCATGGATTTCATGAACACTCTCCTCGCTAAGATATCTTGGTTTATGTTATATTAGATGAGTGGTTTGGGAATGGTTTGTTGAAGATTTTCAAATTTCAAGGTTAGCGGGGCATTAGGATTGTCGAGAGTTATATCCCCTGCATCAACCATTTCCTTGCACTATGTTTTTCAACATCTTGCAGTTTTCGTGACTGTGTCCCTTCACGCGGTGGAAGTTACAGAAGTCATTTTCTTTATACCAAGAAGGAATAGCGCGGGTGGAATCAAACCCGGAGTGAGGTTTAACAGGAGGCAAGGTGATAGCTCCTGCTTTGAGCAATTTTTCCAAGATCACACCATAAGTTTCTCCCAAGGGAGTGTAATTGATGGGCTCGGCTTTATACTTATAGGTGGTTTTTGGTGGGGTACTAGATGGTGCTTGGGATTTGACCATCACCGCATGTACAACTCCTTTTGATTTCAAAGCAGTCGATGCATGAGAATTGGTGGTGTTGGGTTTGTTGGTGGAGTCTTGGGTTCAGAAATTGGGGTTTTTGTTGCGCAACCGCAATTTCTCTTCCTCTAAGGCTCGAATCTCTAGTTTTCGAGCCATAGTAAAGGCCTCATCAAAGGTGCGGAAAGTTTGAATTTGGAGGGTGGGAGAAATGTGCTTAGCGCAGGCCCGCGTAAAGAGTTCGATGAGTTCGGCCTGAGGTAAGGCATAAGTGAGTTGGTTGATGAGGCCCCGCCATCGTCCAACGAAATCTGCGATAGATTCATCTTCAAATTGTCGATGGCATAGAGGTCGGTGATGGATACTTTCTTGGCAATATTAATGGAGAAATGATCCAAGAAAGATTGGGCTAATTGGTTAAAAGAGAAGATTGAGTGTTGGGTTAAAGCACTGTACCACTCCAAGGTGGGTCCTGATAAGGACATGGGAAAGGTGCGGAGTAGTAAGGCATCGTCATGAGCAATCAGATAGCAGGCATGTCTAAATGATCGCAAGTGTTGTTGAGGATCCTCCTTACTATTAAAACGAGTAAATTTTGGTAATTCCCATTGAGGAGGATATGAATGAAGGGGGACAGAAGGATGAATAGGCTCTCAAAAAACTTGCTCGTATGTCGAAGTCTCGATTACTAAATAAAACCGAGGGTTCAATCTTAAGGAACAAATTAACAAATGTGCCAAATGAATTGCAAAACATGTCTAAATGATTACTCAAAGACTTCAAAATACATCAATTTCCCGTGATGTCTATCTCTTTGGTTACATCCTACTATTTTAAAAAAGGACACCTTCAAATTGTGGATGGTCACCAAGGAGGAGGTGTTTCATCTTCCAAGAACATGATGCAATAATTTTGCGAAACATACTATTTTTAGAATTTACTATTTTTAGAAAGACTACTAAAAAATCACAATTTGGGCCCCTTAAACATGGATTTCGGGGTCAAACATTGCCAAATGTTGAGAATTCTACACATTCCAAGCTTTCAGTTTGAACGGAGTCAATCGGAGGTTTGCAAAAGTTATGGTCTCTGGAAGTCGCTGATGGTGCTTGGCTTCCTCGAAATGTAAGCCTCCAGATTTTGCATCTTGTCCATCATTTGTTTGATTAAATCAATGGTTGGGTAAGATGATGGTGCGGTTGTTGTAAACGGAGGAGGATTGGGCCAAGAGCCACTACTAGACAATGGTGGGGTTAAATGTTGATAAGGTATTGATGACGAATATGTTGAGGCTGACCGAATAGGGATGTCCTATATAAGATGTTGAAGCCACCGATAAGTGTGTGGAAATGAAAAGGTGGGTGGAGCTTGAGAAGGAAAGCTCATGTGGATAGGTGGCAGAGAGCAAGTTATGAAAGGGGCAGTCTGCGAGAGAGACGAGGTAGGAGCAGTCAGCGGTAATGATATGTGGGGCCCCAGATTAACCAAAGGAAAGCCAATCTGTGCCGTATGAACCCCCGAAGCCACTGAGTTGGGAGACGGGGCTAAGGATGAAGAAGGTAAGGCGGAGTTATTAGGTGGGGAAGGAGCTAAGTGAGCAGCTATACTAATAGGCATACCAACGAGAAGTTGACCGTCAGGCGTACGGTCAGGGGTATGGGACAAATAGTACTGTACGGCTAGGATTAGCATCCAAAAATTTGGCAAAGTCCTTATCTCCTACAGGGATCTTGGGAACATCACTGGTGTCCGTAGGATTCCCCATAGGATGTGAAGGGGGTGATTCAGCAAAGGCACGGAACAGGCATGTGAAACCATGGTTGTGGCTTGTTTCTGAGTGATAACAACCATGGACAAGAGTACACAAAGCAAGGATTCAATCTATCAGGAACAGAAACAACAACAAAATGTTGGAATTGGTAGGTTGCTGGTTTGTCGGGAACTGTGAAAGACAGTAACCGATATCGGTCGATAACCGATGTCGGTCGATCAGCCGAAGCGCGGCCGCTTAACCGATGTCGGTAGAATAGGACCGGTGTCGGTCACTATGAAAGCAAAGAGAAGATGTAAGAAGCTGCTGGTTTGGGATTAACAATGCTTAGTATACCCACCAAACTGTTCTGAAGTGATCACTGAAACTAGTGTATGACAGAGAAACAGAACTAAAAACAAGCAAGATGCACAAGCAAATCAAGAGACTAACCCTAGGATTAGTTTTAATTATTGTGGGCTTATGCCTTAGACGCAAGATGATGTCAATCCTAAACAAAAGACCTAAGGGAAATGTCAAGTTTGTTTTGGCTTATAAGGTTACCTCAATCGGGTGGAGGAATACCGCGGAAAAGGGGGATGTTTGAGCTGTTGTGTTGATTATGATGTGATTTGGTATGTGTTGTGCAGTGAAAGTAAGATTAATTTCTCATCAATACCGTGGATATCACCCCCACGTGTACGACCTGTTACTTAATCTACGTTCACTAGAATTAAAAACAACAAGCAAACATGTGATGCACGTGTTTTAAACCCAAATCAAAAATGATATTCGATGAAGCAAAGGAGATGACTTTCACTAAAGCAAAGATGAGGAAGAAAGACAAATTCTTTTACCAAAATAACAAAATATCTTGTGAATATTTAGAAGAAGAAAATAGCAAGTGTGCTCCCTATATGAAAGCAAGCAAGAAAGAAAGAAACCCGAGAAGGGTCCCACCGGCATGCCAAAATGTTTCACACAGAATGTTTCCGTTCTTAGAATAGAGTTGCTTCTATCCTTTCATTCTCTTGAGAAACAGATAAAGGTTAGGGCTAGGAGGAATACCTGTTGAGTGTTGGGAGGGTGTGCGCGTACCGTAGAGAGAGATCAGACCGATTGCGAAGAACTCCTTTTTGTCTGGGAAGGACTACCTATGAATAAGAATGCAAGACCACCAGATTATAGTTAGACAATAAATGAGGGAACTGCCTTGGGCCCAGAAATATTAGACTTCCTTTCAAGGTGGTCAGCCTCCCTTTAATACGAATTAACACAAATGATAACAAAGAAGTTATTGCGAAATTACACTTTAGTTACCTCGTTAAAAAGCAATAGAGGAAAGGCTGGTTTTGGTTTGAGTCACAGTGACCGATGCGGTCACTGTATAACCGATTATGGTTATAACACCGGTACTGGTGGCTGATAACCGATATCGATAGGGGCAGTGATTTAGGGGCTTTCAATGAAGGTTGGTTGTAAGGCGGTTATGGTGTTTATAAGGTTGGTAAATGATTAGGGGTAGGCAATAGGGTGATGGAGAAGACTCAGAGAGTGTGGGAGCTGTTCTTGGGCAATGTAAGGGCAGAGGAATGAAAGTTAGATGTAGGGTGCTATCAGGTAGTAGATCTAGGAGTGAGCTTATAATTACTATGAATCAGAAGTTCAAGAAATGGTATTTAAAAACGTACAAGACACTACTTACTAGTTCCTGATGAAGATACAGGTCCAAGGATTGTGATGACGAAGGCAAGGCTCAGGTGGGATGATCCGACAATCAAAAGTGAGCTATCTTCTCTCCCAATGCTTGGATGAGTGTCGCTATGCTCTCGTTACTCGCCATGCAGCCTCTGGGCTCGATGTCCTTCTCTGCAAACTCTTCTCTTTTCTTCACTTGTCTCTGTCTCTGCCAAGTGAATTCCGGATCTTTCAAATGAATTCCGATCCTTTTTTTTGGTTAGGGGAGGTCATTTACAGGGAACCGATGGCGGTTACGTAACCGATGGCGGTTGAGTAGGAACCGATGTCGGTTAAGTCAAAGTGGGCTATTTTTAGTAAAATAGCCAACTTTCCCTCCTTTTCTCCCGAGGGATTAGTTGTGGGCTTGGTCAAGTCATTATTAGGTTGGTTTTGGTGCGGGTGAGGAGTAATTAGTCATGGGTGTGGATGTAGACCAAGTTATAGGTCTTAATTAGGTTAGTTTAGGGTTAGGGCTAGGTCATGATGAGGTGGCGAAATGAGGTGGCAGGTTTGGAGATGTGGATTTATTAATTATAAGGTAATTAATAGATAATTGTGTAAGGACTCCACTGCTCGATTTGGTTCTTACAAAAATATTCAGTTGATCAAATA
The DNA here is from genome assembly GCA_018340775.1 of Taxus wallichiana var. yunnanensis. Classification (NCBI taxonomy): domain Eukaryota; kingdom Viridiplantae; phylum Streptophyta; class Pinopsida; order Cupressales; family Taxaceae; genus Taxus; species Taxus wallichiana. The sequence goes on along the minus strand of CM031240.1, from coordinate 137,708,979 downwards.
TCGAGGTATGCCATCAAACCGAATATGTGGAAGGTGTGTGAGTTAGATCCTGGTGTGATTCTTTCTACTATCAAAAGTAGAGTAGATCTTAGTGGTTCATTAGATTGAATTTCCATGTTATGTTAACTTCAAACTAGATATACATCTACATGAATAATATTTGATTAAATATTAATGATTTTGTTTAAAGTTTTTAGGTTTAAAATTCTATTTAATTGCTTACTAACATGTTTTTGTAGGTTTAGTGGTGCCAAAAAATCTTTGACCTTCACATGGTTGGCACTCGTTAATAGAGAATTTCATATTCTCAAAGCTAAGAGAAGCTAAGAGAAATTATTGAAATTGGACATGCATGTTTTCGTCTGGCAGCTTGTTGAGTTGAAAAATGGTGACAATTTCACTTTTGCATGAAGTTAACTTAAAGCTAATGTCTAAGTTTACTATCCAACATAAATATTGCAAAAAAATAACAAGCACAAATTTAAATTTCCCCACCTATATTATATGAAAAATCCTCTTAACATGTTTCTTGCAAACAAAAACAATAACTTACCCGTCAAAGTTATAGCCTTTTTCGATCTTGCACTCTTAAGAGACTAATCCCAATCGAAGTATCTAGCAGAGGATCAAGATCATTGGGTATCAAAATTATTCTTCCCCAAGTGTATACTAGGCCATATGGACATGTGGGCACTATTTGTTTGGTCCCATGAGCTTTTGATTGTAAAATATTGCATATGGAAGCCTAACACTAACTCAAATTGAAGATTTTAACATTATTGCATTCAACGAGACAACACAAAAACAACATTGACCTAGGTAAAATTGTGAGAGGATTTATTGGAGGGTCTCGGCATGAATGTGAAGGTCTAGGTGAGACCTTTTAAAGTGCCGCAGAGCCCGAAAAATCACTTGTCAAAGTTATATCTTTTTTTCTCTTGGGAACTTAAGAGACTATGCCCAGAGGATTTAGTTGGGAAGGATTGGAATCATCGGGAACTGAAATGATGCCTCCCCAGCATATGCTATGCCACATAGATATTTGGGAGTTTTCTTTATTGTCATGATATTTTTATGGAAAAATATCTCATTTAACGACCTAGCATTGACTCAAATTGAAGAGTTTGGTATTGTTACATTTGATGTGACAACGCGAAAATTGCATTGACTTGTGAAAAATATTGATATCCTTTTTATAGGATATCAATGTGGATTTATAGGTCTAGACAAAACCTTTCAAATTATAACAAATCCCAATAAATTACTCATGTAAGTTATATCCTTTTTTTCTCTCGGGGCTCTTAAGGGACTATGCCCAACCTAAGTAGTCGGGAAGGATCGGGAGCATTGAGAACCAAGTTGACACCTTCCCTAGTGTAGACCGAGGCCAAAACAATGTGTGGGATCTATCCATATGGTTTCATGAGCTTTTGATGGAAAAATAGTGTTTTGCATCTTATCATTGACTCAAATTGAAGAGTTCGGCATTGTTGCATTCAATGCAATAGCCAAAAACCACATTGAGATTTGAAAACCTTGAGAATATTTCATGAGGGTATCTATAGACACCTGAAATATGCTTACACTTAGTATTTCATCCTATTCAACCAATTGACAACACTTCATTAACCAACCCTTCTTCACTCCACTCTCGGATACCCATATACGACACCTTCTCGATCGTATTCCTCCTACAATCATCTTATTTGGCTAATATCTCTCTTATAGAAAAACATTCCTCCTTTCGACCATTCGAGAACCTCCCTAGTTTTCTCTAGACCACTTCTATTGCTTTCTTAGGCTATCTATCACCACAATTGGTTATCCAGACCCCTCTCAACTCTCAATGAGTCTCTAATCACTTGCTAATCAATTTTAACCAGCCTAAGCCCTAATTAACTAGCCTACACCAAAATTAACTAAGCCTAAAGCATGTTTAGCCTAATCTAATCTAAAAGCTTTAGTACCACATCTACCCAAATTCCAAACTCTTCCATTTGGAAAACTATAAATAGAAGGGTCACTCCTCCCTCTCAACCTTACACCCTTTTTTCATAACAAATCTCTCTCACATTGGGAGATATTGGCATTAGACCTCACTTGCATCAGCTAAGCTAATAAGGCATTTGATCTTGGCTATCCTTCATTAACAGAGATTCATCTTGCACCCATGATAGGTTAGTAATGGAATAGCTAAACTTGGCCATCTAGCAATTTAGTGAGATTCATTCACCCTCATCGATTAAATAAAAAAATGATTTCTTAAGTATTTAGTAGGCATATTTTACTAAGCTTTCAAGAATAGAGGTTAATGATATTTGCTAGATTTCTTGTTTAATTCAAGTTTAAATGCATGCAAATAGGATTCCTTGCTCATTTCTTATCTGATGGTCCATTGAGGATTTGGCACAAAGCTTTGGGGTTTTGCCCCATATCCATAGCTCTTTGCAAAATCTTTCATTGAACACATTTGGCATGCCCAGTGGGACACTTATGTCCATCCTCCATTAATGGAGGTCTTTTGAGTTCTTCAAAGTTCATTTTCAAGTTTTTTGGGTCAAATCACTTGTTATTTCCTCATTTCTGTTTCTAACACTAGATAAATGACCTTCATTTACATGTATTTTATGGGTTTGATATAGAAATAGGACACTTTGATTAACAACTAACTTGTTTTCTTTTGAAATTTTGAAAATCCGTGAGTTTTGTAGGTTTTTTACACTTTGCACGTGTAGGTTTTGTAAAGGGGCGCGTCCATGTCAAAACTCCAGCATCCCCATCAGAATAGGTGCGCACTTATCTAGTTGTGTTCATCATTGGAAAATTTTATCTCTGCAGGACGCACACGTGTCTCCGTCGGCTGGTCCACGTCTCCGTCTCTCTAGGCCGCTTCGTAAATAACCCCACCGTGTAAAAAAAAATGAAACTTTTGTTTTTATGCTCGACGCATCTCCGTTGAACCCTAAGCATCCACGTCGAGTTGTAAGAATCTTTTTTTCTGTCTGCAGACGCATTTGTGTTTTTAGTATCTGTGGATTTTACTAATTTTGTTTTTCAGGCGTATCTGTTGAGTTAGGCATGTCCGCGTCAGAACCCTAGTGTACCTATCAAAAAAACCCACATAGGTTTTATTCCCCTTTCCATTTTTTTTTACTTTGCACGTGTCTACGTTGGTTAAGGCGCGTATCCATTGGATGGGGAGAGAATGTGTCATTCTGGATGCGCAGGTGTCTCTGTGTAGTCTGGTTTCATTCATTTTATTTTTAGTGCTCCTTGTTTTGATCATATCTTTTAACTCGTTAACCCGTTTTCAGACTTTGAATAGGCATCGAAAAGATAATTAAGCGTACTTTGTGAGGGAACTTCCAAAATTATGATACCTTTGGTATACCTACTTCTATCACAAAACTCGTAAAGTTCTCGGAGACCTCCAAAAATGCAAATTACCAAAAACTGTTATAAACAACCAAAAATAGATTTCTAGAATTTTTCGATTTTCTTGGTTTTCCAACTTTTGCAGGGTTCTAACAGTGGTTTACAAGTTTCCTCTTCATTAAGTTATTTTGTACTAACTTGTTTTAAAATGTTTGCATCTTCATTTGTGAAAGTTTGAAATGCATATGCTCTTCTCTCGCGCCTTTCTAGGTGATCTTGGGAATCATAAACGTTTCACCACTTTCTTCATACTTGTAAAATGGTTTAAATAGCTTTCAAAGTTGGTTAAAAGGAACTTATTTTCACATTGTACTTAGGAATTTTCCATTTATTACAAATTTGAGTGAGATACCTTGTTGCGTATGCTCTTTCCTTGTGTCTTAGGACGATCTGGGAAATCAAAAACAACATCTTATCTCCTTTATATGACGTTTTGGAAAATTACTAACCTTGGTATGTAGGACCAAAATCACTTGTCAAAGAAATAAGACATCAAAAAAACACAAAACCCTCTAATACACGTGTTTCTTGCAATTTTCCAAATGGTGTGCTACTTGAAACCACATTAAGCTAAACAAGATAAAAAACACACCATTCCACATCACACTATATTGCGGAGTTTCAAAAAGGTACGTCCCTCTCCGCTCAATCGGAACATAACCCCTTTTGCATAACACTTTAAGCTACAACAATGGGGGTGGTACCAGGAACCCTAAAGTAGTCCACCACTATGTAACCTCATGGATGAAACAGGAAGCGCCTCGCTTACCCACTTGACTAGTTTTCCTTGTGAGTTAGCATTACAAAGTTGTCTGTATCGTGACCCTAGCAAGAGTACACAATGGATGCAATTAGTGCCCACTGTACTTGAAGGGGGAAAAGCGAGATACTCCCAATTTAGTCAAGTGTGATTTTTAGGTAAATCGTGCTGCTCTTAGATGACTTTGTAAACTCCTAGTTGAGAGATCTTATTAATGAGGTCATTTTGTCTTGAGGCCCACTTTACTAGTCCTTTGTCGCGTCTTGGCCATCACGAAGTGATAACTTTTTTGGATTTAGAACCTTATTTTTCGAACAAGGTAAAGAATCCACTTAAGTTGGATCTAAGTGCCTTTCATCACAGAAATTAGACGACGTTTCACTTAGCTTAGCTTCTTTCTTACCTTCGGATGAGGTGAAGCTCTCCCCAAGTGGCGCTTAGTTTATTTTTCATATTTTGATATATACCTTTGCATTCTTGTTTCCCATTTAGGACAACAGAAGGCATATTTCGAGAGTGTTGTCATAGATAGTGTTCACCATTTTTTTGTCCGTTTACGCTCATCCATGTTTGCGGCTGATTTGTTAAACGTCTAAAGTGTGTGGATGCGTCCTTATATCTTTGATGGCCACTTGATCTTGATTTCAAGATCATCATCATAGTTCAGATTGAGTCATCATTTGATCTCCCTTTGACGTGTTACTTTGTTCGCATTGTCTCGACACAATTAAGATACTTATGTCATGTTTTTCATAAACGTGATCTAAGTATCCGCATTGTGGTGTTATGATGCGAACATTTTAACACATCCTCAGTATACTTTGACTTGGTTTTACTTCAAACATTGTCCAAAATCTTGAAGAGTGTCACTTACTTTGTTTGTGTCATTTTGATACCACTTTGACACTAATATCTCGCTTCTCCGCGAAGCTTGATAGACATGTCCAATTGGTGTGGTTACGTGGCTTACATTTGTAAACCTCACCCTTTAACATTTTGGCCTTGTTGGTTGTTGAACGTGTCATTGTATCCTTTGATTGGGAGTCACGTCTACCCTTTGTTAATATTTATGCCTTGTTCATTTCGAGCTTGACGTAAATATTGACATTATGTTGATCATCTTTGCATCAAACTCACTTTGCACACGCATGTGCATAGGGTGTATTTCCTTGTTTATTGGCTTTGTGTGTCACACTTGCATGATTTTCCTTGTGAATATTCATATAGAAAACTTATTTTCTAGTAAAATTCCTTTTGATCTCATCAATATTGCGTCATCACGATGTCTATTTTCCTTAGACCTTCTTCGAAAAATCACGCACGCATCTCCATACTTACAAAATGTCTAGTTGGATGTCATTATGCTACTCGAATCGACATGTCACTTCCTTCCCTTTGAAGGAGTTCCATCCCACTATCTAGGTCTAGACATTTGTGATTAAATGATGCCAACAATGACTGATTATCATGCATGGTTCCTCACGCTTACTTTAAAATACAAAACCTAGGTTTAGGCATTCAAATCAAAAGATTCCCATTATAACTAAACCTTGTTTAGTTCTTCGTCTTTAGAGGACCCATATGGGTACCCTATTCCCCACCTTCAGCTCATAGTTGGTGGTATGGTTTGGATTCTTCTGATCCAAATTATTATTTAGGTTCCCCCACTCTTCTTCTTGATTCAGATCCAAACTACCATTTGGATTCCCACTCTTCTTCTGAAGATTCGGATCCCAATTATTTTTCGGATACCCCTAGATCAAATCTCAAATCGTGGTCCTCCCTTCCTTTGCAAGACCTTTATTTCAAATCACCTCAACAAAGTGTATTCCTCCTTTGAAGACTCATGCGACTCCACATTCCATCGATTGAACATCTAATTCGGTCTTGAGTCACATTCCTCCCTTTCTTCACGGGATCTCATTCATTAGTCATCTCAATGACCTCTTCCTCTGTCTAAGAGTTCTATGACTTGGATTCCCTCTAGTCAATCATCTAATTTGACTCCTACATCGTAACTTAAAGAATGGATATGTGATCCTAATTTCCAAGCTACATTACATCATCTTCTAGAACAATGACATGGGTCTAAATCCAAATCGTCCATTCATGAGACACTTACCACCAATCCTACTTCCTCTCTCGAGTCATCTTCTTATGTCAATCAGTCTTCCCCACTTGTTGAACCCATTTCTTCTAGTTAACCTCCTATGGTCGAAGAACAACAACCTTTATCGATGAATTTCTCTTAGAATGAAGAAACAATTAGACTACACGAAGATATCCCTTTAGAGGATTGCAAACAAGAATTATTTTTGGATCTCAATATGCTCACGTATTGGGGAGAAGAAGTTGATTCCTTTTATCATAACATAAAGGAAGATCCTAAGGTCATAAAACTTGATTCTTCTTCTATTCCATCTTCACCTTCTTTTGAGCATGATGAGATGTCGAGGTCTAACATTGAGCCATGGCCTATCTTCTCATTGCCAAATCATTCATTGTTTATCACCATTCCTCAATCAAAATCTCGCCTTGTGTCACCACTGAGTAGCCCATCGTCTTCTTCTATCCTTGGGCCACACCCTTGTAGCCTTCCATTTTCTACTTGTGGGTCACCTCTTGGTAGCCCATTACCTTCTATTCTTGGGCCGCATCCTAGTATCCCTTCATCCTCTTCTATCTATAGGATACCTCTTAGTAGTCCCTCCTCATCTATCCTAGGGCCACATCCTAGTAGCCCTCCATCTTCTAGCCTTGGATCACCTCTGAGTAGCCTAATTTCTTCAAACTTAGAGCCATATTCTAGTAGCCCTTCATCATCTTCTATTAATGGCTCACCTCCTCATAGCCCATCCTCTTCAATTCTTGGACCGTATCCTTTTCATCCATCACATCTTTCTTCTATCAATGGTTATGGAAAGCCCACATTCATTTCTCACATCAGTTCTAAATGTCAACGTTCTCTTTCTTCTCCTTCTCAAGGTCGAATAGTCACACGTCAGCTTATAAGAAACCCAAACAGGTTCATTATCAAGCTCAGTTCAAAAATTCCAAGAGCTCCAAAACCCTCAACAACTTGAACAATCTAAAATTGTAAATCAAGAGTGATTCAAGAACGCACATCAACGTAACCATCAAGTATGGTGTAAGTTGCATAAACCTCTGGATGGGGAATTCAATCTCCCACATACGCAAATCCTTGTTTCGAGGATAAATCGATGTCATTTGTTGAGTATGAGCTCACCTCGATCATTGAGATCGGGGATAACATGACTCTTGATAAACAAACATGCCTAGTATCCCTTATCAAGGAAGTCGTAGACATCATTGTTGGATCTTACCACACGAGTGACTTTGTTGGTCCTATTATCCAAAAAATAAGCCCCTTGCTCATTTTTTGGCTAACTTCCTTTTATTCCTTCCTTCCTTGTGCCTCAGTTGAATTTTTTTCACTTTTCAGGCACTCAAAATTTTCTAGGAAGTGGTTTCATTGGATAGAGAATCTTCTTAGCTTTCCAAAAAGGTAAATTTTTCCTTCTAACTCCTTGTATTTTGCAAGTTATGGCTCAACGGAGTTTTGGAGGGAAATTTTCCCTAGGAAGGTCCGCGCCCAATCAGAGAGCGCCATGTGGCGGCAGAATGGCGGGAGCGGAGGTAAATTTGAAATTTTCACCAAGGATTGGTCGGGGCACGCAAAAGAAAATTTTGGCCCGAAGGCCCACCGGCCAATAGGAAGTGGCCACGTGTCCATGGGGGCATCGGAGGTCGAACCGGCGGGGAGAAGTTGAAAAAAATTTCCAAGGTTGGCACAAAAGAAAAATCTCGGCCACAAGGCCTGTAGCAAATGAGGAACTGCCACGTGTCCATGAACCAGCGGGAGGCAGAGGTGTGGGGGAATTTTTCCATTTTGCCAAAGTGTGGCAAATGGCGCAATAAAACTCCGCCCCCGATGGCCCGCGCCAATCAGAGCATGCCACATGTCCATGTGGCCGAAAAAATCTTAAGGCGGGTCTGCAGAGAGGAAAAGAGTTGGTTCAAGCCCAAGTAAATGGAATGGCACCATGTGTCTTGTTCGAGAAATGGTCGGAGTTAATGGAAAATTTGAAGCCCACCCCGCCAGCAAATAAAAGGATGACACGTGGCTAAGGAGTGGCGGGCGCGGAGTGACAAAGGAAAATTTTCCAAAAGTCCAAAAAGGGCGTAAAGGGACCAGGCAGACCCACAGACCAATCAGACATGCCACATGGCATCGGAGCGGTGGGGCAGAGATTTTTGGGGAAATTTTCCCAAATTTCAAAAAGGGGAAAATTTTAAACTTTCATCCCACCAACCCATTTTTGGCCCTTTTTTGCCCTAAATCTTCAAAAGGGCATAACTTTTGATCCAAAGCTGATTTTCACGTTCTTGGTGTCATTGGAAAGCTTGGTGAAATTATCTACATGATGGAGGGTTAAATTTTGTATTTTGATGGAGAATTTTGGGAGAAAATTGAAGAAATGTCCCTGGCACGGAAAAAACGTAGAATTGACTTTCAACCACCAAATTTAATGAAGTATGGTCATTTTTTTTATCTACAGAACAATGTAATTCTAAGTATGGGTTCATCCATGAAGCCCATCACTCTGTAAGTGAAATTTGTGGAATCTAGTTGGTGGTTGAATTCATAAATCCATTTTGCCTACATTTTTTTCTTTCTCTCCTTCTGCTTGACCATTAAAAGCCAGATTTGGCTCATTTGTAAAGGGTTGGACATATTTTGCTCTGCAAGCTCTCTTCTCTTCCTCGGCAGTAGATTTATAGAGTTTCATACCTCTCATACATACTACATCACATGTTTTGCCTCCCTGTCCATTGTAATGCATCAGTATTGAACTTGGGAATGATAATGTATGCTCTCTGTGGTTGATTTTTACAATCCTCTCATTTGTTTATCATTGTCTTTTGATCTCTCATTACATTCTAGTGATATGTGCATATTTTTGTTGTATTTATTATGATCTCGTGTAAATCTTGCAAAGTATATGTTCACCACTCCTTGGTGTATCACCACTTTCAATTAGTTTTATTTCGGCTACACCCTTTATCTCTGTCCCCTTGGAATTTAGAGTAGGGTCTAGTATTGAACCTCTGCAAAGTTCATGTATACACTGATCGGAGGAGTGAAGGAACCAGCCTTTAACTGGAGGGTCTTTTCCCGAGTTTTGCTTTTGCAAGTCCCACACATGGGGAAAGGATTCAATGTTGTGCAATCACACTTTGGATGCCCATTATCAAACTAGAAATCTAAGAAAAGATCCAGAGGGTGCTGTTGATTTGCACTAATAGGTCCCACCTTTCCAAAAACCATCAAAAATCTAAAAAAAAAAAAAATACAAAAATACAAAAAAAAATTGAGAAAACACGAGCAAAATCATATGTACAGAGATCAAACATTACAATCAGGTATTGTGTACACATGGATGTTTCTTTCTTCCCTTTCTTTCTCTTCTTCTGCAAGTCTTCCTACCATTTTCATCCCTTCGGTGATATTTTGGTTAGCCTCTTCACACGCATTTTCTAATATTTATCTCTTTGGCATCCGTTTGACCCTGGTCTTTTATCACCTTAGTAAATTAAAGAATGACTGACCTCTTAGAGATCCTATCACAATCAACATCTAATAAACTTGTTGCAAAGAACTTTTAGACATATTTTTTGACACTAGCCAATGTCGTCATCGTAATCACTTCCACCTCCTTTCATCAAGCCATCAGTGGTTCTTAACCCCTTGTCAAACAAGAGAGCTGAAATAAGTTTTCAGAAAGAAAAAGAATAAAAATCAATCAATCAAAAGCTATGAAGAAAAAGCAAATTGATATATTACTCTCTCTTGGGGTATTTCCAATAATCTCTACCGGGGCTATGGATGTCCTGATTGGAAGTAGAGCAATGTTGCGATTAGAATCAAATGCATCTCCGTCGAGGCTATGACACCTGGATGGTAGCGGAGCAATGTACGGTTATCCTTCCACCCTTCATTCACAAAATCACCTATCGAAATCAATCATTCCTACACATTGGCTAGGGTGTCTTCACTTGTTGTCTATTAAATCTTCCCTTCAAGAGGTAATAAATTCCATATGCACACATTGGATCTCTATGAGTAGGCAGGATTAGTATGTTACCAAGTGTCTTTTTTTGACCTTGTTCAGACTCTTACTCTAGTTTGTATCTTGTCTCATGATTTGTGCCTTTGGCTAATCACTTCTTCATCGCGAGGCTTCTAAGCTACATTCATATCATTCACATTGTTCTTCTACTTTGTTCAGAACATCCATGTGTATAAGATTACTTTTTTGCCATGTTTGCAGACACCTTTGTCACCTTTCACAAAAATAATCTTCTCCTTCCTTTCTATCATGTGCTTTTAGGCCAACTTACACTGGGGGCATCCTTGTTTCTTCCCAGCACTTCATTGGTTTATGTTCATCATCATGTTAAACCTATCCATAATGGCCTTGGGTCCCACTTCTACACATGAAGAGTTTGCCTTTGAATACTCCCACCTAATCGCTGGGGCATTTTTACATCTTCACCTTTCTTGTATGCACGTGGCATTCTACCCTTGTACATCCCATCTATCGTTGGGGGCATCCATGTTTCCTCGTCTTCCTGTACATAGCTTTAGAAAAATTTCAAAATAAAAACATTCAAATATGTGAGAAAAATCATTAAAAACATTCAAATATATTAGAAAAATCATTAAAAAAATTCAAATATGTTAGAAAAATCATAAAAAAACATTCAAATATGTTTGAAAATCATTAAAAAATTCAAATATGTTAGAAAAATCATAAAAAAAACATTCAAATATCTTAGAAAATCATAAAAAAAACATTCAAATATATTAGAAAAATCATAAAAAAAACATTCAAATATGTTAGAAAAATCATCAAAAACATTCAAATATGTTTCAGAAACATCAAAAACAATATAAATCGTCCTACAAAATGTCACTCTGGTTCTAACATGTTTATGTGTGCGACTCTTGCAGGTCATCTTGATCTACCTCCATCAACAAAAGCTAGGTTGCTTACTATGTTTGTACTTTGGGTCACAACAAGTTTCCTGGTACTATTTCGTAGTGCACATTGTTTTTTCATAGGACCGAAGCGTCCTCCGTTATTCCCCTTGCATGTATCCTTTCTTGGGGAACCATCATCAACCCTTGTCGTTAATTCACACAGGTCAAAACTGAAACTCAATAATAAAAACATTACGTTATGTTTCTATTAGGTTAGCTTGTTTACTTTCTCATATTGCATTGCATTTTGTATGTTGCATGGAGTTAGGAATATTTTACTTTCTCGTATTTCATTTCATTTTGTATGTTACATGGAGTTTGTGTTTTTAGCAATGGACATTTGTTCGTATATGGCTTTTCATGTCATACTACACTTTTGTTCATTCTTTTTAATAAGAACCGATGATGAAGATCTTTAGCAATATGATGAAAATAAAGTTGTTTAAAAGGAACTGGATGGATGTTAGCTCATTCCCTCTTCCTCATACTCCTTTTCTTCTATATCCCTTTTCTTCTTCTTCACACTATTCTTTCTTTTGTTCTCTTTCTATCATCTTTTCGATCGTCAATCGAGTTCTTCTATCACCCCATCAATAATCGAGGGGGCATCCTCCATTCTACTCATTTTTCTTTTATCCCTTCAAAATTTTCTACTTGTTTATACTTGTCTACTTTCTTTGGAGAGACGACACTTGCGTCACCTCAAAGAGGGGCAAATGTAGACACTTGAAATATGATTACAAACATTTCATCTAATTCAACCAATTGACGACACTTCGTTAACCAACCCTTCTTCACTCCACTCTCGGATGCCCATATATAACAGCCTTCTCGGTCGTATTCCTCCTATAATTAGCTTATTATGCTAGTATCTCTCTTATTAGCTAAACATTCCTCCTTTCAACCATTAAGAACCTTCCTAGTTCTCTCTAGACCACTTCTATTAGCTTCCTAGGCTATCTATCAGTCACAATTGGTTATCCAAACCCCTCTCAACTCTCAATGAGTCTCTAATCACTTGCTAATCAAGTTTAACTAGCCTAAACCCTAGTTAACTAGCCTAAACCAAGATCAACTAAACCTAAAGCATATTTAGCCTAATCTAATCTAAAAGCTTTAGTACCACATGCACCCAAATTCCAAACTCTTCCATTTGGAAAACTATAAATAGAAGGGTCACTCCTCCCTCTCAACCTTACACCTTGTTTTCATAACAAATCTCTCTCACATTTGGAGATATTGGCATTAGACCTCATTTGCATTAGCTAAGCTAATAGGCATTTGATCTTGGCTATCCTCCATTAAAAGAGCTTCATCTTGCACCCATGATAGGTTAGTAATGGAATAGCTAAACTTGGCCATGTAGCCATTTAGTGAGATTCATTCACCCTCATGGAGTAAACAACAAAATTGATTGCTTAAGTCTTTAGTAGGCATATTTTATTAAGCTTTCAAGAATAGAGGTTAATGATATTTGCTAGATTTCTTGTTTAATTCAAGTTTGAATGCATGCAAATAGGATTCCTTGCTCATTTCTTATCTGATGGTCCATTGAGGGACTTTGCACAAAGATTTGGGGTTTTGCTCCATATCCATAGCTCTTTGCAAAATCTTTCATTGAAACGCATTATCAATGTGGATGTTTAGGTCCATACAATACCTTTCAAAGTTCCATGAAGCTCAATAAGTTACCTAAGGAAGTTATAGACTTTTTTCTCTCGAGTCTCTTTAGGTACTATGCCCTACCGAAGTATTAGAGAAGGATTAGGATCATCGGGCCTCAAAGAGACACCTCCAAAAGTGTTTACCAAACCACCGTATGTGTCGGAACTATTGTTTTTGTTCCACGATATTTCAATTGCAAAATATTACTTTTGGAAGCCTAGCACTAACTCAAATTGAAGAGTTTAGGATTGTTGCATTTGATAGGGAAGGGAGAAAACATCTTTACCTTGGGAAAACCGTGATAGGATTTCATAGGGTGTATCAATGTGGATGTATAATTCCATATGAGACCTTTCAAAGTGCCAAGAAGTTTGAGAAATCACCCATGGAATTTATAGCCTTTTTTCATTTAGGGCTCTTAAAGGACTACACTTTGACAAAAGTATTTGGGAAGGATCGAGATCATTGGGCACCAAAATAATTCCTCCCCTAGTGTATACTAGGACACCTAGAAGTTTGGGCATTATCTCATTTAGTGCCGAAGCTTCCAATTGCAAAATTTTACATTTGGAGGCCTAACACTAACTCAAATTGAATATTTTGACACCATTACATTCGATTAGAAAACGATAAAACAACATTGACCTATGAAAAACCATGAGATATTTTGTAGAGAGTCTCAACACAAAGGTGTAGGTCTAGACGAGACCTCTCAAAGTGTCATGGATCCCAAGAAATCACCCATCAAAGTTATATCATTTTTTACTCTTCGGGCTCTTAAGGTACTATGTCGACCAAAATAAATGGGAAGGATTGGGATCATTAGGAACTGAAATAAATCCTCCCCTAGTGTATACTAGTCCACCCAAACATGTGGGAACTGTTGGTTTGGTGCCACAAGATTTTGATGGAAAAATATCACATTTGGCGGCCTAGTATTGACTCAAATTGAAGAGTTTTACATTATTGTATTCAATGAGACAACGAAAAACCACATTGACCTAGGGATAACTCTCGGAGGATATCAAATTAGAGGTGTACACCTAGACAATACATTTCAAAGTTCCATGGAGCTCGAGAAATCACATGTCGAATTTATAGTCTTTTTTGCTCTTGGAGCTCTTAAGGGACTACACCTAACCAAAGTATTCAAGAAGGATCGAGAATGTTGGGCACCAAACTAAAACCTTCCTAGTGTATACCAAGACACTCGGATGTGTGGGAGCATTTTTTTGGTGAAAAGGATTCCGATGGAAAAATATCACATGTATTGACCTATCATTGACTTAAAATGAAGATTTTGGCACTTATTGCATTTGATGGGATAGAGAGAAAATCGCATTAACCTACGGAAAACCATGAGAGGATTTCGTATATGATATCAATGCAGAGGTGTAGGTCTAGATGAGACCTTTCAAATTTCCAAGGATCTTGAGAAATCACCCATGAAAGTTATATTAGGGAAAATTTTAAGGGTCCCTCCAAAAAATCCTTAAAAAATATCTTTCGCACAAATGAAAAATATCTATACATCATGAAATCACTATTAAATTCTACCGAGATAGTAGATTTTTTATATCTAGCGCTAGTAGCATATTTTTATGCTATAGTCCGACAACATATAGTATGTTGTCGATCGATAGCATAAAAAATGATACTAACGATAACATTTTTATACTATCTTGTCGACAACATAACTATATGTTGTCGGCCAATAACATAAAAATATTGTCGATCGGTAGCATTTTTATGCTACCGGAGGACGACGTAATATGTGTTGTCAAATAGTAGCATAAAAATATGCTACCAAATGACTATATTCAGGTGAATTTTGTGAATTTTTATTTCATAGGAATGGCGAATTGACCCCTAAAATTAACTTATACCTAGAAAAATAGTCCTAACTTGTACCCTAAAAATTCACCAATTTCAAATTTTAAAAACTAGAATATTCATGAATTAACGAATATTCTCCACTAATTTTTTCCCGAGTTATATCCTTTTTCACTCTCGGGGCTCTTGTGGGACTATGCCGGACCAAAGTATCTAGGAAGGATTGGGATCATTGGCCCGAAATGAAACCTCTCTAGTATATACTAGGCCACCCAATCATGTAGGAGCTTTTTGTTTTACACCATGAGCTTCGATGGAAAAATATCACATTTGTCGACCTTGTACTAAGTCAAATTGAAGAGTTTGGAACCATTGCATTTGATGGAACAACGGAAAACCACAAGAACTTGACGTAAACCACAAGATTATTTCTTAGAAGGTCTCAACATGGAGGTGTAGGTCTAAATGAGACATTTTAAAGTGCCACGGATCTTAGGAAATCACTCGTGGAAGTTATAGCCTTTTTATCTCAAGGTTTTTAAGGGCTGCACCTAATTAAAGTAACTAGGAAGGATTGGGATTGTTGGGAACCAAAATGACACCTCTCCTAATATATACCAAACCACCTAGATTTGTGGGAATTGTCTATTTTGTGCCATGAGCTTCGGTGGCAAGCTAGCACCGACTCAAATTGAAGAGTTTGACACCATTACATTCAATAAAATAGTGAGAAAACCGCATTCATTCAGGGAAAATTGCGACAATATTTTATAATGGGTATCAACACAAAGATGTTGGTCCAGGCGATACCTTTAAAATTACCACGGAGTATGAAAAATCACCCGCATGAAGTTATATATTATTTCTCTTAAGGCTCTAAATGGACTACGCACAACTAAAGTAGTCGAGAAGGATCACGATTGTTGGGCACTTTGAAAAGATGCCTCCTTTAGCATATACCAAACCATGTTTTGGTTCCATAATCTTTGAGTTGTAAAATATCAAGTTTGGAGGCCTAGAAATGACTCAAATTGAAGATTTTGAAAATTCAATGGGATAACAAGAAAAGCTCAGTATTGACCTAGGAAAAACCAGGAGATGCTTTTATAAAGGGTCTCAACATGGATGTGTATTATAGACAAGACCTTTCAAAGTGATTCGAGCACGAGAAATCATCAGTCAAATTTATATCATTTTTTACTCTCGGGGCTCTTAAGGGACTACGCTTGATTTAAGTAGACGGAAGGATTAGGATCGTTGGGCACAAAATCGATGCCTCATCTAACATATACCATGTCATCCATATGTGTGAGATATGTCTATTTAGTTCCATGATCTTCTCGATGGGAAAATATCACATTTGGAGGCCTAGCACTAACTCAAATTGAAGAGTTCGACATCGTTTCATTTGATGGGACAAAAAGAAAACTTAAATGAGCTGGGGAAAACTATGAGATTATTTTGTATAGGGTCTCAATTCAAAATTTTAGGTTTATACTAGACCTTTCAAGTGTCATGTAGCCCAATAAATTATCGTGGAAGTTAAATCCTTTTGGGCTCTCGGTGGTCTTAAGGGACTACACCTTAGTGAAATATAGTCAAGAAGGATCATGAGCATTTAGTACCAAAACAATTCCTCCCCTAACATATATCAGGCCTCTCGGATGTTTTGGCACTATCTGTTTGGTCCCATGAGCTTCCGTTTTTAAAATATTTCATTTAGAGGCCTAGCAATGACCCTAATTGAATATTTTGACACCATTGCATTCAACGGGATAGTGAGAAAAATGCATTGACATGGTGAAAAATGTAAGATGATTTTGTAGAGGGTCTCAACATAGAGGTTTAAGTCCATATAAGACCTTTCAAACTGTCATAGTTCCCAAGAAATCACCCATAGAATTTATATCCTTTTTGCTCTCGGGTCTCTTAAGGGACTATGGCTGACCAAGTAGTCAAGAAGGATTGGGATCATCGGGAACCAAAATGATGCCTCCCCTAGCACATACGAGGCCACTGTACATGTGGGTAGTGTGTTTGGTACCACAAGATCCTAATTGTAAGATATAACATTTGGAGGCCTAACACTAACTCAAATTGAATATTTTAACACTATTACATTCAATGGGATAGTGAGAAAACCACATTAAACTAGGGAAAACTATGATCGGATTTTTTAGAGAGTATCAACACAAAGGTGTTGGTCCAGAGAAGATCTTTCAAAGTGTCACAGAGCACGAGAAATCACACAGTCAAAGTTATAGCCTTTTTTCTCTCAAGGCTCTTAAAGGACTACGGCCGACCAAAGTAGTTGAGAAGGATTATGATTATTGGGCACCAAGATGGTGCCTCTCTTAGCGTATACCGTGGCCACCCAAATGTCTAGATGTTGTCTGTTTGGTGTCATGATCTTACAATTGAAAAATATCACGTTTGGAAGCCTAGCACTAACTTAAATTGAACATTTAGACATTATTTCATTCAATGGGACGGTGATAAAACCTCATGTACTTGAGGAAAACAACGTTAGCATTTTGTAGAGGGTCTCAAAAAGGAAGTGTAGATCTAGATGATACCTTTCAAAGTGTCATGGAGTCCGTGAAATGTCCGAGACATTCTCTTTCTTCATCTCACTCTTTCTCTCTCGTTCCCCCTCTCTCTTTCTCTTTCTCTCACTCTTTTTCTCTCTCTTTCATGTAGGTATTAGTTTTCTTAACACAAAAATTTAAGAAGGATTTAGAACTTGATAGGTTTGTATGAAAACTTCGTAGGCCTAATAGGTTCTCAATACCCCTAAACTCCTTTAACACTAAATCAAACTACATTGAGCATTCATATATATATAATATGACTATATTCAATCACCCATAAGGTCATCAGGTGTTACCAACTAAGAAAATGTGAGAAAATGGAGAAAAGTATCAAAAACCTCTTAATTAAGTCTTCCTAGATTACGTGGTACACACAATCCCTCATAAATGCAAATATACAAACCGAAAAACTTTCCAAAACTTCAAAACCATTTTAAACACCTCAAAACACAAGTACATACAAAATTTCAAAGTTTTTCACCTAATAAATCAAAAGTTATTCAAGTTTTAGCAAATTAACTCTATGTAAGGTTCTATCACCGAGAGGAGTGAAATTTTGATATCTTGAGCAAAACTTTGTTTCAAGATCTCATTCAAATTTCCTTAGCTCTATTTCTACATTCGATAACTAACATTTTTAGGGGTAAATTGGTGATCATGAACAAAATTGTCTAAACTATAAGCTTTGCATGAAAGTGGGTTCTCAAAACTCTATTTTCAGGGTTTCTAGAGCTTGTAACATGAAATAAGCATGGAAAATTAACAAGTAAGGTTTGAAAACACATACATGGATTCAATTACACCTATTAATCACACTTAAGCATATATTATCATTCAAAAAATTTGGAAATATGAGAACTACAATCCTACTGTGCTTGGGAATTTGAGTTGCATTATTGACATTTTGCATTCATGTCTACTAGGACACTTGAACTACATTGAAAAAGAACTTTGATATATACATTGAAGGATTTATATATCATTTTCTAAATCTCCCAAATTTACATAGGCTAGGATCATGTTGTAAAATTTTGTGGAGTCTAGGTGTACCACTCCCAATTGCATTTTTGTGAAAGTTTTCAAAGCCTTATCAACAAACACGTTTTTTTCATATTGCAATCATTATAGTCTGTGAGACCTCATTCAAGTGTCAATTTAAAAGATCACATATCTTTTGCATGATTCCACACTTTATGTACACATATTTTTGTTGTAAGAGGGTAACAAGTAAATTCTTATGAGAGAAAAATTCTCTTGGAAATTTTATGTATTCTCTTTCTTGTTATTGTCTTAATATGTAGTGACCCTAATAAACTTGTGTCTCAACTTGTCAAATATCTTGCATTAATAATCGGGATATATCTTCACCTTATATATAATTGGTAGTGGCATGAGAAGAAATATTTATTTTTCTAAGCACCTCATCTTATTCACTATTATTAATTCTATTTTTGTAGAGGGGTACATGTAAAATAGTCATTAAAAATAAAGTAAAAAATATATTCCACCTAAAAGTGGTTTTGTTAAAATAGTTTACAACCGCATATTTTCTTTGAACCGATGGTCCTACACTATTTTTGCAATATCTAGGACAAATCAAACATTTATTTCTCAAGAAGCCATATGGATTTATTATTTTTCTAACCCTCCATCCCAATTGATCTTCACAACTTATTCATTCTTATGGAGTATATTGTAGACCACCTCATTTTCCACCTCATCTCTATTTCTTTTTATATCTTGTAATTACTTTATATATAAATATATTCTCCTTTTACCATGTTACTATTAATCTCAGTCCCCCAACATATTAGGCTTGTAGCAAGTTTCCCAAGAAACATGTGTTTTTAAATGACCTTTTCCATCAAACCATAGGGATTCCCTTATCATTTTGTTACTCTCTCTCTCTCTCTCTCTCTCTCTCTCTCTCTCTCTCTCTCTCTCTCTCTCTCTATTTCACTCTCTCTCACTCGAGCATTCTCTCTCTCTCCCGGTCTCCCTCTCTCTTTCTCTATCTCTTGCGTGATTATTGACATTCTAGGAAGTGAATGACATTGGCATTGACATTATATGATTATAATTGATGGCATTAAATGATTATAATAGTGGTTGAATTGTATATTAGTTGTATATATTTTAATACTTGTGTTCAAAACATAAAAAAATGAAAAATATTAATGGAATCATATTAATCCACTTAGATACATATAAAGAGTGCTTCATCCACTATAAAATTTTGAAAAAAATATACGGTTGTCTTGTATATTATATTGATTTATGAAATCCATGATGGCATACAAAATTTTAACAAAATGAATGTCTAAATAGAACCGTATAAGCGTCAATGATATACGTCATAAAAATACAAATTTATGCCTATATGCCACGAAGTGATACAATAAAATCCCTATACATAAAAACTATGGGGTATCATCGAACAATCTGGTTATCTTGGCTCACTAGAAATATGAACAAATCTTATAAGTGGAACGTCCCTTCATCGATCATACCTCCTATGGTCAAGGGATGATTTTAGTTACTCGCTTATTAATAAAAATAAACAACATAGACATTAGTATACAACTAATGACATATAAAATGACATTACTTACAAATAAATACTTACTACAATCACATGATCGCTCCGAAATGTCCTTTTCCTCTCGGGATCGACCTCGGGAAACAACCTTGGTACTAGGTGCACAAACTAGAGTTTTCACATCCTCTTGTGGTAACCATGATGAAGAAAATTATAATATGTATGGATGTCATTTATTATACTAAATGATGTTATTTAATACAATAAATTCATTGTTAAAATTACATTACTAGCTCATGCCCTTGTATAAGGCACACCATACACAAGTGCCCATATAGAAAATCCAACATCTAATGATCATTCATATCGGCAAGAGACTCTATATATGTTATAAACTAAAAACAAGAAGAAGGTTACGCACATACAAGTTACATGACATTATCTAGCATACATTAAATATAGTTCATTATCTTCATAAATGATGATTAAAAATACTAAAACTCACATTAGTAAATTCACCGACATGTACAATTATATTGATATCCCTTGATGCCAAAGGTCAATAGGTTGTCATTGCTCAACATCAAATTTTCATTTTAAGATAACATCTCTATATGGAAAATAAATTAACACAAAATATTTACTAATTTATTACAAATTTATACATGAGGGGTTGTCGTGCCCACTAATAAATGTGAGGAAGTGGAATGTGATACTAGATGTGTAGTTTGACCCTGAAAGTTTATAAAAATACACATGACTCGTTAATTTTCATTCATAATGAATTAATATTGTTAATTATAAAATTTAGTATGAAAAATATATACTAAATTGTATTTAACTTCATTCAAAATGACTTATTTGGCAAATGTCAAAGGTCAAATCCAATAAATCATATATGATGATGGTAGTGTCCAACATAGAATCATGATATGTCTCCTCTAGTCAAACACCCTACTCATCTTGTGGAGTAGCCTAAGTAGCAGAGAAAATTTTAGCAGCAAACATTCGTAATTTGGCTAAAAAGTAGGAATTTTGGAATGTGAATTTGGCTATTTTTACGACCATGGCAGAGATCACGTTTCGCCAAAAAATTCCACAAATATTAATTTTTCCCATGTGAATAGCCAATGGATCTCCAATCCCAATGTATATTTTTTTATTGAATCGCCACATGATAGACGGTTCAGGGTTTTAAAACATTCTTGGATCACCAAGTAATCTATAGAACCTTCTATTCATTTGGTATCATTCGCCTACATTCTTAGGATTTTTTGAAATTTTATTAAATTCGTCATATATATATATATATATATATATATATATATATATATATATATATATATGCACACACACATATATCTTTATTGGAAGTCATTAAACCTTTAGAAAACCTGCCAAATTTAAAAGACCTCGCTAACTCGCATAGGAACCTACTAAAACTTTTGATAAGCCTAGGTGCATGAGGAGTGGAAAAGTGTCACCCATTCCAGGCACATGAGCGTAAAGATATGCAAAAGGATCCCCAACTCCCGGAATTTAATATCAAGCGACTCACAGAGATTCTTGGCATCCTCAAGGAAAAGGCATTCTTTGGACTCTAAGCCCGCGGAATAAACACATTGAATAAAGTTTTAGGTCCATAGTTAGGCGAGGCAGAGTGACTGTTAGGGAACATGTGGTAGACATCAATTTGGAGATTCTCCAAACTAGTTTTAGGAGATTCGCCATTTGATTTACAACTATTTTTTATATTTTTATCATTTTCACCAAAACAATAAAACTCTGGTTACTGAGACATTCGCGAGAACTACAAAACTAGTTCTGAGGATATTCGCCACGATTTCTATAAGTTTTTTTTCGATGGGGTTCCTTAAAATTTTCCTTGCTAACTAGGTTGTGGAGCAACCTCACTAGGCTATGGAATAGCCTCACTACGTTCTAAAACATCCTCACTAGGTTGTGGAATAGCCTCACTATCTTTGTGGCGCTACCTAATCAACCAAATAGGTGTTGAGAATCCAACAAATATGAAAAATTATGTTATATGATGTCTAATTCCTCGAAGTACTAGCCTCATCAACCCGAGAGAGATGGGTTTCATGTTTGAAAGCAATGAATGTGTCAAAACACTAATAGAATCAATTACCCCAACCTCCATGGTCTCCTTCAAAACTAAAGGGAATGAAACATGTTGAACATATGAGTGAGAAAGGGGTTTAAGTGGTTGGTTTTGAAAAATTTGTGCCCCCATTCTATCTTGTGTAGAGCTTTTGCATCTACTTTGGAAATCTTGAATATCAAAATAGTTTTGTATTTCATTGAGGATGAACTCACAATAAAGTTTCCTCAAGAAATATTGTGGTATTTCAAAATTGCTGCATGAAAACTAGTCAAAACCATCCACCATATATCCCCCAAAAAAATGATCCCCTCATGGTTACACCAATGAATCAGGAATATTCTACAACTCAATAGTAAGGGTACATTAGTTTTAGGGCCAGTGAACAAAGCACAAAACTTATCCTTGGTGATTTTTTTCTTCACTACGTCATAAGACAATTGGTTTTGTAACCCTCCCATGTGTTTATTTGACCCACCATATTATCAATATTAGATATTAATGACTCTAATGATGACGCATGATTTGCAATGGGTACTTATGGTATTAGGGTTTCTTAGGGTATCTATTAAGCCTTGAATTTGAGCTTTATTATTCTAAATCTCCCTTAAATGGTTTTTTGGGTATTATGAGGATGTATAGGAATAAAAGGAGGTGTTTTAGGTATGTTTTTGTTCACCCTGGTCTACAGTGAAGGAGGGTTTTCAGGTGAAGAGATTGGATCCACTAAAAAAATAACAAATCAAGAACAATGCAAGAAAAAAATGTTTAATGACAAAAATACCCTAAATTCAATTAAAAATCACCTTCTAGACTCTCCACCATGGCATATTTGATTTCCAGACAAGATTTAACCTCCATAAACCCTCTCATGCTTTTTCTCACTTGTATTTTTTACAAAATAGTGTTTTTGGGTTGGAAAAGAGCAAAATGAGCTCTCGGCCATGACTGTGTATGATTTTTATAATAGTCATATCGCAGAGTGTTAGAATGTGATTTTCATTCATATCCATCACATTTTAACGTGATTTGAGACATAACATGACCGAGTTATACTCAAAATAGCAACAAAGTGGAATTTTGGTCACTTTTTGGCCCCCTAACTCCATGCACTTACCCATACTTTGAATGCATCTACTTGGGATCCCACCATTACATGCTTCATTATTATGTCTTACTTGTTCCCAAAATATAAATTTCATTGAGATTTTATGACAATATACATCATGGTATTACCATTCATTTGATGCTCTTCTTTGGATTACGTACTACATATTGTGTATATACTGATGAGGATGTTTCATGTACATATATCCTACCATATTTGTATACATGGTTTTCTCTATATACACTCTATACATTGTATGTTTAAATATTTCTTTTGAGATGAGTAATACATATTGTACACATCCCCTATCACAAAATATGACATACATTTGGCTTAATTTAGATACTTGGGCGCTTTCGAGATAGATCATACACTTGTATTCTTGGTTCGAGATATAACATTTAGTTTATAGGGACATTATGTTCACATTTTGGATTAATCTATCATATGTTGGATTTTTGGATGATATTTACACATTTTGGTTGTTTCATATGTAGTGGAGTACTTATTTTTCCTCTTTACAATTTTCTTATTATAACCCCTTGATGTTTTGTATTAGCTTGATATTAATTTAATTTAATTTGAATTAAATATAAATATTTCAGAGTCACTACTAAACCAAATGGTATGTAAATACTAAAATAAAGAAATTACACAATAAATCTAAGATGTAATATTTGAAACCCTAAGAAAGAGATATATAAAGAATGACTTAGTTGATTTACGCCTGATTTGGAAGTGCTCTGGATTGGGAAAACTATTGAACAGGAGGTGAACAATGTCATAAATGCTTAGGAGAAATTATGGAATGCGAGAATAAGGTCAAAGACGAGCACGCATGGCTGAGACAGGGCACTTAGGTTCTTGAGACCTCTTTTGGGTGCCTGTGACTATGAAAATGGTCATAATCTGATCTTTACTATGTCGCGCAAGTGTCACAAATATTCCATGTTGATCACCAAGGGTACATGTAGCCTACAAAATAGAAATCACCTTCAAATTCCCACAAACTACATCAAATATAAAAATAGAAATACAAAATGGGGAGTTAGAATAACCTTGACAAATCACCTCGAGAGTGAACTTACGATCGAGCACTACAATACATCTCGAGACTCCATGTAGTTACGGTGAGTGAGTGTAAGAATCATGCCATAGGAGTCCCTTGAGCAAGTGGACTTGATAGCAAGTTGTAGCTAGATGTAATAATGTAATAGAATATGTGGATGGAATAATAAACTTCCCCTTCCTATGATGTGTATGCAGAGTTGCAGCCCTTGTCCCTTGAGTGGATTATTAGATGGATATATTTGGAGTGCTTTAGATACCTTTTGAATGCTAGCTTAGGTGATGATAGTATATGTTTAGTGCTTCTTCCTTGATTTTGAACACATAACTATGTATTTATATGATTCCCTTATTTTAATTTTGTAATTGACAACTAGAAGGTCGACCATAAGTGAAAAAGAGGCCCAAAAAGATAAAAGATGCCCAAAAAGAGTGAGTAACGTGGAAAAGGGTTAGGGGCACCCGGAGGGGACAAGGGCGCCTAAGCGCTCTGTCATAGATGGGCACCGATGTTTGGAGCCATAAAAGATAAATAAGTAAAATAATTATTGGGTTGTGGGTTATGTAAGACTAAATAGGAAGCAAGAAAAAAAGACAAGAGGCCAAAGACGTTAAATCGATTACTAGTTTTCTTGCTTAGGAATCATTTGAATGCTAGTATGTTTTAGGACCTAGAAATGTACCCAAGTATGTGATTTTGTGTCTACATTCTCCTCCACATTATATTGTTGAGTGAATACTCAATAACATAAAGTAAATAAGAGGTGTGTACCTGATAACCATATAGTGTGTGTGGAGAATAGCATACCAAGTGGACAAGTGAGGCATGGAATGAGTGCAAAATGAAGCTTAGAAACTAGGAGAAAGTGACCCTAGGGGGTGAAGTTTATGCATTATGGTGTACTGTTGTGTTTGTTGTTATTGTTTCTTATAAGGAGGGACCTGCAAAAAGAAGAGCAAGAATGTAAACAAAGTAGTGTATATGATAAATTAGATAAAAAGTTGCATAAGTATTTGAAAGTGTGTAAAAGGGAAGTGTGCACTTGATGTAGAAGAGTGTAAAAGGATAGAAAAATGTCCTCAAATCTTTGTGAAAAGTGGGTTTTTTGGGAGATCTCATGCTAAGAGTGATCTTTTTGGGTGATCTCATGCCAAGAGCGAGTATTTGGGTGATCCCACACAAAGTGTGAGTGTTTTCAGCAATCTCATGCCAAAAATCAAGCGTTGGGGAGAGATGTATAGTGTTACTCATCAATGACTCTGCTTGATAAATACCATTGCGAGATGGTGTGTCACTGTTTTTATTCCTATTATCCCTGATTTTTCTAAATGTAATGATTGTTCCAATTAAAATGGAGATATTAGGAGATTGCATACATTTTGTTATATGAGGACTATGTCGAGATATTGTCAAACTACTATGAAATATTATGTGAATTGTGTTGATATGAGAAAATAATTGTGTATGCCCCCTAGACATGAGCACCTAAGGGAGAACACAAGGGCCCAGGATCTCCCGTATGAGATTGGGCATTGGTTTTTGTGTTGTTATTCGACCGCAATTTGATTATGATCCAATGTTGTACGGTAACTTTGTGCCAAATTTGTGTTGTATTGTCTTGTGTTTTAGCTCGAGTTTTTATACGGCGTGATTTTTTCACCCGGTGTATGCCCCCCTTGTTTGGGGTGTAAGCAATGTCGAAGGAGTGTGTGGCCCAAAGAGAGGCCACGATGTTGTTCTAAATTATACCCCGCATGGGATATGGGATGGGCATGGTAGAAACCAAGGCACATGCAAAGAAATTGGCTAGATAGATGTGTTAATAGAAAAAGCTAACAAACATGTCAAATAAAAGTAATGTAACAAGAAAGTGTGCATACAAGATAGACCACAAAAATGGGTTTCAAACATGGTATATCGCTCACAATGTCACAAGACAATCAGGGCTAAAGCATCCAAAAGCATACAAACAGTTATCAAACAAGACATAGGGCATAGCTCGCAAATAATAGCATACAATAGCAAACAATTTCAAATAAGATGTAACAGAACAACCATGGTGGCATATAGTCTTACAAGGTAAATGTTGCACATGAAGCACTGTTAGCATGTTAGAAAGATAAGAAGTATGTCAAGGCATGTATGTATCAATGGAATAAGTAGTGTGCTAGTAAGAATAGGAAGTAGTATATGATGAAATGATAGCACTTGTAATGTGTGAGAAATTAGATGCCCCAGAGCCTTGGTGGGACTGGTAAGAGGTACAGTTCCAAGCATCATTGCAGCGTGTAAAGACCTATAAGATATTTTCATTCACTCCAAAAGACCAAGTGAATGTGCATGTGTATATAGAAAATATATTGACATACTAAATATCCGTCTAGCATGGGAAACAAAGTGTACATGTAAGTATAAGAAAGAAAGAATAAGTGCAACCAAGATATGTAATATACAGTGTATGAGTGTGATAGTATGATATGTAATGTGTGAAGATGAGAGGAGCAGCTGCCCCATAGTGGATGTGTATGATATGAGGTTCATTTATAAAATACCACTCAACAATCAAGAATGAACCGTAAAGCAAGAGCGTGTCATCGAAAACTGGTTTGATAATGTATCTAGAAAGATAAATCATAAATCGTAGAGCATGAAGAGTGAATGTGGTGAGGTTCATTTTAGATTTAGACCCTCAACAATCAATTATGAACTATGGAACTAGAGTGTGTCATCGGGTAATGGTTTAGGAATTTGCGCTTTAGAAAGAAATATCATGAAGTATAGAACATTAAGTGTGATAGTAGATGATAGAGACAACATATAGTGATAGAATGGGGGAAGTGCAATGCCCCCAAGTGTTCCAATGATAGAGAGCTATGTGACGATGTGAGAAGGATCATGCTTTATGGTGGTGGAGCTTGAAATGTGTCTTAGCCATCAATGTAAGGATTATCTTATTTGACAAAAATAATTGGACATTGAAGTGGAGTAGGATGGAGAGGGACCTTGAATGGTGGTAGCTTATTTGGGATTGATAACATTGTAAAATACTTGAGAGGAGGAAGGGATGGACTGATTTTTATAGGAGGTTTCTTAGTTAGAGTTGGTAACATTGTAGATGACTTAGTAGGAGGAGATAATGGGGTAGATATTTTTGAATATGGTCTGACACTAGGTTGGATAGGCGATGCTTGGCTGATGAAGGAGGAACATTAGTAACAATGGAATGATGCTCATTAGAGATGGAAGGACCAAATTTAGGAGCCCATTAGGATTTAGCAATTGGAGATGTAGCAGGATGTTGTGAAGTAAATGAGATAAAACCCTGATGTGCAAGGTGATTAATTCTTCGTTGTAAAGCATAGCAATCATCATGATGTCCATTGAGTCTATGATAATTGCAAAATGGGAGACCTTGATATTTAGTAATCCAATAAGGAGGGTAGAAATTAGTAGTTGGAAATTTGATCAATTGATGAGTGAGGAGATGAGGAAGAATATCACATTGTTTAGCATTAATATCAAACTTGAGAGGTGCTAATAATGGTAAGACTTGAGGTTCATTGACATGAGCACATGCAGAAGACATAGAAGTAGAATTATATGTAGAAAGAGAACTAGCATGGGCTTGAGAAGCATCCTTGATATGTTGGATTTCATATTTAAGAGATGTAATCATTGTTTCAAGGCTTGAATTTTGTCTTGAAATAAATAATGTAAAGCTTGAATGGACTCTAATATGGGTTGATTAGATGGAGGATTAGGACCAATAGAGTCATCAGATAGACGATCGAAAATAGCACTTACTTGAGTGGGTGGCATACTGCGAGGGAGATACATAGTGTCTAGGGTTTTTTGGAGAACATATTTTCAATATGGGTGCATTTAAATCAATTTATTTAAGGAGACTTGAGGAACCTTAGGAGCCATGAAAGAGAAATTGATAGAATAGGGATCCAAATGACCGATCATGAGTGGGGTTCACCAAATGATTTAATTTAATTTGGATTAAATATAGATATTTCAGAGTCACTATTGAACCAAATGATGTATAAATACTGAAATAAATAAATGACACAAACAATCTAAGATGTAATATTTGAAACCCTAATATTGAGCGAGTGAATTGGCTAAGTATGAGTTGCGTGTGAAGATTTGGGGCGCACGCAGGGAGGTGTGAAGGGGCGCGTGCAAGCAAGATGGAATAGTGCATGAATGTTCGTGCTGAGCGAGGAAAAGTTAGGACTTATTCAATTTCATCATTCCATGGCCAAAAATAGAAGAATAAAGGAGGAGTGGCATCCAAGAAAACTCTATAATTAGACAATATCATGATGGCTTGGGATGCACACAAAGCAAGTTAAAGATGGAAAAATTACATGCATAGACTGAAAGAATATCATGCATGGGTCAATCTAATAATAGGATTAAAAATAGAATTTATATATAGGTTAATCTATTATTAGGATTACTGTAAAAACATGCACACTTTATGGCTATATTTGGGATGTAATGCGTGAGTGCAAGCTTGTTTTTAGGAGAGTATAAGAGTGGTGAAGGGTAGGTCCCCACCCCTATTTATATGTAATGGATGTACTATAGAGCATACAATTTGGATGAAGGATATAGTTTTGCATGAACAATCGATACTATGTTGTAGGGTTTTGCACATGGATCTGGGAATTGATGTAGCACATAATCATGTATTTGTCTTTCTTGTGATGTAATGAATTCTACTTCATGATGGATACCATGAAGATGGATCTTGTATGTTGACATGTCTGAATATGGTGATCTAGTGGTTCAGCTAATCTTTCTCATTATTTAGAATCTTTCCTTATTATATGTGTTTCTAAAGTGAGTTATATCCAAAATGACTTGAATGGTTTCTTGGTCAATTATGATTATAAACATGCATGCTAACTTCCTGTCAAGCATCTCAAAGGGGGACTTGGTCATTGCACATGCTTCGGGAAAGCGTTCAAACTTATCTAAATGAAGTTCCATTGCACATATCATATGTTTGTGTAAAATAAATACTACATTTTGGTCCCATTTTTGGGACATATTTTCAAGTTGTCTACCAATATGTTGCATGAAAATGGCATATCGACTATCTTTGGAGAGCATTGAAAGTTGGGTAGAAGATGGAAAAGATAAATTTACACAAAGGTATAACACTGGACCTGATTTCAATGCATGAAAGTGGGTGGAAGATAATCTTTATCATGAGTTGTATGAGACATTCTTCAATTTTTCCTAGTAGAATTGTACCAATGGTTGGTAGCGTACGCATTGAACAAATCTTGGGGTCCTAGGCCGAGGATTTGGATGCATGAAGATTACCAGACTCTCTTTGATGTAAATGAGGAGCGGACCAAACTTTTAGATCGCCGGTGGAATTTTGTGTTGTGCAATTATATGTTGGAGTACGCGATTACCACGTATTTTTGTCCGAGGAAGATGAGTTTACGTTTTTGTGCGAGCTCAGAGGATCTTACTTGCACGCGATACATTTAGCAATCAAGATCTTGATAATAAAACTAGATTTGGAGAGATTTCATATGGATAGCTAAATCCCCGCGCGTAGGGGAATGAGTTGGTGTGGGGAAGGATGGTGGCCTTGGCGGAAGAAAGAAAGAGAGGAAATATGGCTCAAATATAATGAAGTGCGAGAAAGGGAAATTGAAGTATCACTATAGTTGAGAATAATGGTGGCTCGTGAAGGTTTTAAAGCTCTCGTGGAAGACAAGGAGCCACAACATCAAGCTCTCCCAACCTTGGGAAAGCGCGATGAGAGAGTCCCCACCGTTTTTAGATGAGAGCATGTCGAGAGGAGAATGGGATTGGCGTGCATGCATCTGACTTGGCCTAGCTACCTAGCCCTTGCTCTAGGTCATCCGAGATCAAAAGGTAGTTGAAGGATAGGGTAGTGAGGATGATCTTGTAGATATATGTAGATATTATTTTGTGTTGAATTAGGAAGTACATCAGATCAATAATGCGCTATTGGTAGCACATAAGGTGCTTAGTGTTTGGAAGTACTCTTGCGGGGTTATTTTCTAGAGCATCAACAGGGGAAGAATATAGGCACACGAGACTAATGGAAGAACTTTTGTAGGTGTTGTGGATTTGTGTAAATAGTGGATGTCTAATTTAGTACTATAACTAGGACACAAGGGAGATCATCCCTTGGGACGAGAAGCTTTGCGGTCGTGGGTGTGGGAGGATCTCGGAGGATTAGGTCGAGACACTTGCACGGATGGAATCCTGGTGGAGGTTTAGGATCTGGATCTAGTGGAAAGGGCCTACAACCACCACTGCATCAGCCTCAGTAGACACCACCTCAAGAACTGTAGAAGACACCTCAAGTATATTTTTAGATGTCTCTCCACTTACCAAAGTACAGAGGTGTAGAAGATATAGTAGAACATATGCACAAATTTGAATAACTATGGTGCACTAAAGAAATTACAGCTCCAAAAAGGAAGGCAAGTCAATTTTGCACTACACTTCAATGTGCATGCATAGTTGGCACAAAAGTATGACCCCAACCATACTGCAGTGGATTATGATGCTTTGCACACAACGTTTTTGGCTGAGTTTTACATTCTAGAATTTGAGTAAGAAAGTGTTAGCGTGCTCAAGGATATTAAGCGGGGTTTATCGTAAGCGTAAGAGATTATGACGTGCGTTTTAAGACTCTTTTGTCCAAATTGTCGTATGATATTTAACTAAGTTAGCATGCACAATGGTTCATTAGAGGTTTGTTGACTCCGTTTGAAGAGCGTTATCTCATAAGACATGAAAATCCGCGTAAGACCTTAAAATCAACTTTTCACGTTGAAGATGATAATACTAGAGTGAGCCCATTTTTAGAGGCACGAGATAGTAGTTATGGCTAAATAATTGGAGAATTTCTCTCATTAATTTGGCACATAAGATGCGCATGGGTATATGGTGCATTTATTATGAGGTTGAAGGACACACTAAGGATAGCTTCCCGTGCGGGAAAGTGTGCATGTTATTACTGATCTTTTGATATTTTTCATAAGGACCATGATGTTACGAATTCTCCTCTCCCCGAAGCATGAAACAGATGAAGAGTGTATCTATTTAATGTAAGATTTATGACACGCACACTCATGATACAAAGGATTTTTTCCTGATAGATAAAATTCATGAGGCATGCAAGACGGGATTACTAAGCAGACCATGGTAGCAAGCAACTATCAAGCACAGAATGCTTAGCCTTCTAAAGAACGTAACACTAGAGGAGGTGGATTCCATGGAGGGTATAGGAGCAGAGGTCGTGGTGGTAGAAGTAGATTTCCACATAGGACTCGTTATGCTTGTGGGTCCCAGATCATTACAAGTGTGATTGTCTTCATAATATAGTATGTGGCTATTGTGGAAAGTGACATAAGCTTGAGGATTTCTGGACTTGTATGAGTACATGTGAAAGAACAAGAAGAAGAACAAAGGCATGGGGATGATCAAGGTACATCACATGAAGATTGATCAATGAATTCCTAAGAAGATGTATAATCCCGAGAAAGGAAAAATTTAAGGAACCCCCTCGAAAAAAAACTTATAGAAATCATGGTGAATGTCCTTGTAACCAATTTCATAGTTTTGGCGAATGTCCTTGTAACCAGTTTTGTTGTTTGAAAAAATGGTAAAAATATAAAAAATAGTTCTGAGATCAAATGGTGAATCTCCTAAAACTAGTTTGGGGAATCTCCAAATTAACGTCTACCACATGTTCCCTAATAGTCACTCTACCTCACCTAATTATGGACCTAAAACTTTATTGAATTTGTTTATTTCGCGGGCTTGGAGTCCACGGAGTGCTTTTTCCTTGAGGATGCTTGGAATCTTGCCACATGTATGCCTAATATTAAATTCTGGGTGTTGGGGATCCTTTTATATAACTTTATGCTCAGGTTCCCGGAATGGGTGACACTTGGCCGCTCCTCATGCATCAAGGCTTATCAAAAGTTTTAGCGATTTCATAGGTAGTTAGCGATGTCTTTTAAATTTGGCGAGTTTTCTAAAGGTTTAACGACTTCCAATATAGATCTATGTGTGTGTGTATATATATATATATATATGGTGAATTTAATAAAATTTCAAAAAAATCCTAAACATGTAGGCGAATGAGACCAAATGAATAGGAAGGTTCTATAGATTACTTGGTAATCCAAGAATGTTTTAAAACCCCGAACCATCTATCATGTGGCAATTCAATAAAAAAATATAAGTTGGGATTGGAGATCTATTGGCTATTCACATGGGAAAAATTATTGTTTGTGAAATTTTTGGTGAAACGTGGTCATTACCATGGTCATAAAAATAGCCAAATTCACATTCCATAACTCCTATTGTTTTTCCAAATTATGAATATTTTCCACTAAGATTTTCCTTGATCCTGAGTTACAAATTGTATTGGTTACTACATGCACAAGCAAAGCGGCACATGCACGCGAGCCTCTTAAGGCCAAGCCACTCATCATGAGAGAAGAAGTGATACACACTAAGTATCTAGATGTTTCTTATCATAAGGAGATCTATCAAGAGACTATGTGAGTCATCAGAGATCTGCATGGTGAAATACAGTGCTTAAAGGAGCAGGCGCAAGAGAGAGCGAGCAAAAATGTTGAGCTTCCACGAAGGATGTGGATGATCTGAAGGAGGTATGTAAGTTGTTGTGCTAGGATAATATCATCCCATTACTAGGGGAATGATTACCTAAAAGGTACTATGCACTTTGGAGTGGAGCACGAGTGACAAATACTCCATGCAAACTTACTACCACATAATCATGAATTTGACAAAGATATTACACTTGATGTGGTAATTGATAGCTGATTGGTAAGAAATATTACGATGAGACACGAGCACTTTGAGGTGAATGTTCTGACTTTAGATGCATGGAACCAGATGGGGAGACCAACATTATAGCCATCTTCCAATGTGTTGTGTATGGTGAACAAAACTAGGGCTATGCTTGATTGGGTGTTGAAGGATTTTTCCATTACTATTCAGGGAGCCAAGTTTACTAGAGACTTTAAAGTTTTGGAGTTTTCTGAAGCGAGATAATTTCCTAGTATTATTAGGACTTCCTTGGTTCTATGCAAACAATTCTAACATGCACTTTAATAAGAGATACATCAGTTTTGAGAAAAAAAATATGAGCATGTGATCATACCTCTAAATGATGTGAAGGCGGAGCCTTATGTTCATCCCTTAAGTGAAGAAGAGCTTAATAGAATATATGCACAGACAGTTCACGATCCAAAAAATGTATACTCATCAAAGGAAGGCATACTTCAGTGGGAAGATGCGTAGTTTTCAAGTGACACTACCAGTGTTGCTTGTGATAGCTGGGCTCATGGTATGTACAAGATGGTCGGGTGCGAAGTTAAGGGATGAGTCACCAGGATGATCAGGCCGCGCATTGTGAGGCAGTTAGGCTCAAACCACAGTACCAAAGTATACCGATAAAGGAAAACCTAATACATTCCTATGCGCTATAGGAGCCAATGGTCAAATGAAGGCGATTGAAGAAAGATGTTGGTCTATAATTTGCGGGACAAGAGCGCACTAGTGGGAAACACACAGAGATAACCTTTTGGGATGGTGAGAAGTGAGAATTTCCTTTTCCATAAGGTTTACTCAGAGAAATGTACCTACACACATATGTGAATATCATGGGAAGACTCTTGTTTTGATACACATCCAAAATTGTGATAGAATATGAGCGTAAGGCTAGGAGGTCTTACCACAATATTTATGGGTACATAATTTCTACTCCACTCAAAGACAGAGATGTGAGCACACATGGTATGTTAATGTTGAACTAAAAGAGAGACTACAAACTAGCTTTGAGATGATTGCATGTATTGTCCATACCTTTGACTATTTTTCTAATAAACCACTTGTACATGAGGCTCTATAGATTATGAAGTGCATCACTTTGGGGGATAGTGAAAAATCAGAAGAGCTTATGCTTGAGTTACTTGGAGAACTTGATCCCGAGACACGTGAAGACATGTTTGAAATAATGGAAATGTAGTTGGGCTATGCATGGAAATAAAAATAAATGGGAAAGTTGATATACATGACTGATGATGAAGAGGTAGAGAACATGGATGTTAGCCATACAAAGGGTGCACATGAGCTCATGGACTCTATGTACAAAAAGGCACGTGTGTACCATGCTCCCATGAAGACGAATAAGGTTAAAATTAGTGCGATGATGTGCCTAAGGAGGCCATCATTGGAGATTACTTGGTCAGAACAAGAGGTAGCAAAGATCATTGAGCTCTTGTGTGACTTTCAGGATTTGTTCCCATAGGTTAACATGATTTGAAAGGATTTCACCCTTCACTAGGCAAGATGAATATTAAGCAGAAAGAAGGCTCACTTTAATAACATAAGGCTCATTTTGAAGATGTGCATGTAGTTGAGTATCTCTCTCAACATTAAGAAGTGTATCTTTACTACATGTTTTGGAACTTTGCTTGGGAACATCGTTTACAGTAAGGACTATTGGTAGACCCAACCAAGATAGTTTTGATTTTGGGTTTAGAGGAGCCTACCAATTAAAGTGAAGTGCTGCATTTTTAGGCATGCGGGTTATATAGAAAATTCATATAAGGATATGTGAATATTGTTGCACCACTTGAAGAACCGTTGAAAGCCAAGGAAAGTTTCATTAGGGTGGCCAACAACAATGTTTGAAACACTAAAGGAGAAGCTTACCACTTGCACCAATTTTGCACTTTCATTCATGGGAAAACTTGTTTCATGTACATGTGGATGCCTCTAGCATGGAGATTGGTGCAGTCTTGGTGCAACCTAGAGAAGGTAATGTTGATCATCCCATTTTCTTTGCAAGCAAGAAGTTGACAGCCTTGGAGCAAAATTATACAACAAGCATGAGGTACTATATATGATCTATGTTTTTCACAATTTTAGGTAGTACTTGTTGGATACACCATTTATTTTCTATAAAAATCATATGGTGGTGAAATATTTAGTCAACAAGCCTATTTTGCAAGGATGCATCTGCAGGTGGATACTTCTTTTCAAGAGTTTGATTTCACAATTGTTGTAAAGCTACGTAAGAGAAATTTAGGGCACGATCATCTATCAAGGATAAATTTTGGCGAGGATGCACAAAGTATTGAGGAAACCATGTCTAATGCATAGTTATTCAGGTTGAACCACGCGCCTATATATTTTGAAGATATAGCCATATTTTTATGCACTAGATTACCTCCAAAGGGGATGAAAACGTTGGAAAAAAATCTTACTATTCGTGCAATGCCTTATAAGCTTATTGGAGGATATTTGTACAAGATGGGCCATGATGAAGTCTTGCACTAGTGTGTTCTAGAGCGTGAATGTGAAGCCATTATGGAGGAAGCTTGTGGAGGTATTACAGGTGGACATTATGTATCAGAAGCACTTACACACAAGATCCTTATGGTTGGCCTTTGGTGTGAGACATTGTACAAAGATACTAAGGCATATGTTAAAGCATGCGATCATTGTCAGTGTCTTGGCAGACCAAGAAGTAGAGATGAAATTCCCTTGCAACCCATAACAAGCGTGGAATATTTTGAGAAGTGGATTATTGACTTTATAGGACCTATTTTCCCACCCGCACATAGGATTGGAGTGCGCTACATAATTACATGCACATATTATTTGACAAGGTGTACATAGGCTCACCTGACAAAGGACAATATTGCAACTTAACCAGCAAGGTTCCTTTGGGAAAATATCATTAGCAATTATGGTTGTCCATGCATTAAATGAGCTTGACAAGTGATAGAGGAACTCATTTCTTAAATGATACAATCAAAATTCTATTGGCAGAGTTTATGGTGGCACACCATAAAACTACTCCTTATTACCCTCAAGCTAATGGTACTACAGAATATTTCAACAAGATCTTGAGCCAAACTTTAACGAAGATCTGTGATTTTGGAAGAAAGGATCGGGATGATAAAGTGTCTGATGTACGTCAGGCTTACATGAGACCACGTATAAAAGATTGAATAAGGAAACACCCTTCTAGTTGGTGTTTGGTACAAAGGTAGTACTACCTATGGAGTTTTTTCTTCCATTCTTATGTATTACACACATAAGAGGATTATCGGATGACCATGTTGTATAAGAGTGCATTAAGAAACTAATGCAACTAGATGAGTGGTGCACAATAGTGTGTTGTATCTAGAAAACTAAGAAGGAAAGATAAAAGTCCTAACATGATAGGCACATTAAGCACAAGACATTTTAAGCTGGCAAAATGGTCCTTCTCTATGACTCTAAGTTCACGCGTCACCCAGGAAAGTTGAAGGTGCATTAGTTGGGACCTTTTGTAGTAACCAAGATACTTGAATCAAGCACATGTCAATTGTAGGCATTGGATGGCACCATGTTACCTAATTACTTCAATGGGAGTAGGTTAAAGCCCTACTATAAATAAAGCTTCTTGGTATTTTTAATAAGGAAGTATTGCCACTTAGGTTAGATTTCTTTTCATGTTTATTTTTACATTTCAATTTTGTACTTTTCTTTCTTGTTTTGTTATAATAAGAGCACTTGCGGGTAGGAATATGATTACTATCTATTGATTTCATGCCTAGAGGACCACGCATAGTTTTAGTGTGAGGTGGACATAGGTGTCTAGAAGTAGGTTTCTGTTGAAAAGACAAATTACATGTTGTAGGGTACTCTGGAGAAGATACGAGAGATGCGATATTGGTGAAAATACATATGCCCGATAAATAAGAATTGAGAAGGCACAAAGGTGGAAGAAGAATGGTGCATAAGAGGAGCTACTCGGATGGAAACCCATGTAATAGAAGGTGGCACAATATAACGAGGAGGAAACAACAAGATATACTACTTGGAATATGGTGCAGAGGAAGAAGTCTTAGGGCACGAAGAAGGGCATGCATGGATGTCTGCAGTCTTGGGAAATAGTAAGTGCACCTAAAGGTTATGATATTGTGCACGCAAAGAAGGAAGGCATGAAGGAAAGTAAAAAGTGCCTTAAAAGAAAAAGGTGTTTTAAAAAGGGGAAAAGTACTTTAAAAATTCAAAGCGAGAAAAATCATTTTTAAAATTGAAAAAGTAAGTCAATGGACTTTTTAAATTATGAAAAGCCTATAAAAGGGGGCAAATCGAGTCATTTTTTTTCACCTTGTATTCGAAGAGAATTGACAAACCAAGCAACCTAGTGCGACGGTCGAATTGAGTGATGAAACAAACTTAAGCGAGCATGCAAGAGATCTAGAATGCCTTGTGAGAAGTTTGAGCAGAGAGGAAGCATGACAGAGTAGGGTTTACAAGTTGGGTGGCTAGGGTTTGCATGGCTCAAGAAGGATTAAAGAGTAGGTTACCTAGGGTGCAAGTTTGTAATGTAGAATTGAGCATAAGGACACCTAAGAAAGCAATTTCATCATCACCTAAGGGCGGAGGAAAGGCTCGAACAAAAGGGTTGAGATCGAGGACCATCTAGAGGATATTTACTTAGAAATGCAGTACCCCCTAGAGTAATTAAGACATAAAATGGAAATCAAATCTCACAAAGTGCAAGATAAGTGAGTTTAATCATACGGCTCTGGGAAATGAGGCGAACTTGAATGCATGTATGTTACGAGATTTTCTAGACATAAACAAAGAAGGAAACATACTTATAGATGATTCATGAAAATAACCCTAGAGAAGGTAGGGGTCCTTAGCTCTTTGAGCTACCTTTCTTCACCAAACCCACACATCTCTTCCAATGGCTAATGTCTAGGGTATACGATGACTTTTTTACTTTGTGAGTCAAAGAATGAGGATAACATCCTATCTTATCGAACAAGTCACAAGGTTGCGAGAGACAAGGGAAGACCTAGATTTGGACCTATGTGATGACATGAAAAATTGATGAATTGGCCATCAAGTTACAATATGAAAGGGAGGAAGGGTCATGAATGTAGAAAATTGTAGACCCATAACTAGGGTAGCGGCCAAACTTGGCGCTTTTCGAAAAGATGGGGTGAGGTAAATAAGAAATTTCCTTATATAGCACACAATATGGCCCATAAAATGCATTATAACATAGTGCGAGTTTATTGCCAATGGGATTATCGAAGAAGCAAGGGCACAAAGTGAAGAAGGGGCTAAAATTACGTGGGTCACAATCCTTCTGTTAATTATTTTCTAGGAAATTTGCATCCCATACGGGCCAAATGAGTACATGTGGGTTCACCCAGAGAAAACAAATCCCCGCATTCCATTTTGTGAGTTATACTTATGATGGTTCGATTAATAATTTATACAAGGCCATATTGGACAAGTGGTATACAAGGATGTGCACGGCATTTGAGAATGAATGGCACATTCTACGAAGAGCTACTGAGGAAATCAAAGAATAGGAAAATTTGTAGGTGATGAAACTCTATAGCCTTGAGCTTTTCAAAATGGGAAATGGAGAAATGGATTCATAGTACAAACTACCATTTGCATTCACTACAAAATACATCAAATGTGTGTTGAATCGGATCAATGCACATATAAAAAGGTCTTTGATCCCGCTGAAGGTGGACTTAGATTGGCACACTTTACACATCACCTACGGGTATGACTCCAAGCATGCATACTTGAGACTACAAAGTTGGATAAATTGGACCTAAATCCACATTGAATATAACAATTAAAGGGATGATATGCAAAATCTTTGTATTTTTGTGACCAAGGAAATCGAGATGGGTAGAGATAGAGGTTTTAGACACTTGCCTCCCACACCCCAAGAAGAATATTATTCCCTAGCCTAAGAGGAGTCGTGAGGAATTACCCACTAAAGAAGAAGAGGAAGAAGAAGGGGAAGGTGGGCTTGACCACACGTGCAAACGGGAGATGTTCTATAAGAGGATAAAGCATAATGATGGTGCAAAACCTTCTCATCCAGCTAAGTAGATTAGTGAATACAAAGACAAAGCACAAAGGGACCTTAGTAGTCTCTAGTGATGAAGATGTGGAAGAAAACCTGGTAGAGGAGTTGGAGCGCGAGTGGGCCACGTGGGAGGCGAGAGAAGGGGCACCAACACATGAAGATCCTAGCCTGGAGAAAGAAGAACAACACAAGATTCCATGCGAGGAGAAGTCATTAGTGCTCGAGGAGGAGCATGAAGGGAATAAAGAGGTTGATGATGCCTATGTGATTAAAGAAGTTAAGGGTGCGATAGGAGAAACGGCACATGCCCTTTCACACCGAGGAAACAACAGGACTAAGACCAAGGAAGCCTAAAAGAGAAGGCCTCAATCACTGCACATGAACTTTGTGGATGATCCTACTAAGGTATTGAGGGAAAGGTTCCAAAGCACGATCCCAATGAAGAAGTTGTTCATTTGGAGTTTATTGGATGCACATTGAGGGCTCTCACACAAAGAGGATGGTACCTTAAAACATGAATATGCATGGAGAAGAGCCAAGTTTTAAATAAATAACAAATCCCTCACCACATTGGAACTAAAGAAAGAGCCAGGAAGAAGTATAAGCATTTTGAACCTATGTTCTGATTGATGAACATGAAACGCCTTAAATAAAATGGTTCTTATAATGTGACACGAGAGGAATTTAGATTAGGGGTCAACAATGAGGGT
The DNA here is from genome assembly GCA_018340775.1 of Taxus wallichiana var. yunnanensis. Classification (NCBI taxonomy): domain Eukaryota; kingdom Viridiplantae; phylum Streptophyta; class Pinopsida; order Cupressales; family Taxaceae; genus Taxus; species Taxus wallichiana. Next base: position 137,669,122 of record CM031240.1, on the reverse strand, counting down.
CCTAATGGAAGATAAAAATAATGAGCGGGAATTGGAGAGCACGAAGAATGACCTAAAAGGATAATAGAAGGGCACTAAAGAAGCCTATGACAAGGCCAAAGCTTTAGTGAAACAGATTCTAGGCGCATGCCCGACTTTGGTGAGCCAAGTGTGGAGTGATTACTAATGATGAGATGGAATATCTTGAAGACTGGTTAGAATGTTATTGGTAAACATCAAGAGTGGTGTGGGGCCCTTAACTAAGGATTTGGTCAAAGAAAAGGAAGCAAACAAGGTAGTTTTGGAGGCCAAGATAGCCAAACTTGAAGTCATAATTGCACAAATAAAAGGAGCTATCAAAAGGAGGAATTGGCCTTTGATAGGTGTCAAAAGAGTGACCCTATTATCGACACATGAGTCACTAAGGAAGAGGCGGAGCTTAAGGTCATCCAAGATAAGCAACCCTCTACTAAATTTTAGCGCACTAAGCTCATGGTGGAGATATTAGAGTAGAAAGAACTAATTAAAGCCATGAGGAAATGGTGGAGTTTTGAATCCAGAAACTTCAACTTGTTAGTTGTGGAACATATGGACGTGTTAGAAGGCGTAAGCTCAGAGTTGGCTGTAGTGATTAAGGAGTTGCGAGGAAAAGCATGTGAGCTAGCACCTAACCGATATCAAGTATAGTAGAAAAAGTGCTAGGAAAGGCCACATAGGAGCTTGCAAATGGGAAACGTTTGAGGGAGAGTTGAATGCGAGTTTCTAGAGCTTCTAGAGCTTCTCCATGCTTTGAGGTGTAATGTGGCCTATATATAGGAGGAAGTCATATTTTTACTCACATACATTAAAACCATTCTTTATTCTTTAAATATTCTTTAATTTATACATTCTTTGGAGGAGTAAGATGGGCTACCCATTGCGAGGGTGAAAATGAAATTAGTGTGGGGTAATGTTGAATGGGTGAATTGGCTAAGTATGAGTCATGTGCGAAAGGTTTGGGGCATGGACAAGGTAGGTGCGAAGGGGCATGCACAAGCAAGATGGAATAGTGTGCGAAGGTTTGCACCCGAGCAAGAAAAGTTAGGACTTAGCCAATTTCATCATTTTATGGCTAAAAATAGAATAACAGAGGAAGGGTGGTGTCCAAACAAGCTTTATAATTAGACGATATCAAGATGGCTTAGGATGCATGTAAAGCGAGTTAAAGATGGAAAAATCACATGCAGATACTACAAGAAGATCATGCATGAGTCAATCTAATAATAGGATTAAAAGCAAGATTTATCTATAGGTTAATCTATTATTATGATTGCTTTATAAAAACTTACACGCTTTATGGCTATCTTTGGGATGTAATGCATGATTGCATGCCTATTTTTAGCGAGTACAAGGAGGTGAAGGGAAAGTTTTGGAGTGAGAAAAATGGCAAAGTATGAGGAGCGCAAAAAAATTGTGGTGCGTAAGTGGGGCATGTATACGTGCACAAGGACCGATTGAAGTGTCGCGTGGAAGGCTCACGCACAAGAAGAAAGAACTTCGGGACTTTTCCAATTTTGTAGATTATGGGCTAAAAATAGAAAATTTGGTTGGAGTGTGGATCAAGCAAAGGATAAAATCATGACAACTTGGTGGCCCATAAAAGGCTATTTTTGGAGAATGGACATGTTGTTCGAACACACATATGGAGGCTATTAATAGGATTATAGAAAGACTTATTTATAGGATAGTCTATTATTAGTTATTTAAGTAAAGCATACATGTTTACTATTTTGGGCACACTTATTATTAGGAGAGTGCATGGGTGGTGAAGGGAAAGTCCCCACCCCTATATATATATTTGTTGTATGTCATTATTTGGGTACCACGTCCCATCATTCATGTCGAGTGTTGAGAGTATTTTTATGCGGTTATGGACTAGGGTTTGATACTTGTGCATGTCGCATGACGCCCTTGTATATTAATGTATTCAGCTTTTGTTATGTAAGATTTTGTTATAATGGATTATGGATGGTGCAATTAAACTTAGTTGTTATATGATATGCTATGCTTTACGTTATCCTTGGTTCATGGTATGGTGAATGTAATTTTATATACTTGATGTTTGCTTTGATAATGGTTATTATGGATATGTACGTTAACACCTTGAAAAGAAAAGTACAAAGGAGGGACTGGTAACTTCACGCGCTTCGGGTGAGCATCCGAGTTCTATTTGAATGAGGTGTCAGCACGCATAGCAAGTAAGTGAGGAAATAAAAGACTACATTTTGGTTCTATTGCCAGGACCTCTTTTCAAATTGTCTACCAATATGTTGCATACATATGGTGTATCGATTGACTTTGGAGAGAATTGAAAGTTAGGTAGAATATGGACAAGATAAATTTGCAGAGATGTATAGTATTAGTCCCGATCTCAATGCACGAAGGTGGGTGGAAGATAATATTTATCATGACCTCTATTAGATGTTCTTCACTTCTTTCTAGTAGATTTGTATGATTAGTTTTCTACCTACGCAAGTAGGGAAGCATTGGGTCCTAGGCCAAAGATTTGGACACAGGAGGATTACCAAACTTTGTTTTATGTGGATGTGGAGTGGACTAGAGTTGTAGATCGTTGGTGGGATGGAGTGTTGCGTAATTATACATTGAAGTATGTTATTTCTACTTATTTTTGTCCAGATGAAGTTGAATTCAAATTATTTCATGAGTCCAGAGGATTGTATTTGTGCGATATGTCATTGGCGATTAAAATCTTGATCATAGAATTGGATTTAGAGAGCCTCCCTATGGCTAGCTAAACCCCCATTGTGTGCAGGGATAGGAGGAGGTGTGTGAAATATGTCAAACATGGTTACGAGATAGAAAAGAGAGAAAGATGGCTTAGGTTTAATGAAGCATGAGAGAGGAAATGGAACATGTGCAGGACATTGAGGAGTCACTTAGGTTGAGGGGAATGATGGCTCGTGAAGGTTTTGAAGCTCTCATGGAAGATGAGGAGCCATAGCATTAGGACCTCTCAATTTTTGGCAAGCACATAGAGATTCCTCTTCGGCTTTAGATGAGAACACGTCGAGAGGAAAGAATGAGGACCATGGGTGCGCATCTAATCCCACCTAGCCACCTAGCCCTTGCGCTTGGTGTTCTAAATCCAGAGGTAGTTATTGAGAAGCAAGCTAGTGTAGGTAGGCAATCGGGGGTGAGTAGATATCATTTTTTGTTGAATTCAGAAGTACATCAGACTACAAATGTACCTATGATAGCTCAGCAAGCACCAATGTTTGGGAGTACGGTTGGAGGATTATTTCTAGAAGCATCATCAAGACAAATTATTGGAACCCAGATCATTGGGATCACTTCTATGGGTGTTACGACTGCGCAAACAATAGGTTTCCAGTTTAGTACTACGACTGGGACACAAGGGAGTTCATCAACTGGGTTACATCCCGCGCATGCGGGCGCAGGAGGCATCGGGGGATCGGGGCAGCCACCTGAGGAAATACTAGTGGAAGTTCTTGTTCTAGATCTGGTGGGCAAGGTCCACACCCACAAAGAACCACCTCATCAACCCTTAGAACCACAACAAACACCTCAAGTTTACTACGAGATGTCTCTTCACTTACCATAGTATAGAGGTATTAAGAATGCAGCAGAGCATGTACATAAGTGTGAAATACTATAGGCGCGCTAAGGGAATTACAACTTCAGATAGGAAGGCAAGTCAATTTACCACTACACTTCAAGGGCGTATGCATAGTTGGTATAGGAAGTATGATTCACATCAGACTATAGTGGATTATAATGCTTTACTGCACTTTGCATTTTAGCATAGTTTCACATTCTAGAATTTGAAAAGAAAAGCATTAGCGTGCTCAAGGACATCAAGCAAGGCTTATCTGAAAGCGTGAGGGAGTATGACATGTGTTTTAAGACTTTATTGTCAAATTGTCTTATGGCATTCATCAAATTCAGCATGCACAGTGGTTCTTTGGAGGATTGTTGACTCCATTCCATAGAGCTTTATCTCATAAGAAAATATTGATCCATGCGAGGGCTTGGAAGCAGCCTATGCACGTGTTGAGGTGCGGTTGGAAGTGTTGACACTAGGGTAAGCTCGTTCTTATAAGCGCAAATTGCACCCATGGTAAAGAATATTGAGAAGCTCTCTACCAATTCAGCTCATGAGACACGCGTGTGGTATATGGTGCACAGATTGTGAGGTTAAAGGACATATTAATCATAGTTGCCCCATGCGAAGTCGGTCTGCACATTGTTACTAGATTGTAAAGTCTGTCACCTAGACCATGATGTCGAAATTATCTCTCTTTTTGAATGCACTTGATTCAAAAGGTGTGCATGTATTGTAATATTTTTCATACCCATACCCACGACACCATTGATTATAGACGATGATTGATCACATCCACAAAGCCATTGAGACAAGAGTACACCCGACTAGTGTGGTGAGGGGATCCAAGGAACAATGACAAAATAATGAAGGGTGTAATAATAGGGATAATAGGAATGGAGGATTCTATATATCGAGATCGAGTTCGCGATGGTGGTAAAGGAAAATTTACACGAGGAACTTGGTCTCCTAATCATTATCAGTGTGATTTCCCACGAACACACTTGCTCATGGTGTGTGAAGCAACATAAGATAAAGGATTTCCCAGGATCTGGATGAGCACATGAATAAAAATAAGAAAAAAACAAGGACAAAGGTGTGGGGATGATCAAGGTCCATCTCATAAGTGTTGATCAATGGATGCCTAAGAAGACACACCGATCTTGATTTACAAACCGTGTTGGTCATAATGTGCACCACACATGTGAAGTAGCACGCGTGCGCTAATTGTTGAAGGCCAAACCACTCATCACAAGGGAGGAAGTGATCCATGTCAAGTATCCAAATGTTTTGCATTAGAAAGAAGTCTACCAGGAGACTATGGGAGTCATCAGGGACCTTCAGGGAGAAATACAATGTCTAAAGGAGCACGCACACATGAGAGATAACGTGAAAGGAGTATTGAGCTCCGTAAAAGGATTTGGATGACTTAAAAGAGGTGTATAGGATATTGTGCCAAGAGAATATCATTCCATTGTTAGGGGAATGGCTACATGAGAAAAGTACCACGCACTAGAGTTAAGCGCGAGAAGATATACTTCACGCAAATCTACCATTTCACAATCATGAATTTGACAAGGAGATTACACTTGATGTTGTAATTGATGGGTGGTTGATGCAAACATTTTGATAGACACGGGCGGAGAGATGAATGTGTTGATTATGGATGCATGGAATCATATGGGTAGACCAATATTGCATCCATCTTCAAATGTGTTATATATGGCAAAAAAATTAGGGTTATGCATATTGGGGTATTGAAGGATACATCCATTACCATTCAGGGAGCCAAGTTTACTTGAAAACTTTGAGGTATTACAGCTTAATGAAGCAAACAACTTTCTAACATTACTTGGATGGCCCTAGTGCTATATGAACAATGTTGATCTATGCTTTAACAAAAGATACATAATTTTTTAGAACAAAGATGAGCGCGTGATCATACCTCTACATGATAAGAAGGAAGAGCCTTATGTTGAGCCCTTGAGTGAAGAAGAACTTAATAGAATCTATGCTCAGACAGTGTGCGATCCAGAGAATATAGAACCATCAAAGGAAGGCATCCTTCAATGGGAAGATGCGCATTCTATAAGTGACACTACTAGTGTTGCTTGTGATAACTGGGCTCATGGAACATATGAATCGATGGTCGCGAAAGTCAAAAGAAGGTTCACCGGGATGATTAGGGCGTGCATGTTCAAGCGGTTAGGTTCAACTCAGGTACCAAGGTATATTGGTGAAGGGAATCCTGATACATTCTTGCATGCCATGGAGACTCAATGGACAGAATGATGGGGATAGAAGAAACATGTTGGTCTATACTTTGTGTGGGACAACAACGCGTTGGTGGGAAACACATAGAGATAACCTTTTGGAATGGTGATAAGTGAGAATCACCTTTTCCACTAGGTTTACTCGAGCAATGTACCTATGCACATATGTGAATATCATGGGAATAATCTACACTCATTCCTCATCCCACGACCATAATTGTGAGAGAGACTATGGGCGTAAGGCTAGGAGGCCTTACCACCATCACTTTGGGTGCATAAGTTTTATTCCACACTACGCAGATGCATGCGCAATAGGATGACCATGCATGAGATAAAAATAGAAACAAAAAACTAGCGTGAGATAACTGTAGGTATGATTCAAACTTTTGATTACTTTTTCTACTAAACCTCTAGTCCATGAAGCATTGCAGATCATAAAGTGCATCACTTTTGGGGATAGCGTAAAGGATGAAGAACACATGTTGGAACTATTTGGAGAACACTGATCCCGAGGCACTCCTTTATCGGAAGAGATAGAAAGAGATAGAGATGGGTCGCATCTGGAAGGAAAAATAAAAAGGAAAATTAGTATACATGATTGATGATGAGGAAGTTGAAAACTTGGATGTTAGCCACATTGAAGGTGCACACGAGGTAATGGACACTGCAGATGATAAGGCGCACGCATGCATACCATACTCCTATGAAGACAAAGAAGGTTAACATTGGTATTGAGGATGAGCCCAAGGAGGCCATTATTGGTGATTATTGGTCATAACAAGAAGTAGCAAAGATTATTGAACTCTTGTGCAACTTCCGGACTTATTCTCGTGGGGCTATCATGAGTTAAAGGGAGTACACCCTTCTTTAGGTGAGATGAAGATCAAGTTGAAAGAATGCATGTTCTGGTTAGGAAGAGGCCTTATAGGATGAATCATAATATGTGCATAAAGGTGAAGGAGGAAATTGATAAGATGCTCAAGTCTGGAATTATTGAGCCTATTGAAGAATTTGAATGGGTTAGCCCATGGTTATAAGCATTAAGAAGGATGGAAGGATAAGGATTTGTGTGGACTATAAATAACTCAATGCTTCATGTGTTATAGATCCTTTTCCCACCCCTTTCATAAAAGAAATCCTTGAAGGAGTTGTTGGGCACGAGATATATTCCTTTACAGAATGGATTTTAGGTTATCACCAGTGTGCATCGCGAAAGAGGATCAGGAGAAGACAACTTTCACCACTGAGTGGGAAATTTTTGCATATACAATTATGCCCTTTGGAATAAAAAATGTGCCATCAGTATTCTCACAAATTTTTGTGTAGGTCTTTCAATATTTTATTCATAAATTCTTGTAGGTATATTTGGATGATTGATGGTGTATGGATTAGTGAAAGATCATTGTGATAATCTGAGGCTTATGTTTGAAGGTGCAGGAAGTTGAGCATCTCTCTCAACATTAAGAAATTTATTTTTTCTACACCCTTTGGAACTCTACTTGGGCACATCATTTGCAAAGAAGGATTGTTGGTGGATCTAGCCAAGATACATGTAATCTTAGGCTTGGAAGAGCCTACCAATCATAGTGAAGTGCACAGATTTTTTGGGACATAATAGTTACTACATGAAGTTTATCAAAGGATATGCAAAGATTGTTGCGCCCTTGGAAGAACTGTTGAAGGCTAAAGGAAAGTTTCATTGGGGTGATGTGCAACAATAGGCATTTGAAACATTAAAGGAGAGGCTTACTACCACAACTATTTTTTTGCTTTCCTTCATGGGACAAACCTTTTTATGTTCATGTTGATGCCTCTAGCATGGTGATTGGCACAATATTGGAGTAACCGGGGGAAGGAACCGTGGATCATCCCATTTGTTTTACTAGCAGGAAGTTGACACCGCAGAGCAGAATTACACTACCACAGAGCGTGAAGCTTTGTCAATGATTTACGCACTTCATAAGTTCAGATAGTACTTATTAGCAACCATATTTATTTTCTATACAGATCATGTGGTGCTTCAAGTACTTAGTCAACAAACATGTTTTGCAAGGACGTGTATGTAGATGGATACTTTTATTTTAAGAGTTTGATTTCATAGTTGTTGTGAAACTAGGTAAGATAAATTCAGGGCCTCATCATTTATCAAGCATTCATTTTGGTGAGGATGCACAGAGCATTGAAGATACTATGTCGAATGTATAGTTGTTGAGGTTAAACCACACACCCACAGATTTGGAAGATATTGTTGTACTTTTTCACACTTTGGAAAGGACCACAAAAGGCATGAAGACATTGTAGAAAAATCAGCTTGTTGTACGTGTCGCACCTTATCGAGTTGATTGGGGAGAGACTTGTATAAATTGGGTCGTGATGAATTTTTGTATCATTATGTTATGGAACATGAGCGCGATGTCATTATGGAGGAATCTCATGGTGATATAATAGGAGGACATTATGCAGTGATGATGTCTGTGCACAAGATTATAATGGCTAGACTTTGGTGGGATACATTGTGTAAAGACACCAAGGAATATGTCAAGGCGTGTGATCATTGTTAACGCCTTAGGAATCCTAGACATAGAGATGAGATGTCAATGCGACCCATAACAAGCGTAGATCCTTTTGACAAGTGAGCTATTGACTTTATAGGCCTATTACCCCACTCGTGTGTAGGAAAGGCGCACATTAAATTATTACTTGTATAGACTATCTTACAAGGTGGGGAGGAAGGAAGCACCTACAAAGGATTGTACAAAGCAATCATAATAATAAGATTCATATAGGAGAATATTATTAGCAGTTTGGATGTCCCATTAAGTGTTTGACTAGTGATAGAGGAACTCATTTCTTAAATGATACAATCCAGAATTATGTTGGTAGATTTTATGGTGGCACACCATAAAACCACTCCTTATCACCCTCAAGCCAATGGCACTGCAGAGGCTTTCAACAAGATATTGGTACAAACACCGATAATGATCTATGATGTTGGAAGAAAATATTGGGACGATAAAGTGTCAGTTGTACTTTGGGCATACATGACCACTTATAAGGGGTTTAATAAGGCCACACCTTTTCAGATGGTGTTGGCATGGAGGCAATACTACTAGTTGAATTTGTGTTACCATCCCTACCTATTGCGCATGCAAGTGGATTAACTAATGAAAAATATGTGGAAGAGTGCATTGAAAAACTAATGCATCTAGATGAACGACGCACTATCACGCATTGAAGACAGGTAGGGCCGAGAAAGCGAGACAAGGCACACGCACGATAGGCACATCAAGAACAAGACATTTGTAGTTGGTAAGATGGTCCTTCTCTATGACTCCAAGTTTGCGCGCCACCCAAGGAAGTTGAAGGTACATTGGTTGGGACATTTTGTAGTAACCAAGATACTTGAATCAGGTGCATGTCGATTCTGCAAGCGCGCTTGACGGCACTATGTTTCCCAGTTACTTCAATGGGAGTAGGTTGAAGCCCTACTATAAATAAAGCTTCTTGGTGTTTGTAATAAGGCGTATTGCCACTTAGATTAGGTTTCCCTTTCATATTTTTCTTTCCAATTGTTTTTATGTTTTGTTGTAATAAGCACACTTGCGTGCGAAATCTTATTACTATCTATTCATTTCATGTGCGAGAGACCGCGCATATTTTAGTGTGGGGTGAACCAGTACAAGTACACAAAAAAGAGACATTGGGGTGCTTATAGGAGAGTTGAATTGGATGAAGGTGTGCACACAATGCTAGAAGAATGGTGTTTCAGGTT